>JAKSZT010053930.1:677103-712320 GCA_026826555.1 Tolypeutes matacus | reverse complement strand
TGCTCCAGCATCCTCCCTAATGCCCCACCGTCCACCCTACACCCCACCGTCCACCCTACACTCCACCATCCACCCTAACACCCCACTATCCACCCTAACGCCCCACCGTCCACCCTAATGCCTCACCATCCACCCTAATGCTGCACCATCCACTCCTAACGCTGCACCATGGCCCCTGCCATCTATCCCCATGGGCTCTGGGTGGGGCGCTGCCCCCAGGAGGCCCCACCTCTCCCCTGTCTTGCCCATGCCTTCAAGCTCCCAGAGGCAGGCAGGTGGCGATGCTCTCTGGGTCCCCAGATCCCAGCGCAGTGGTGGACAGAGAGGAGGGGTGTCCCAGTGCCTTGTAATCGATGAAAGAGTGCACTGACTGCTTTCTGTGGGCTCAGACGCTTGGCTACTTATTGCTTGACCCCTAAGCCCTCGCCCAAGGAGCTGGCAGACAAAACTCCTCGGGGGTTAACAGTGTGTCCTTCCCAGGAAAGCTGGGGTAACATCTCCTCAGGGACATTGCCCGGATCCTGATGCAGCCATTGTTCTGGAAAATTACCAAACCAATGCACCTCCAAACCCCCGAGTTCTCTCCCTGCCTCTCAGTGGCCCAGTGGAGAGGGGCAGGGAAAAGCAGTGTGAGGGGCGATTTGCAGACTCGGAGCTGCTCGGCTCCGTCCACTACCACCTTGGGCTCGCCTCGGGGACTTTTGTCTAGAAGCAGCAGAACAGTCTCACGCACTGCTGTGGGGTGTTGTTTTTAAACCGCTGCCCAGCTCTGCAGGGATGAAGTGTGAGATGCATGTTGAACAACAGTTGGATGGGATCTGACCCCAGGATGTCGGGTCGCACAGCTTTGATGTGGCATGCTGGGCCTCGGGGGAACAAAGCCAGCCCCCCTCCTGGCCTCCGCCCCCCACCGGCTCTGCCCAGCTGCACCGACTCTGAAGCTGAATGTTGGCAGTTGTGATTTCTCCGCTGGTAAAATGGGGACGGCAGGTCCCCTGGGGCTGAGCTGTTGTCTGCCACTTGGGCAGGAGGCTGTTCCCTCCTTCTCTGGCACAGGCTGCTGGGAATCTGCCAGCTTGGACTCGGAGATGGGCCCCCCAACAGACAACATAGCAGGCTCCTAAATCAGACCCTCTGAGAGACGGGCAGTGAGCTGGGCTCAGTTTGGTTGGTTGACAAGGCACAAACCAACAGAAAATATCTATAAACCTCTTTTCACTGGAATCAAAAGTGGGATTTACTTGGCTTACTGCTCCCCGGGGAATGAAAACCTATTTCAAGGCTCAAGAGGAAAAGTCTTCTTGCAGCTGTGAAAATACTCGGAGGGGTCCATTCTCCTCTTGGCCGTGTGTGGAATCTCCACTAATGACGATGGAAAGGTGGGCTTGGTCCAAGGAGCCCATGCGGCCAGGCCAGGCTTGGAGAAGGCAGTCCGGCATCTGCTCCATTTTCCCGGGAGACAAAGGTGGAAAAGTCTTCGTGAGGCTGACAACATGGAAGGGTGTTTACATCCTCAGTACATCATCAAGTGTACTCAGGCCTAGTCTGCAAGCACTTTCTCTATGGCATTTTACAAAGCGTTTAGTGCCGTCACCTCAGCAGGGGAACGGCTGGTCTGAGCCCCGAGTTAAGAGGGGCTGCCCTTCCATGTGCCTTGATCGGAAACCTGGACAGACATCTAGGCTGTGGACAAATGCCCACAACAACCTGAAAGCCAAAGGAACCCTTTGATCATTGTGTTCCAGTCTGGAGCTTCTGGAAGGTTCCAAAGCCTACATTTTCTAAATGATAAACTGTCACGACAAAGTACCTCCTAGTAGCTTCAGTTAGTTTTTCAGAATAACGATCTATGGAAGGTTTAGAATTTGCACTGTATTTTCATATGCATTTCCCTCCTCAGTCCTCTCACAGTCTGGAGGAGAGAGGTTATGGCCTGCGTTTTCTCATTTTATGCACGAAGAACGGAGATTCAGAGAGGTTTTGGGACTGCTCAAGACCACTCATTTCTAGCAGCCAAATGACAAGTCAGATAGAAAGAGGCACCTCTGTGGCAACGGGGAAAGCCTGTAGAGGGAATTCCATCCTTCTTCCCAGGCACCAGCGCTAAGATGGGATCCTGCTGCAGTCTGTGTGTGTCTGATTGTTTGAATTAATATCCATGTCAGCTCAGCCTTCTTGTTGATTTTCTTCAGCAAGTTGTCATCATAGCTCTCTTCTCCCTGTTGCCCAGAGAATTCAATCTCATTTAAGGAATGGATAAAGTAAAAGTTATTGGGGAAATTGCTACCGAAAATCATGTAATATGTCTCCCTCTCTCCTTGCAAAAAATAAAACCAGGTTTTGATGAACACTGTTTTGGATTATCTGGGTTTTGTGCCTTGTATGGTGAGCCACTGAGCATTTCTTGGCCCCAGACCCCCCCTCTTTCTCAGGGGATTGTGCCAGGACAACACCCACCTCCTGGGGTAGCTGGGAAGCTGAAAGGAGCTAAAGCGTGTGCGACGTCCATCCCGGTGCCAGGCCCAGAGCAGGCCCTGGGTGAGTGCGACTTTACGTCGTGAGACAGGGTGAGTGGATAGAAAGGCACGGAAGAGACAGGAGAGGGGCAGAGGAGCCGGTGCAGCGCCTGAGCGAGGCGCCAGGCCAGCGGTTGAGGAGAAGCGGGACTTGCGAGCCCCAGGTGTTGCCTTTGGCCCTGGACACAGGGTGTGCTGGTAAATGGTAACATCCAGCTCTCGGGAAGACCCAGATAAAGAGCCATGCTTTGTAGCCCTTGCAGACTGCAGTGGTGTAAATGCTGACATTGTGGCAGGTTTCGCGCTACCAACGTGACGTCACTAAAAACTGTCGGCTCTTGGGAGCCCAGGCAGGCTCCGGGACACTCCAGAGATACATCTCACCCCGAGGACGGCAGCCAGGGAGTAAAGTCACTGGAGCTCCTTGTCTGTTCTCACATGGGAGCCTATTAAAGCCCTACAAAAGACGGGCTCTCGAGAGCAGGGGCCATCGGAGGCCTGCACGCCCTCCCTGGAGTGCACTGTGTTTGGGTGCCAGCGGGACAGAGCTGGAGCCTCCTTGGCACCCACCCGATTCCCGCGTCCCCGTGGCACCAGGGACTCTCAGATGCTGTAGTAGAATCTTGGCATGGAAGGAACCGCAGGTGCCATTTGTTCAATTTCTTGGTTGAAGCAGGAATCCCTTTTCAAAGAGATTTCTCCTTCTTGGGAGGTGGCCCTCCTGCCCCTGCCTCGCATGGGAGCCCTGGCACTGCTGGACACCTGAGTTCACTGGAGAAATATCTTTTTGTTGAGCTGCCGTTGGCCTCTTTACTTTCCTCCCTACAGGCGTTGTTTTGTCTTCTGCAGCTACAGCAAATAATTCTCCTCCATCTTCTACCTGCAAAGCCCACGGTATCTGACAGTAGCTCTTGTGGCCCAGATTTGTCTCTTCCAGCTAAATATTCCAAATATTTCCAATCAGCCAAGAGCCACAGTGCCTACCTCTTCCCTGCTGGAATCCCAGGAATCTCCTTAGAGCAGCACCTTAAGTAAATAGGGCCGTCAACAGCGGGAAGAAGGCATCTTTGGGGGCACTGTTACTTAACATTCCAAAATCATATTCCCAAACCGAAATGCATTCCTCTACCTAAAAGGCCAAACAACCTGGGAAATTAAAAAAGAAATCCCTTCAAAATTAGGCCTTGTGTTTGCAATAAAAACAGCTGCAGGCATTGCTTCTCCATCCACAGGCCAGGGTCTGTCCTCTGGACCACTGCTTGGTCTTGTCCCCTCCCTGCTGGTGCGGTTACAGGGTCCCCGTCACCAATGTCCTTTTGCCTGGCTGTCCGAGATCCATTATTTCTCTTGTGTTTCCACTCTCTGCTCAGCTAACTGAACCCTTCAGCCCGTGCTTTCTACTCTTCGGGCCCACTGTGGCTCCTTAAAAAGGCTGCTCTCTTCATCGGAAATTCTCCTTTTTGCCACCCTTCAAGGCCCAGCGAGGTGCCGGCTCTTTCAGAAATTGCCCCCGTTTGCCCCGACCTCTGGCAGCCTCTGACCGTGGACCTCTACTTACCGTGACCACTCACTCGGTGGCCTCGGGGTCACAGCCTTCTCACATCACGTTTTGTGGGGAGCTGGTCTCCCCGACGAGGCTGACGACACTGGACAGCAGGGACAGCATTTTGTCTTTTGCCGGTCACTTGGAACGGGAGGTGGCGCAGCAGTCCTTGGCATTTGCTGCAGGGCTGGGGTCCCTGCTCCACGCTGGCAAGAGTGGCCTTGGCGTCTCTCCTTCCCAGCTATTGTCTGTTCTGTCATCTGTTTTGGTCTGTTCCTGGCGGCGCAGCGACTAAGAAGGGCAGGAAAGATGGGGTAGAGCCCCTCGCCCGTCTTCTGTGGACTCCTGACCGGTCAGTTCAGCTCATGGAGGTGAAGGGCGTGTGCTTCGGAGGCGCTGGGCTGGGCTCGAGTCCTGAGTCCTCTACCAGCCGTGGGTTTAAACTTTTATGATGAAAAACAACAACGTGTAGAGGGAAAAGAATAAAACAGGGGTGCAGCATGATGGGCCCTGTGGAGTGACCACCAGGTCAAGAAACAGGGCAAAGCCGAGCCCCGGGAGCCCCAGGTAGCAGGCGCCGCATGGCTGAAACCCGAGCGAGGGCGCGGGCGCCTGGGAGCTCCTCCTCGCTGGCACTGGTGATGCCAGTTCAGTGGCACAGCCTCGGCTTTCTCATCCAGCAGACGGAGTCAGCAGCCATGCTCCCTGCTTCGTCTTTGCGTTGATTGAGCCACTTGCCTCCGGAGAAGCAAATGCGCGGTGTGGGTGCCAGGGCTTTGTTGAGGAAGGAGGCGGGTGACTCCTAGGGTCTGTTCTCCGGATGAGCGGCCTCCCCGTTTCTAGCTTCCAGAGCCCTAGAAGGGTCCTGGCCTCTCGTGACGCAGAAGCGTCTAGCTTTGTGAAATCCAACTCGAATCCTCAGGGTCACAATGACGCACCGATGAGTTTAGCAGTCCTTCATTCCAGGGAGAAGCTAATTTCTGTGCATGATGATCTATTAGTAGGTGACTACAGTTTATTAGCCATGACTTTCTCTTCCACCGATGCTTATGCTTTAATAACATTTTCAGGAAGTAAATTTAGTAGGGGTGGTGGGAGAAGAAGGCTAACTTTTTCTTGGCTGACCTTGAAGGTATCTGCTGGGATGGGCTCCTTTTCTGGAATGCCTAACGCTTGGGATTGGGAGACTCCACCTCCCTGGCTAGCAGGCCCCGACATGCTGCCTGGTGGACGTGGCAAATGCCTTTTGCCCTTTGCCAATCCGAGCGTGGTGCCAGGAAGTCTCAGTTCAGCCTGGCTGCCGGGCGATCCCTTTCCTTTGACAGAATTCTGCATCAGAGAAGGTTGGTATTTGCATAGCAATTAGTGTGTATTCCTACAAAAATTTTCACGGATTCAAGTTCCTCATAGAAAGAATGAACTAGAGGGTAAACTGAACCACAGATTAGAGGGCCCATGTCAGGCAATTCTTTGAACAGTTTCTTTATGGTTTTGAACCATCATTATTTGTAATATTCTCTGAAAAGCCAGAAAATAATTGTTTTCCCCCGAGTGATTTTGTTCTTCTCCTCTGAGCAAATATTGATTCTCTCCCCCCTTCAAACTCTGTGCTGAATGGCACTGAAATTAGCAGGGCTGCTTTTGTTCGATACAATGAGCAAAAACTTGCGTTTGGAAGGTTCTCGTCCTGCCAAAACATCTGCGCAAGGCTCAGATGGCAACTGCGCTCCGGGCTCTGGAAATAGGGCCTGTGGCTCGGCGCTTCTGCTGAGCCAGCAGAGGGAGGGAAAACGCCGAATTTTTATGGGTCCTACAAAAATAGTAACTTTTGAAAACTTCTTGGCAACAGAGGGTTTTTTTTTTTCAATGTGCTAAGAATATGGGACTTCCCCATTAGATAACTAAGTTGAGGAAAGCCCAATTTGTAACCAGAAAATCTGCTCCTAAGTACTGCTATAACATTTTATATCTTTAACATATATCGAAGTGAGTTGTGTAATAATGGAGGAGGTATTGCTATTTCCTCATGATTGATGGCAGAGCTGTTCCAATCTCTACAACGTTCTTGTCCCACTAAAAGGACGTTAGAAGGAGGGAGTTCGGCTGTCAGGAATGTAAGATGGGAGATTTTTTTTGGTACACGGGGTGTTTCCTGAGAGATTTTTGAGTTGTGTCTTGGAAACTTTTGTCTTCTTTATTCTCAGCAGCTCCCAAACTGCTAAGGCTTTCAGCACCTTTGCTAGGGCCTGGCACCTTACGTGTCTGAGAAGAGGGACGAGGTCCTGGTGGGTTTTCTTCAACCAGCAGCATCTATTGAGTGCTTACTGTGTACCAGGTATGGCCACAGGCCATGGTAAGTGGTAAAGGGTAAGGAGGGTGGGTGCAAACTCATTATGTCCTTGTGATTTGGTTTTATAGACAATTTCAGGGCCTGGAATTAATTTTGTTATTTATTTCTGAAGAAGGTGGTTTCTTACTGCTGTCCCAGCTGTAGGGAGTGAGCCTGCCCACCTTGTCAGCAATCAAGTGTCTCCAAATACATTCTGGTGGAGTATAGTAGTCTTAAAATTATGATTTGAACCAATTATAGTTGTTCTCTGACATGAAAGCATGGAAATAGGGCCTGTAGCTAAGTGCTACGACATATCCACTGGGAAAATACAGAAAGTGAGAGAAAACACACAATATTTTCTTATCTGACCTTTTTTTTTTTTAAATAGGTACCGGGACCCAGAACCTTGTATGTGGGAAGCCCGTGCTCAACCACTGAGTTGGTTTTTTTGTTTGTTTTTTTTTAGGAGGCACCGGGAACCAAACCTGGGACCTCCCATGTGGGATGCAGTGCTCAGCCACTCGAGCCACATCCGCTCCCTGGCGTGCTTTGTGCTTTTAAAGTGAGATATGTCTTACCACATGAAGCATGTACAGGCATTTTAAAGAATTGTAACGTGAGCACTCAACATCCCCACGAGGTAAGCAATGTCATGCTGCCAGCGTGCCGGAGACAGCCCTCTCCATGTCACAGCCCCTCGTCTCTGCGCAGCTGTAGAGGTCATTGTTTCATTGCTTTCTTTATGGTTTTAGAACCTACCCATAGATTCTAAACAACATAGTTTGGTTTACCTGGTCTTGAAATTTAAATCAATGGAGTTTTATTGTAGGCACACTTTTGTTCTTTGCTTCTTTTGCTCCATATTATATTTGTGGGTTTTATCCAAGCGCAGCTGTTGCTGCTTCCCTTTGATTGCCACACAGTATCCTGCTGTATGGGATTAGCTATAATTTATCTTTTCATTGTCGATGGGCATTAGTTTGAACAATTTTAATCATGTTTATTGGCCATTTGGATATTTCTGAAGTGTTTGCTGGAGTCTTTTGTCTTCATTTCTATTTGATTGTCTATTCTTTTAAATGTTGATTTGGAGGAGTTTTTGGAAACTTTAATCTGAAAGCCAATCGCTGTAGCTACCCAAGCTGCAAGTATCTCCTCCTAGATCAACCCGCACACTCTGTAGGATGTTTTTGGTGAATGGAGATTACTAATTTTAATGAAGCCAAATTTATCAGTCTTTTCCTTTATTGATAATGTTTCTTTGTGTCTGGTTAGGGCAATTTTTTTTCCTATCTGGAGTTTTTAAAGGTATTCCCATATTAATATTTTCTACAATCATATTGTTTCACCTTTCCAATTTAGACCTTTTAAGGAGGACAAACTCACCCTGGTTTGCACGGAACTATCCTAGTTTTAAAACTAAGAGATCTGAGTCTCAGACATCCCTCAGCCCCAAGAAAACTGGAATGATTGGTAACTCTACTCATCTACTTGGAATTGACTGTTTGTTATGTGGTAAGGTGAGGATCCAATTTAATATTTTTTTCCCAAATGGATAGTCAATTGTTCTTGCACTATTTACTAAAAATCCCATTCTTTACTCAATTTATGCATATGTTTCTGGGGTCTCTGTTTAGCCTTGTAGGTCTATCTACCCCTTTTGCTTTTAAGAAATCTTGATATCCAAGAAAGCTAGTCTCTCACCTCATTTTTCTTTAAGAGTGTCTTGACTCTTTATGGCCCTTTATATGTTTATGTAAAGTTTGGAATCAGCCTATCAATTCCCACAGACCTTGAGGCTTTGATTGAGATTACATTGATCTATACATAAATTTAGGAAGAATTGATATATTTATAATATTGAATCTTCCGATCCATGAGCATGGTATCTCTCCATTTACTTAGGTATTCTTAAGTTTTGCTCAATACATTTTATTACCTTTTCCATAGAGGTCATTACATCTTTTGCTAGATATATTACTGGGCATTCTTTGGCTCTGGATGCTATTGTACATGGCATTTAAAATATTTCATTTTGTAACTGCTTGTTGATGGTATATAGAAATACAATTGAGATCTGTATATCAATTTAGTATCTAGCAATTTTGCTAAACTTTTATTAAAAAATCTAAGAATAATAATTGCTTTATTTTTTCCTTTCTAATTCTTATACCTTTAGTTCTTTTCTTGTCACACTGTGCTGGATAGGACACACTTTTCCACTTTGAAGGAAAGTATGAAAGTAGATATTCTTACATTGTTCCTGATCTCAGGTATAAATATCTCAATGTTTCACCATTAAGTATGCTGTTTTCTGTGGAGTTTTTGAAATATCCTTTATTAGGTTAAGGGAGTTCCTGAACTCAGTTTGGTTTTCTATCGTAGATTTTTTAAATAATGAAAAACACTGAATTTAATGAAACATGTTTCCTTGCATCATTGAGATAGTCAGGTGATTTTTCTATTTTACTTTTTGATTGATGGGATATGTCATTCATTTTCTAATGTTAAAACAACTTTGTGTTTTGGGCATAAATCCAACTTGGTCATGATACATTATCATTTTTTTATATAACTCTATCTTTGTCTTGATACTATTTTGTTAGGATTTTCTTCATCTGTGTTGATGAATGGTAATAGCCTATATATTTCCCTTCTCCTAATGTCCTTAGCAGTCTTTGCTATCAATTATATAACAGACTTTTAGAATGAGTTAGGGACTGATCCCACTTTTTCTTTTTTTTCCAGAAGAGATCTATATATATTTCTTACCTAAATATTTGATTGAATTCTCCAGTGAAGTGATTTAGACCTGGAGTTTTCTTTGAGGGAAAAATGTTCACTAGTGATTCAGTTTAAAAAAATATATTATAAGACTCTTTCGTTTTTCTATTTCTTCTTGAGTTTTTAGACATTTCTTATTTCATCTAAAATTTCAAATTTGTTTGCACAAATTATTGGCATTTTTCACAATATCCACTTATTGCCTTTTCTGTACCTATAGACTCTGTAGTAATGTTCCTTTTCTCATTTTTGATTTTGTTTACGTACTCCTTCTGTTTTTATTCTTAGTAGAGAATTGACATGAATAATAGCTTTTGCAAATTATCAATTTGCTTATCTGCTCTAATAAATTTTTCTTTTTTCTTTTATTATTTTGTACTCTTATCAATATTATTTTTTTCTTGATATTTGTGTTGGGTTTATTTTGGTGTTCTTTTCCAAATGTCCTGGGATGGATGTTTAGCTCATTAATTTTTAGCCTCTCCTCTACTTTATTTTTTACAAATATAGACACAGAAAGATATAGTTTTTCCTTTACTACAGCATTATCTGCACTTCACAAGTTTTGATATGGGCCTTATTTGCCAGACTGCTGTGATAAACATCACACAGTGGATTGCCTGAAGCAGTAAGAACTTATTTGCTCACGGTTTCGAGGCTAGAAATATTTCTAAATCAAGATATCAGCGAGGGTTTTTTTCTCCCAGCGTCTGTGGTGCTCTAGTGCTGGCTGCCGGCAACCCTTGGGGTTCTTTGGCTCGTATCTCACCTCTTGTCACATGGCAATGTCCTCTCCTTTCTGGCTTTTGCAACTTCTGTGTTCTTCTTATAAGGCTTCAAGTAATATGGATTGATACCCACACTGATCCAGATGGGCCACACCTTAACTAAAAGTAACATCTTCAAGACATCTTATTTACAATGGGTTCACACCGACAGAAATGTAGATTAAAATGAAGAACATGTGTTTGTTGTGGTGCATAATTCAATCTACCACAATATGTGATATTTGTTATTGTTAAGTATAAAATATTTTCTGATTTGTATAGTGTTTATTTGAACCCATAGGGGTATCCAAAAGCATATGTATTAATTTCCAAATATATGGGGACTTTTAGTTATCTTTTCATCATTAATTTCTGGCTTAATTTCACTGTAGTGAGAGAATATGCCGTCTGTGACTTGGCTTTTGTTTTATGGCCCAGAACTTGGGCAATTGTTTTTGCTCATATTCCATATGTATTTGAGAAGAATGCATTTTCTGCAGTTAATGGATACAATTTTCTAGATATGTTCATTACGTTAAGTTTGTTGTAAAAATTTATATTTTTTAAAATTTAATTTGTAAAATTTTATAAATTTTATTATCTGCTTTATTTCACTATTACTGAGAGAAGTATATTGAAATCTCCTATTACAATGATGTGTTTGTCTATTTCTCTTCGAGGCTCTTTTAAAACCCCTTTTCTCTATTTTTATGCCATGTTATGAGGTACATACAAATCAATATTTTGCTGTCATGTATTTTAATTCTCTTTTTTAATCCCACAATGCACTTTTACAATTGTTTAGTCTGTTAAAATTTACCCACATAGTTTTATTCCTTCTTGCAGATTAGATCTTCCATCTGAGATGACTTTCTTTTCTCTTTAAAACGTCCTTTAGTGAGGGTATGCTGGTGGGAAATTCTCTGTTGTGTTTTGTTTATTTGCTTGTTTATCTGAAAATATTTTTATTTCATACTCTTTCTTGAAAGATATATTTTTTGAGTATAGAATTCTAGAATGCTAGGTTGCCTTTTTTTTTTTTTTTTTCCTCAATACAGTGAAGATTTCATTACACTGTGACCTGACTTTCATTCTTAAGAAGTTGGGTAACCAGTATTCCTTTGAATAAACTAGTCTTTTTTCCTGACTACTTCAACTTTTAGATTTTCTCTTTGTCTTTAGTGAAATGCAGGTTTACTAAAGAGTGTGTCTAGTTGTGATTTTTTTCAAAGTGTTTTTCTTGAGATTCATTAGGCTTTTGGAATCTGTAGATTGGTGTCTTTCAGCCATTCTGAATAATTCCTGTTCATTATCTCGTTAATATCTCTGATTTTTAACTCTGACTCAGAGACATGGATGTAGGAGAGTGTTAGAGCTTTTCACACCATTTTTCATGAATAAACCTACCTGTTACATTTTTTATGTCTCTGTTTCTCAGTACCTTCTAGATAATTTCTTCTGAGTTTTTTCCCATTTCATTAATTCTATCTTCAGTTGTATCTGATTAGATGTTAATTCTATCCCTTGCATATTTTGATTATTGTATTTTTAAATTCTGTAAATTCTACTTGAATCTTTTTCAAATCTTCCAGGTCACATATAATAGTTTCCTGTGCACTACAGATATTTCAAGCTTGTGTTTTATTTCTTATACACAGAACACAGACTTGTTTTTAAATCTGTGACTAAAAATGACAATGTCTTGAGTTTTTCAGGTCTGGTTTTGTTACTTTTGTTTCTGCTGGTCTCAGTCATGGTGACTTGATTTGTTGTTTGCTTGATTTTCTTTTAATGGTAAGCGATCTTTTCTTAAAAATGTATGTGTGGATATTCTTTGAGACCTAAGGTGAAGGTGTACTCCTTCAGAGAGAAGATGTGTCTGTTTCTGCCCAGTATTTAGGGAACTTACAGTACAGGAACACTTTAAAATAAATGTACAACTTGAACACTTTTAAAACTACACAGGTGATACAAATTTGAGCTGAAAATCCTGCAAGGGCTGGTGTAGTCACAATTTCTCTGGGACTGTATTTCCAGTGCTTTGCTCAGAACCAGTGAGATGAGGAGGATCTAGTCATTTGTCACTCAAACTTTTGGGACCAGGAGGATGGGGGTCTCCAGTCCTACTCTCCACCATGACTGGGGATGGTCTTTGACTTTACCCTTCCCATTTATCCCCTCTGAACATGATGCCCTTATTCTTAAATGTTTATTTTTCTACATTTAAAGCCCCATTAATTCCATATTACTGTTCTCCCAGCCAACATCTATTTAGACTTATCCACATATTTAATTTGTCTTTTAATTCCTTCCTGCATCTCCAGGTGGCTATCTGAAACCATTTTCCTTCTTCTTGAAGAAGATCTTTCAAATTTCATTTAGTCAGAGTCTGATGGTTAAGATTTCTCTTTTTTTGTCTGAGAATGTTTATTATTTTGTCTTCATTCTTAAAGGATATAACAGATATTTTCACATGAAATAGAATTCTAGTTTGGTAGTTATTTTCTTTTAGTATCTTAAAG
The DNA here is from genome assembly GCA_026826555.1 of Tolypeutes matacus. Classification (NCBI taxonomy): domain Eukaryota; kingdom Metazoa; phylum Chordata; class Mammalia; order Cingulata; family Chlamyphoridae; genus Tolypeutes; species Tolypeutes matacus. The sequence continues at coordinate 699,856 of JAKSZT010053930.1, read as the reverse complement.
ATATAATTCCTTTTGTTTCTAACTTCCACAGTTTCTATTTAGAAGCCAGTTGCCCATCTAATAGCTTCTCTTTTGTAGGTAATCTCATTTTCCCTTGCAGTTGCTTTTAACATTGTTAAAAAAAAATTTTTTTTTTGTCTTTGTTTTTCTGAATTTTAATTTTTATGTGTCTTGGTGTGATTTAATTTTTATTTATCTGGGTTTGAGTTCTTGAATCATCTTTTCATTGAGATCTTTCACCAGTTATGGGAAGTTCTCAGTCATTCTTTATACAAATATTGCTTCTGCCCTATTTTCTCCTCTTTTTCTGGTACTTAAATTTCATGTATATTAAAATTTCTAACTCTAATCTCCTCTTCTCTCACCTCTTTTATTTTTCTCCTTTTGTTACTTTATACTTCATTTTAGATGTTTCCTTCTTACTTATCTCTTAGTTCACCAATTCTCTCTTCAGCTATGTTTTAAATTGTTAAACCTTTCCATTTAATTTTCCTTAAAATTCAGTTAATTCATTTTTCAATTCTTTTTAAAAATTTGATGTTCTTTTACAAAGTATTTTCCAGTTCTCTGCCAAAATCTTGAATATCTTCTTTATCCTCTTTGAACACAGTAAGCCTAATTATTATAGTAACTGTGTCTTTACGTCTCAATATTTGGAGAACACGTGTATCTGTTTCTTTATCTATTTTGATTGGATTTTGTTTATGTTGTCTTATCTCCTATGCCTGGTTATCTTGGCTTTATGTTGGATATTTTGTGCTGGATGTTTGAAAAATCGTTGTAGAAGTAATTAGAAGGCTAGGATGATGTTACCTTCACTCAGAAAAGATTTGTGCCTGTCAGTTGCCTAGGGCGCTAGCAATGCGGGGGCCACCTTAACTCAGTTACAGGACCTGAGATTTTCTGGGCTAAGCAGACTTCTCAAAACTCATTGTAGTCTGTTCAAGGGCCCACTTGCTTCTAACTCACCCTTACCTTCTGGGGTTCTACCCTAAAGGATGGGGTTTATCAGTGCCCCTGCTGTTAGTGGGCCTTAGTCCCCAATGTTTGTAGCCCTAATTACCAAAGCTATCAAAAGCATGAAAGTGGATCCAAATGCTGAGCTCACCCCTGTGGAATTCCTTCTTCTTCCAGATTATAGTCTGGTAATTCTCCACTGCTTTCTTATCTTCCACCTTGCTAAAATCTCCAAGCAGATGTTTTTCTTACATTGTGTCCAGTTTTTCTGTTTGTTCTCAGAAACAGGGGCTTTCCTGAATTACCTAGTTTGCCCTTTCTGGCATTGTAAATCTCTATCATTATTCACACACACACACACACACACTCACTCACACACACACATCTTTTGGTTAATGACTTCTAATTTAATTGCATTATGCTCAGAAAACATTACTTGTATGACAGCGAGTTTTTAAAATTTTGAGATATGCTTTGTGACCTCATTCATGGCCAATTTTTATATAAGTTTTCCTGCGTGCTTGGGAAGAACGTGTCTTCTCTTATTGTTAGAGCTAGGTTTCTACATGTGCCTGTAAGTCAAGTTTTTATTATTCCATTCAAATGTCTATATCTTTATTAATTTTCAAATATGGTTAACCCATCAATAATTGAGAGAGGTATATTGCACACTCTTATCATAAGGTTTATCAAAATTTTCTTACAGCTCTCAAAATATATAAAATAAAAGTTGATAGTCTGTTTTATTAGGTGCATAAATGTTTAATATTTCAATATCTTTTTGGTGAATGGAACATTTTATCATTGTGTAGTTACCCTCTCTATTTCTAAGAAGACCTTTTTTCTTAAGGTCTATTTTTTACGATATTAATATAGCTTCTTCAACTTCCTTTCACTTAATGTTGTCTACTATACCTTTTTCCCCTTTCTTTGCTTTTTACTGTCTGTCGTAATGTTTTAAGTATTTCTCTTTTAGACAGCTTATAGTTTTATCTAGTTTGTAGATTTTTGTCTTTTAACTGGCAAAGTTGGGACGTTTATGTTCATTGGGGTTATTGATGGGTCCCGATTCATTGCTACCGTCTTGATTTCTAACACAGCTCTTCCACTAACTTTACAGAGCTCTGAACAAACCATGGTTCTTGAGTGTGGTCCCCAGACGGGCCTCAGCAGCCTCACCCGGAACCTGGGAGTCCCTGGACCAGCTGAGTCAGAAACTCTTTTCTGGAACCTCGCAGCACAGCCTGGGGGTAAGTCCTTCTGCTCCTGTTGGCAGGCTGAGGGTGTGGAGAGCATGGCCAGCCACAGCTGCCACGGCCCCTCCCTGCCATACCACGTGGCTGTCCAGGCTTGGCCCAGCACGTCCCCAGGAGTGGGCCACTGTGCCGTGGTGCTCCTGGGGCCACCATGGGTTGCAGCACCCCCCACCCTACTCTTGGGCATCCTGGGTTATCTTTGTAAACATTACATTCCCTTATGTCGCCACTGCTTCCCAAAATACAACACTCTCCACAGAGGCTTCCCGACTCTCCCACTGGTGAGGACCTGCCTTGCCTCCACTCCCACCTCTTGGACCCCCAGGCTGGTGCCGAGCTTGGGCATTCTCCTTCAAGGGTAATTTTATTTCCAGCGCCTTGGGTCCTGGGCATGGTCTGCTGTCCCTGATCCAACCACAGTGTTCCCCCAAATTCAGATCTCGGCGAGTACAGGTGTCCTTTCTCTCCCAGCGGAGATGGGCTCCTTACGCAGACGTTCCCTCCTCGCCCGAGTGATGGTCCCTGCACATCAGGCAGGGAGCAGCACCTTGACGGGGCCTCTGCCAGCCCCCAACCAGGAGGGGCCTCCCCGCCCAAGTGACCCTTCCTTGTCAAGGGAGGGGAGCCTGGCGGGAGCTGCTGCCTCGCTTGTGGGTGTGGGGAAGGGGGTGGATGTTTAAGTAGCCCCTTCCGTTTGGAATATTTACCTTCATCCTGGTAGGACCTCCAGCTCCATATCCTGATGCCCCACCCAGGGGCTCAGGCCTGCACACCCCCACCCAGGGACCCAGGCCCAGACACCCCCCTGGGGGCTCAGTGCTGGACACCTCATCCCAGGACCCAGGCCCAGATACTCTACTCAGGGACCTAGGCACAGGCACTCTACCCCAGGGGCTCAGTCCTGGACACCCCATCCAAGGACCCAGGCCCAGATACCCTACCCAGGGACACAGGCCCAGACACCCTACGTAGGGACCCAGGCCCAGACACCCTACCCAGGGATCCAGGCTCAGACACCCCACCCCAGGGGCTCAGTCCTGGACACCCCATCCTGGGGCCCAGGCCCAGACACCCCACCAGGGACCCAGCCCAGACACTCCACCCAGAGACCCAGGCCCAGACCCCACTTTGAGACACTTCAGAAGAGACGTGCTCTCTGGGAGTCTCGCCCTCCACGGGCTGTGCTAGAGTGTGCAGGCCCATCATTGCTGGCAAGGGAAAAATGCCCTCTGGGCCCCGGCAGGCCACACGGATCTCCTTCCTCCGTGGCCCTGGCCTGCTCTCACTCAGGCTGCATCTCTGCCGAGCCAGGAACGTTGTCTCTGGACACCCGTCTCCAGGAACATGGTCTGTGGCTCCACCTCTCTGGCGTTCGAACCTCGGTTTTCTTTCCTGAAGGGTTTTGTTGATGACGGAATCAGCCCCCCTGCAAACGGCACGTTCAGGTCTTATCCCTGGCCCTGTGGATGAGCGCCCACCTGTGAACAGGACCTGGGGAGATGCCCGTGCCAGCGAGGGCAGGATCTCTGGCGGCCCCTCTCAGACCAGGGCAGGCCTTACCCCGCGTGCTGGGGGGCCCCGTAAGGAGAGGAGATGCCAGAGAGGAGGTAACACTGCCTCGTGGTGCAGGTGGCCGCCAGCTGAATACCGCCGACTCTGCCGAGATCTTGGCGCTGGACTTCTGGCCTTCGAAACCAGGAGACAGTGAATTCCTGTTGTGTGAGCCAACCCGCTGGGCGGTGGTGGTCATAGTTGCCCGCCCGCCCTCGGCCCCTCGGCCCTGTAGCGCCACAGCCACCAGAGCTGCCTCATGGGCGCCCAAGCTGTGAACGGACTGTATCTCCCTGGGAGATTCCTCAATGTGAGGGAGCTCTGAGCACAGCTGGGAAGAGACGATTGGGATCCCTGTTTTGCCAGCTACCATGAATTGTTCTCCCCAGCAGCTCACATCCCGTTTCCAGTAAATTCAGTGCAGGTTTTGGCCCTGACTCCCAGTACTAAGTATCAGACCCACTGATGATCACATGCAGCAGCCTGTGATAGGAGCGAGGGAGGGGGAGCTGGGCGGTCCCAGCCCTCCCACCCTCTAGGAGTCTAAGAACCCCAGGGGCACAGTCTTAAAAGAGCGAGAAAGAGAAAGCTTTCAGTAACACAAATTAAGCTGCAACGTGGGCTAGGATTTTTTGCTCCCTCTGCACTCCGAATGCATGCCTCTCCCTGGGGGAAACAAGTAATTTCACCCCCTTCCTTGTCTCCAGGGGAGCCTCTGCCCAACCCAAGTCTGAGTCCCCTGGGTGGGGGTCTCCCCGGGATGCCATGGGGGAACCAGCAGCCCCACCCTTTACTCCGCTGTGTCTGTAACGACGGTCTCTAGCCCCTCAGCACTGCACCGCTGTTATTTCAGGAGACCCGTGAGATGTGGGGAGCAGCTAAGACCCCGTGGGGAGCCCAAATGAGCGATACGTAGTTCCGGGCCCCACCATGCCAGTCGTGCGGTTGTACAGCCTTTCTGGGGACGTAAAAAGTGGCATAACAGCACAAGCTCCAAGTCACCTTTCAAGAAGGGGAGGGCTGTCCCCAGGTGCACACAGTTGGCGCCAACTCATTCCAGAGATGATGCTATTACAGGAAGTTGAGGGTGTTCAGAGAGTGGGGTGCCACTCCCCTGGAGCTATGAGCCTCGGGGCTACCGTGGGGTCAGAGCACACCAAAGCACCACGGCAAAGAGCCCCGTCGGCTCCACCATCCAAGCAGAGGCCCCCGGGCCGCTCCTGGCTGGAGCCACATCATGTCTCACCAGGACCGTGGCTCCAGCCTGGTCAGGGGCTCTCAACCGTCTGTTCTCCAAGGAGCAGTCGAGGGTTCTGCTAGTACAGGGTCAGAGCAAGCCAAGCCCTGCTTCCTGTCCCCCCGTCCCTGGGTGGGGCGCGCCTCGCACTCCCCTTCCCTTTGCTTTGCTCCAGCCACAGGATCTCCTCGCTCACCCTCACGGTCTCATACGCGCTGTCCCCCCAGCTGCTCTACTGGCCCCACCCATCACCCCCTTGAGTCTTGACTCATGCCACATCTTTAGCCAGGGCCCTCTGGGCAGCCCCATCGTCAAGTTCACCCACCTCCTGAGTCTTCTCATCTCTCTCTTCTGCTTCATTCATCCTTCCTCACATTCACCGCCATCTGCCATGCACCTGATGGCTGCTTGTGTCTGACCTGCCACCCATCCCCCCACGAGCCTGTAAGCCACGTGGTGACTCTGCACCACTACTGTGTCCCCAGGGCTTAGGACAGCGCCAAGCTCGCGGTGGGCACTCAAGAAGTATTTGCTAGGGAATGAATGAAAACAAAGAGTGGGGAGTGGATGTGGCTCAGGCAGTTGGGCACCCGCCTCCCCCATGGGAGGTCTTGGGTTTGGTTCCCTGCGTCTCCTAAAGAAGATGAGCAGACGCTGCAATGAGCAGATGCCACAACCAACAGATGCCACAACTGCTGCAACGAGCAAACAATGCAGCGCGCAGACGACCCAGCCAGCGGGGAGCAGATGTGGCTCAGGCGGTTGGGCACTCGCCTCCCATGTGGGAGATCCCGGGTTCGGTTCCTGGTGCCTCCTGGAGAAGACGAGCAGACACAGCGAGCAGACAGATGAGAGAACCCCCCTGTTCTCTTGGGTCTAGGGGGCGGGATTAAAAAAATCTTTAAAAACAATAAAACAACAAAAAACCAAGAGTTAAGTGGTGAGAGAGAAAATGACCATCATGCGTGGCTCAGGAGGGAGCCCCTGTCCTCTCTTCTCAGCGACGAGCCAAGGTGAAAAAGACGCAAACCTCAGGAGAAGCGGAGGGCAGCAGCAGTGGCTGGGCCTGGAGACCCGACAGGCACGTGGCCAGGCCGGAAGAGCTTTCCACGCCCCCGCTTGGTGGGACGGGTGGCGAGCGTGGCCGCCTCCTGAGATGGGCCCGGGCTCAGAGTTGACAGTGGCTTGCTCTATGGGCTGGCAAGACTGAAGGCCCCACTGGGCCTGGTGAAGGGGAAATTCACTGCTTTTACTTCCTAAGGAAGCAGCTTCGAGCCACCCGCCTGCCATGTCATGCCGTCCCGGGGAGGCTCCCGCATCTGCGGCGGCCCAGTGGTCTGGCAGATGGGGGCTGGCTGCTCTTTCCCACGCAGCTGAGACCCCCGAGGCGGTGCTTCCACAGCAGAGGCCACAGAGTCTCTAGAAGTTAGAGCAAACACCTGGCTTCCCACGGGCATCAGCAAGGCCGGCAGCTGGTCCTGTGTCGCCGTGGCTGGGTGTGGTTCCAGGTATCTAATCAACAGGAATCTGGATGTGGCTGTGGCTGGCACCTGCAGTCAGTTGAGTTTACGTCGAGGGGCTCACCCTCAGTAACGTGGGCGGGCCTCATCCAATCCCTTGAAGGCCCCCAGAGCGAAAACCGAGGTTTCCCAGAGAGGAAGTTCTGCGGCCTCATTCCTGGGTTTCCAGCCTGCTGGCTGCCCGATGGGTTTCAGACGAGCCAGCCCCCAAGGTCCTCAAAATCCGTCTCCTTACAAACACACACAGCACTGATTGTTTCTCTGGACAGCCCTGGTCCACAGCCACCCACTGGCTCCATCCTGGGGATTTCGTAGCCTGACGAGAGGATCACGTACAAACGTCAGCAGTCACAGAAGCAGCTCCACGTGCGGGCACTGGGTCAGCCCCCATGGGAAAAGGAACTGACCCCTGCCGTAGGCTGCCCCGTCTCGGGACGACGGCGCAGGCTCTAGCAGCTTGGCCAAAGCCGGCGCGCCCCTTGGAGAGAGGGCTTTCTTCCCAGTCGCCCTGCGCTTAAAGGCCACTCGGACAGTCCAGACCTCGTCTGTGATCTGCTCACTCTGGAGCCTCGGGGGCCGGGTCGGGCATTTGACGTATCAGATCCTGGTTGGAGCTTCCTAGGGGGATGGGGCCTTCCAAGAAAGACATCTGGGCAGATGTCTTGGGTGTGGGCAGGGTCGGTTCGTGCTGGAGGCTCTGGGGAGAGCGTGCCGGCCTCTCCTCCAACGTCTGGTCTTTGCCAGGAGCCCTTGGTGCCCCTCAGCTCACAGGCGCATCCCTCCCGCCTCGGCCTCCGCCTTCACAGCACTTTCGTCTCTGCGTCTCTGGGCGTCCTTTTCTACCTCGTATAAGGACCCTCGCTTGGATTTGGGAGGTCCTTCCTGAGGGGAGACTTCATCTCAAATCTTACCCTAATTGCATCTGCAAAAAACTTTTTTTTTCCAAATAAGTTCACATTCTGAGATTTGGAGTAGACATGAATTTGGGGGAGCCCTCTGCACCCCACTGTGGCAGACATGATCTAAAAAAGCTGGGAGCTTTGAAGTAGACCTCAGGAAGGGCTTGCCAAGACCAATGGGCACTCGGGCCAAGCCCAAGATACCCCTGCAATGTCCTTTACTCCTTCTCGGGGCCCCCTGGCTTCTGACCATGGCTCCTCCCATGCTTGGGGCACCCCAGTGTGCGGTGCCCAGGTCCCCCTCCCACCACAGACTTGCCCCAGGACACCTGCTCAGCTCAGGCAGGCCTGCCCCGGGCTTTGGGCTGGAAACCAGTCAGGCAAGAAGCTGGGACTTGGCTGCTGGGGTGGCGGAGGCTGTGGCCGTGGCCACCCGTCCAGGTTGAGGTGGTCGTGGTGGAGACCACGGGGGCGGTGTCCAGAGTCCAGAAGACGCAGAGGGCTGAGCGGGCGTCTGCCGGGGTCAGCTCCAGGCTGACTCGGTGACCGTCTGGCTGGCAGCCTCGGCCTGGCTCTCCGGCTCCCTTGGGACTCGGGGAGTAAATTCACCAGTTAGGACAGGAAACTGAAAGCTTACACTTAGGAAGGAAATCCAAGCAATAAAATGTTATAATAAAAACATGCGCAGCGTTTTGTTTCTTTCTTCCTTTTCCCGTTTTTTTTTTTTTTAGCAATTGCTTTGAATACTAGTTTGGGAAAGAGCACATCTGTTTGTGGCTGATTCTAGGTAGGGACAGTTGTGGCACAGAACATCCCCACGTAGCACAGTGGACTGAAAATAAAGCAAAGGAGGTGCATGGCTGGGTGGGCACAGGCCATCCCGTTTCAACACGCCGCGGCAGAATGTGGAGACACCCGACACGGGAGGCAGCCGAGGCCTCTTGCTCCCTGGTCACTGATGGAAGCTGGCCACTTAATGTCCAGTTATCATGACAACGGTGGACCACCCTACCTGGCAAAACGCTTGGCTTGTGATGGTCCCCACAAATCCCAAGACCCCGGCATGGAATGACGATTTGCCACCCGTGCAGCTAGTCAGCAGAACGTGGGCAGGAAATAAAAGCAATTCTAAGAGAGGACTTCCGAGAGAGTGTTCACAAGAGGCAGAGTCACCTAGTGAGACTTCTTCCCGAGGTCCCGGCGTTGCAAGGGGACTGTCTACCTTTAGGAAAAACAGCTACACTGTCGTTTCTAGGGTGCTGCCTTATCTCATTGAATCCCTGCACCAAGCTTGTCCTCAGAGTATGTAATTATGCTTGTTTGGAAACAGTCTTATTGTTTTAGATCATTCTTATTTTTTAGATAAAATTGCATGTGGATTTTCTCTGGAAATTTTATCATCATTGAATTATTCCAATGTCACTGATACTGGCATAATTTTGGAAATGACTCATCTTCAGAGTAACAGCAGATGATTTGAAAGAGATACGACGTGCCTGCCCCAGGGCCCCTGTTGGGCTCACTTATCACTCCTGGCCCATTAACTAGAGATAATAATCACAAAGTTATTATCCCCAAAGCTAGGGGGAACCGGGGGGAGGTATCGATCCATTTCCATTCCTTGAACTTACTTGCTGCTTTTAATTTTAGCCAAAAGAAGACAACGAGAAAAATGGAGTCTGCACTTGCCAAGTTAAGCAAAGAATAAAACCTGCACTTCCTCCTGCTGGGATTTACCGCTGAGGGAGGTCACAGCTCAGTCATTTGAATCCAGTCATTTCTGCCCTCAAGGATTCCTTGATCGCAGAACACTCTCCCACTTCCTGGAGACTTGCTGAATCATAAAATCGCTCCCATTGGCCTTCTTTGAGACTGTTCTCCAAATTATTTTGGTTGTTACAGAAGTACTTTTTAGGATTCTTCTACAAACTTCCCACCAAGAAAACAGAAGGGCTGGTGGCTGGTTCACGTCCACGGCGTGGCCAAGGCCCCCGGCATGGGGCGGTTAGGAAAGGCCAGCTTCGAAGGCATCTCACATTGAGTCAGCAGCTTCTGGACGGCAGATGACTCCGTCCCTGCGAACTTGGGAACTCCAGGGAGAATGTCTTCTCTTGCCTCTTATTTTAGTAGATTTACGGTTTTTCTCCTCACTTTCATTTACCAAGTGTCTTTTCTGTGTCTCGTTGGAAGTGAAGAATGGGGAACAAGTGGGCAGGTGGAAGACCCGGCCCCCGACAGTGCCTGCCCAGGCCAGGGGGCCCCTGTCCGGGGTCTGCAGAGCACACACTGACCCGAAGCTGCCTGGGATCTGCCAGGGGTCTTAGGGACGAGGCCTGGGATGATCTGACCACAACTGAGCCCTTTCCCTGTGGCATTCCTAGACCCCCTGCAGGCGCACACCTTGAGAAAGCTAGCAAGCCCAGAGCAGGTTTCAGGACGAGAGGGAAGCTAAGCCCTGGTCTGCCGTAGCTGCTGTGACAATCTCACCCACCACCTCATGGTTTTGGAGCGATACGTCCAACATCATGGTGTCAGCAGGACGGGGCTCTCCCCAGGTCCCTAGCATTCAGGAGGCGGCTGGCAGGGATGCATGGCTCAGGCTCTGCCTCGGTCACGAGCGTCTCTCCCTGCCTGCCCCTCCTGACTGTCCTTCCTTGCTTGGAAGGGCTCCAGGCATGCCGGGCTAAGTTTGGGCTCAACTAATAGGATCTTCGAAGTTCCTATTTAGACGTGAGTTCACAGGCGCACAAACACGCCTGAGTGGGGGATGTGATTCGGCCCATGACAGCTGTTCAGCAAGAAGAGAGGCTGAGACCAGCAACTGTCCTCAAGCGCTCCCAGGGCAGTCCAGGTGGGGGCCTGGGCAGGGGCCGAGGGCGGGGCAGGGCCTTGGCTCCCGCGCTGGGTGAGGCGAGTGCTCCCGGGAGGCAGGGGCTTCAGCTCCACGAAGGAGGCCCTTCCCCAGGGTGCGTCCCCCCGACCAGGTGTCACTTAGAGAAGCAGGCAAGGAGGCGGGAGCCAGGGAAGCTCACCCGGCTCAAAGCCCAGACTGGGAAGGGCCCTGGTGGCTGCTGCACCTCGGAGCTGGGATGGGCTGGCGGGGGGTAGCTGGGTCGGCCGAGGGTCACTCTGCCCACGTGTCCGTCCTGTCAGGCCAGCAGCTCCAGAGCCAGAGCCCTGCTTCTGTGTGAAAAGTAGGAGCAGCTTCACTTCCGTTTCCAGCTTCTCTTGCCAAGAGCATTTCCTTCACTGTCATCCACCCCCCACCGACGACACTGTTCCCCCCTCCATTGAGGGAAACTGAGGCAAAAGAGGGGTTGTGACAAATGGGCTTACTAACGTCCTATCAGAGGGAAGGTAACGACCCCTTACCTTTGCCTGCTGTTTGCACTCTTTGAAATATTTCACATACTTCTGACCAATGCAACAGAAGGTGGCAGAGCGACTGTCACTGCACTCCCTCTGCCAGTGGGGAAACTGAGGCACAGTGGGATCAGTGTCTTCTCGAAGGCAGGTGACAAGGCAGTGGTGAGCCCGGGGTGAGTAGGGGGGCTCTCTGATGCCGGCAGTGCTGGGCAAGCACCCACGCTCTGGGGCAGGCTGGAGTCCGCAGAGCCCCCCCGCTGGCCACGTCCCCTGGGGGCCGTGATCATGTCCCTGGGGGTAGCACGGGCTGCTGAGTCCCCTGAGGCTCCCTGTGCTCCCAGACAGGCCTCATGCCCACTCCCCCACCGGGAGCCTCAGGACACCAGGACAAGCGGAGGTCCCCTCGGAGTCACCAGCGTTACACCTCCCACACTCGGCACCGCTCCTGACAGCAGACTCTCCATCCAGCCGCGACCCCCAGACCCAGTGACACAGCGGCTGCTCCCAAGGGCTGGGGCCAGGCTGCGTCTGCAGACCCCCGGGGCCGCCACCCGCGGGCGCTGACGGGCGCTGCTCTGTGCCAGTCTGCCCGGCCCAGAGGAGACAGTCCTTCCACCCTGGCTGGCCCCCTGTTGCCATGGGCACGGCCTCCTGGAGCTGAGAACTAGCGCCGCGGCGGGGGCTGCCCCCAGGCCCCAGAGGCTCCCCACGCTGTGTGCTTTTGTTTGAAATTACCTTCCACGGCTAGATTGTGTTTTATTCCCTCTAAGTGCTGTTGACAGATGTGTTAATTCATGTGTTTAAACAGATATTTAGCAACCGGCAGAGGAGTCAGCTAAAATTAGGTGCTCTTTCTCCACGGCCGCCTGGCAGCGCGGGGCAAACGCTCGGCTCCAGCGGCACGAGGCCGCCGCAGGGACGCCTGCTATCTGCGGGGACATGGAGGGCCCAGGGCCTGCAAGGCCGCAGGGGCCCTGGAGCTGGCGTCCTCCCCGCCGGGCCGCTGCCCTGGCCTTGCCGTTGGCAAACTGAAGGTGTGGACGGAGCGGCCTCCAGCGTGCTCTCAGTCGTTCGCTCCGCGGTCCCAGGAGAGCAAAGAGGCTCCAGAGACGCGGGGCAGGGCGGGCTGGGGGAGACCGGCCTCCGCGGGTCTTCAAGGCCAGCACTGGGCTCGGGGCGCTCGGCGAGGAAGGGGGACATGTGGGGTGGGGTGGAGGTTTCCCTCTGGGGATGCTTGCTGGGCCCCTCCAGGGAGTTGCCCAGTGAGCTCAGGGGGAAGCCGGGCAGGCGTGAGGTTGTCTGCTTGTAGGTCCCAGCGAAGGGCGAGTCGCAGGAGGTCAGTAAGGGGCAGTGTCGTTTCACAGGACTGATGGACGCAATGGCTGCCTGGGGTGGGGGTGGGAGGAAGGAGGATGGGGACAGAGAGGCAGCAGGGTGGGCAGGCGGGGCAGCAGGGTGGAATTGGGGTGTCCCCGGCAGCTCTCCCCCATCTCCTTGCCCATCCTCTTGCAACACCCCCTGACTGTCCAGGCCCCCCTCCCAGGCCTCACCCAAATCCTGAGGGTCCTCAAACATTGGGTCTCTCTGGACTCCTGCCCGTCCTCGGCTCCTGGGCTGTTATGTCACTGCTGACGGTCAGCCTCAGGGCCCCTCCCGGTGGGGAGTGGGAGGGCTGCCCCCCTGGGCCCCCCTCGCCTGGGCTTTCTGCTGGGCCTCCTACTTCCCCGTTTGGTAAACGACCACCCATGGTGTGCCTCCCTTCGGCAAACGTAACAGGAAAAAGGCCTTTTAAATGGCCTGAAGAACGGCCGAAATGGGTAGAGTTGATCTTGAACGCCGTGCGCTTCCTGCGGCCGAGTACTCGGCATTGTGTGTGCCACGTGGAGCCCCAGGGTCCGCTGTGTAGAGGGGAAACTGAGGCTTGAGCCACTCCGACCTCCAAGCTGGAAGATGTCCGGGCACCCCCAGGATCTTGTGCCGATACCGGTGGGGATTCAGCAGGCCCAGGTGGGGCCCCAGGTTTAGGCTCTGCATTTCTCAGCGGCTCCTAGGTGCCACCTGAGCTGCCCGTGGAGAATCGCACTGGGAGGAGAAGGCTCTGGATTCTGCGCTGTGGCTTGGCCAGTAACAGGCTCTGGGGCAGGAGGTGGCAGGGCAGGGGCCGAGTGTGGGCACTGGGTGGACACCTGGCAGCACCAGGTGGGCACCTGGCAGCACCTGCCTGGCCCTCTCAATCCCAACCTGAACCACCCAGTACCTTTGGGAGAGCAGGAGAGGCAACCGCCCCTTGTCTCTCTTTGCTAAATAAACCCCATGGAGTAAAGAAGGCCCAAAGTCCCGCTGTTTTGGACTTGACACATAGATTTGTAAACGCCCCCGCGGGGGCCGGTTTGGGCCCAGCAGCCCCTTTAACGAGGCTTTTACAGCTGGTTTCCCTCTGGGTCAGTCCTGCTCAAGGCCATCTGGGCCCCCCTGCTGTGGCACTCAGCCCACGCTGTGCCACCTGGTGGTCCTGAGCGCAGCTGGAGAGGTGGGCAGCTTGTGCTGGGCAGAGGGGACGGCAGGGCCGGAATGGGGGGATGGGGTTCACTCTACGACAGGGGCTGGCTGGGGCCGAGGCTGCGCTGACCCTGCCCTGCGCCCCCCTGCCGGAGCTCAGGAGCCTGGTGCAGTGCCACCCGTCCTCTCCTTCATTCCGAGCATGGCAGGGTGCCGACAGTGTCCCTCCTGCCGTGGGTGGGGGCGTAGAACTGTGGCGCAGGCTCCACGTCTGCTCGTCTCCCCTCTCCCACCGAGGAGAGCTTCCTGAGCGCCTTTCACCAGCGCCCCCTTATCACGGGAGCACACCGCGCGTCCCCCAGGTCTTCCCGTGGTACGTCTTAGCTGGGGCCCCTCCAGCACGCCCACTTCTCTGGGCCCTTGGACCCCTCCCTCCACCATGTCCCGTGGTGGCTCTTGGGGGGTCACTGCTCTTCCCGAGCCACCCAGCAGCACATTGGCCCCGCCTCCTAGGCCCCCCCAAATCGTCCAGTCCCCGGGCGGGGCTGCCTCTGGGGAGGGCAGTGCCCAGACAAAGCCTGGGAAGGGGGACGACGGCGGTCTTGGATTTGAAGGGGTGCGGCACCGCAGAGTTTTAGGAGGAGACGTCAGCCGGCTTTGGGGGCAGAGCAGCGGCTTGGAGGTAGGGGCTGGGGGCCATCAGTGTAAAGCTGGCGCCTGCACCCCGGGTCTGGAGGAGGCGGCCTCTGGAAGAGGAGGGGGATCTGGTTCAAAAGGAGCGGCCAGGAGGTAAAGGGGAAGGGGGTGGGCGGCCAAGCAAGTCCCCGGAGGCGGGAGTTCTGAGCTGCTCAGGAGAGGCCGAGGAGGCGAGGAGGTCATCTGCTAGCAAGAGCTTCCGCCTCTTCAGCCGGGGTTCCTGCGATTGCCCCCCTGGCCCCAACGTCCTCCCGGATTTGCAGCACTTAAGGCCTGCCCTCCCCGGTCCCTCTGGACCTCTGCTGTTTTGGAGGTCCCAGGAAGAGGCCCCAGATCTGACACCGACGTGGTGGATGTGAAGGTACCGGCCAGAGGATGGCCTCGTGGCCTGAGCGGCTGCACGGCGAGCTGTGCTCCTGTGACCTGCCTGGCGGGGGTCACACTGCCCGCCCCCTCCTGGCCTCTCCAGCCTTTTTCCTGGCGGTTTTCCGGCCAGTTCCTACTCCATCCCTGCCCCTGCCTGTGTGCCACCATGACTGCCCTATGCGTTGGGGAATGGCTGCCTCGGACCTCGCTGGGACACAGCAGGCACGGATTCCCGGGGCCAATGAATGCACTCAGCACGTGCGCCGACAGGGCTCCCCAGCACCCACTTCTTAGCGCTGAGCACCCCAGGGTGCTCCAACGTGGTGGGGCGGGGGCTGTCGGCTCCCTGCTGTGCATCCTCGGTCGCTCGCACACTGTCGGCCAAGGAGACCCCTTCCCTCCTCTGTCGTTCGGACGTCCGGAACCAAGGCCGGCCTATCGGCACAGCGCAGCGCTCACCGGCTCTGAGAAGGAACGACACCTGCGACAGGCTGCCGCGAGGAGGAACCTGAAAGAACGTTCGTTGAGGGCCCTCGGCCAGGCGCACGGGGACGAGCGCAGCCGGATTCTGCGTACAAGAAGTAACACGTCCACGGGGGCAGCGGGAGGGGAGGCTCGCTGCTTGGCGGGTAGAGTGTTTGTAAACTTTGGAAAATTTTAAATAAAAAAAGCGCCTGGATTCTGGAGGCAGACAGGGCTCATCACTGGTGGGATGAGCTCGGGTGAGCAAGTTGACTTGAGGTCTAATCCCCCTCAAGGTCCATCGTAGAGACCGAGGGAGTCAATTCACATCAGGCATTTAACGCAGTGTCTGTGCCCATGGAAAGCAGTGTGCAAGCGTCAGCTAGTGATCAAAATAGAACAAGGCTTTCCCCCGGGAACGAGAGGGTCCTCCTTACGCCTTTTGCTGGGTGGCCTGGAACGTGCCTTTCTCTTTGAAACCGAAGGCCCGAAGGTGCCACCAAGTTCGAGTAGAGTCCCATGCGCATGGCCTGCACTTGACAGTTTGTAAGGTGCCCCTGCACGTGGTGCCTGCTCTTCCCTGCAGGGTCTCCTGGTGGGGTTTCCCTGGTCTCCCGCCCTGTCTCTCCGCCTGCCCCACGCCTGTGAAATGGCTATTGGCCACAGCATCCGCCTTTCTCCCGAGGGTCCTTGCGTCCTCCACCTCGCGGCTTTGTGTATGCCAGCCAACTGGTTTCCATTCAAAGCTTTGAAATTAAAATCAGCTTGTGGGGCTGCTGAAGGAACAGACACATGCAGTGTCAGCGCGTGTTTCTGTGGTAACCGGCGGCTACTTAATTACGTGGTGAGTTGCACGGCAGCGGCCGCGAGCTTCCACTGCTAGCCCGGCAGTGCCTGCCTGCATGCAGGAGGTGCAGGCTAATGGCGCCTGGGCCTTCCAGATGCGGGACGAGTCCACAGCCGACTGTAATTATCAAGACCGCAAACGTGGCGGGTGGCCACGGATGAAATGAGCACGAGCAGGGCCCCCTGGGGGGCAGCCATCCCCACAGCCCCAAGACTCACACGGTCCCTTTACAGCTTCAGGCCCAAGGAACGCAGTAGTAAGATTCGAAGCCCTAGTCTGAATTAGTCGTATTTATTGGATGCTGACTGTGGTCCTGAATGCGCTACATGCGGAAGTGAAAAGTGGGGAGAAAACAGTCTATAAGCTTGAGGAGCGTGTGAAAAAACACTTATAATACAATGTGAAAAGTGCCATGAAAGAGGCACTTATTGAGATCTTTGAAATCCCGGCGGATGGAGAGGGACTCTGCTGAGGGGACTTACTGCAGGCTTCTGGGAAGAGGTAGCACTTGCACAGGGTCTTGAGGGATGAGCAGGAGTTTGCTAAGAAGAGAGGTGGGAGAAAATCATGTGAGGCATATCTTTCAGAAAACCTGAGTCCTGCAGCCCTCCCTCACATTCTTCCTGGTGCCTGGCACATAGTAGGCGCTCAAAAATATTTGCCGAATGAAAGAATGAATGGGTAAGATGTGGGACAGATCGGGGAGGAGATGTCAAGAACTACTTATCCTTCATTCATTCATTCAGCAAATATCTGCTGCATGCTTGCTCCATCCAGGGCCTGTCACAGGTGCACAAATCAAGCCCTCCTGCCCCTGGAGCTTCCATTCTGTCAGGCTCTGAGGCTTCTGGCTAGAGCAGCTGCCCCTCCTGACATAGCCTGTGACGCTTGATCCGTCCGTCACGGGCAGCCTGGATTGCCGCTCGAGGACAAGGAGGATTAACCTGATGCCAAGGTTCTGGCTGGCCAAGAAGCAGCCCAGAATCCAGCTTTCCAGCCTTCGAAGACACACACTGGGGTCACCCCGACAGGGCGCTGGGCAGCTCCTGCTCACACCAGGAATGCAGCTCGGCTAGTCTGGGGCGCAGACTGCAAAGTGTCAGAAGGTCGTGTGATTTGGGGCAGAAGCTTCTGGAGCAGGGCAGGCTCTGAGTGAATGAGGGATCTTACCAGCAATTCTTGGTGGTCCATGCTAGTGGAGCTGTGCCTTTTTGTGTCTGGTTGGGATGGCGGGGGTCGGGGGGGCAGCCTGGGGACCACGGGCCTCCACGAGTGTGACATGCCGTTGCACGTTGTGCTCAAGGGAAAGCCTGGGGCTCTTGCGGCTGCAGGGCTTCTGATCACCTGCTCAAGCTTTACACCTGTGTTCTTTTAGGAGCCTGGGCCTCTGGCCTGAGGGAAACGCTCTCTATGGCATCCCTGGCCTGGAGACACATCTCCATCCTTGACGGGAAAGCCCTCGGAGCAGGGACGGATGCCTACAGGTGAGGCCCAGGGCTCTGGGAGAGGTGGCTCCAGGAAAGCGTGGTCGGGGGAGGGGCAGCACTCAGGTTGGAGGATGCCGTCACCTTGCGGAGCCTTTGCTCTCCCCGATGCACGATGCACAGTAAACGTGATGGGAACTGGTGGGGGCTTCTGCCTCACCGAGCGACCAGGAGTCTGGGTCTTTGGCAGTGAGGGCCTGCCCGGCTGAGCTTCAGGTCCCTTTGTCCATGGGCCTGGCAATGGGCACGGGGCATCACCTTGACACAGAGCGCCATGTGCTCCTCTCAGCAGGGTGGGGTGTGATGAGCTGAGCGGCCCCAGACAGGCTCCTCTCCCTGAGGTGTGTGGGTTTGGGGAGACGGAAGGATGAATCTGAGCGGAGGACTGCGCTGGGGAGCACAAGGTTGGCTAAAGAGGCCAAAAAGATGTGGCCAGGGTCAGCACAGGATGGATTGAAGGTCAGCAGGGAACAGGCCAAAGGTCATCAGGAGACATGCCCAAGATCAGCAGGGGCCAGGCCTAGGGTCAGTGGGGAGAGAAAGCCAAGGTCAGCAGGGGACAGACTCTAGGTCAGTGGGGCTCTAGGCCAAAGTCAGCTGCGGATAGGCCCAGGGTCAGTGGGGCTCCAGGCTAAGGTCAGTGGGGAGAGGACCAAGGTCAGCAGGGGACAGACTCTAGGTTGTGGGGGGGTTCCAGGCCAGGGTCAGCAGGGGACATTTCCAAGGTCAGCAGGGCACAGGCTCATGGCCAGCAGAGAATCAAATGAAGCAGAGCAAGGCCAGGGACCAGAGAGCAGGACTGGTGCCTTGAGCCAAAGGAGCAGGTGTGCCTGTGGGGGTGCCAGACTCCTGGTGGGGTGGAGGGGGTGCCCCATGGGAGGCAGCAGTGAAGGTAGGACACAAGGACTGGTGGTCTAGATGGGTTGACGTGGGGATGGGTCCCTGAAGCTGTGTTGGGGAGCAGGTGGAGTGCAGGCTTAGGGACGGGGCGCTGGGTACAATGCCTGCTAGTTGAGTCAGGACCAGCCATGGGAGGCATTACTTTGGATCCTGGATTTGGAGGGTAGCAGGGAGCCAGCGAAGGTTTTAGAGAAGGGGAGTGGCATGACTGGACTTTGCCTTTGGAAGGTGCTCGGCACTTGCCCGAGTGCACATCGAGAGCCTGTCCCCTGCCTTTGCGTCAACCTGCCCCATGGAGGCCATTCTGCATCCTGCTTGAAGGGCTCTGCGGAAGCAGGTACCTCTCAGGAGCAAGTGCGACTTAACTGTTGCCCATTAAACATGGAAACAATACGCAGCACTCAAGAATATATCATTCATGGATATTTCCCGTTTTCAAATAGAAAAGTATTTGGATCAATTTTTCCCTCAGAGAAATGGGGACACAGGATTTCTGGCATATTCCCAGGCCCCCCACCTTGCTCGTCCCTCGGTCTCCCCTCCTGCCCCTGCGCCTGGCCTGGCTGGGTGGTGGGTGGCTGGTGGCAGCTTGTGGAGGAGGTGTGCAGTGAAGGAGACACGCAGGGGCCTTGGCGACTGCCGGGAGGGGGGTGCAGGCCCGCCCCTGGGGCGCAGCAGCGGTGGGGACCCTCACTGGCCATGAGTGTCAACGTTGAAAGGAGCCTGGAAGGAGCCAACTGGGAAAAAAGGAAGAAAAGTGCAGGCCTAAGGGCCCTCCCGACATACTTCTAGACCTCCTAGTTGTTCCCTAGAAGACATTCTTACACAGGGGCGTGTCCTTAAGCCTTCAGATGGGGCTGGGGTCCGCAGTCGCGCTGCCGCACGTCAGGCAGGTGTGTTCTCTCGGGGCAGCTGCAGGTGGCCCCTCCGCTCAGGCTGCGTGCAGGCCCTGCAGGAGGAGGCATTCAGGTCAAGCAGGTGTCCTTGGGGAGACCACCCCTTAGGGGGCACTGGCCACCCAAGACCAAGGCCAAGCAGCTCCTGCCCGTGCCAGCACGCCCCATGCCAGCGGCGCCGCGGCGCCCAGGGAAGTTTGCAGTTTGGGACCGACTCTGCCTGCGATGAGGGCAGGGCACGAGGGCCTTCTCTGAGCAGGACTTTAGCGGCCCGAGAAAACTATCTAACAGGCGGACTGGGCCAACAGCAGCAGTCAAGGTCAACGCTGACACATAAAGGTCGACGTGGGTGGGGCCCAGGGTGCAGCATGCTGCCAGGACATTAAATAATTGAGTCACAACAAGAGCCAACAAGTGAAACTCAGCGAAGTACCAATAAGCACAAAACCGAAACTCAGTTTTGGATCAAGGAAAATGTTTTCCAAAAACGGTAATTTTGAACCCGGAGGCAGACCTAACCTCAAAGGAGATTGTAGAGGAAGGTGCCACTTATCTGAAAAGGACTGGGAGAGAGTCTGGTGCCTGCTACCAGCAGAGGGCCTGGACCAAAGGGCACCTTAAGTGAGCGGCCTCGGGCATCAGGCTCCGCACTGGAAGCATGAAAACCAGGACTGATGGGCCAAGAATCCCATCAGTGAAACAAATGATAAACCTAGGCAATGGACCCAGCACAAAAGGGAATAAAAATACATTTAAAGGAGCAAGATTTTGAAGAGACAGAGACTGGAGCACAGAGAGACAACCCGGAAACGAGAGCAGTTCCTTCAAGCAAGGGCAACACGGGCGGCGTTCGTGTTGGAATTGCAAAAACGACTAATCCTGGGGGAGGCTTTGCACACTCCCCGTGGAGAGGAAGCCGCAGTGGTTGGTAGGACAGGACCCATCCTTGTGAGATGTTTACACTCCAAGGAGGTTCATCCCAGGAGCCACGCAACCCCCAACACGTGGGTGCCCGAAAGTTGGTGGAATGAAAGGTGGAGCACAAGAGACAGGCCTGGAGGCTCCTGGTGGAGCCAGGAGGAGCAGGAGGTAGGAGAGAAAGAAGGGTCTGTGTCCACTGCGGAGGCCACGCCACCAGAGGCCACGCCGCCAGGGGCACTCTTCTGGGCACGCTCCGCGATCTGTGGGCGGGGCTGCTGTGCTGGTGAGAGAGGTGGAGCAGCCATGCCCATTCACCCTGGCAAAACAAGCGAGACCCCAGATGGGACCGACCCCTGGTGGAAAAAGAGAGCTTCAGAAAATAGGTGAAACTAGTGAAGACGTGCGCGCCAGGATCAAGAGGGAGAGGGGAGAACCTCAAAGACACGGAGCTGTTTTCATAAAAAGCAGGTCAAGGCATTTTTTAAAAATTAGAAAGATGCACCTAGAGAGAGAAATACATTTGGCGTCAGCACCAGTAGAACTACAGATGGCATTACTTTTTAAATGCCCGGCCAAGTTAAAAGGGCGCTGAGACCCTGGAGGGCTAAATGGGAAGGCAGAAGCAGGGCCAAGCTGACGGCATTGAAGGGAAGCAACAGTCGGAATTCTGCGTTAGGGCAGGGCAGGCGTGGAGAGGAGAGGGGCGAGCAAGTGGGCCTCCTGCTGCTGGCCCTCTGGCAGGCCCCGGATCTGGAAGCACTGGCCTGGCTGCTGGTGGTCGGAGCCGGGAGCTGGCCTACGTTTGTACATGCCTGAGAGTCTCCCCAGTAAGATGGTGAAATGAGCATCATCCACAAAACAACAGAGGGCTGCCTTAGGACGGCAAGAAAAAAGCTGCCCCCAGGGAGCCGGCTGAGCTTGGGCCTCTGTCTGGGGATCGAGACCCTCAGCAGAGGCAGCCCTTGGCTGGTCCTGGTGAGCACCAGGCTGAGTTTCTCGGGAGGCGAAGACCCTTTGGGCGCCAGTGGCTTGGTCTCCCAGGCCTTGACCTTGAACCTCAAAGGCAGGGAAGCTCCTCTCCATGCCCCATGGGTGAGAGCCGTGTTCCTGCTTCTATCTGTTCCTTTTCTCTCCCGATCAAGGGAAAGCTGCTGCCAGCCTGTTTTCCAAATGAGAGAATGCCAGAAGATTCTCTGGCTCAGGGGAAAAGGCGTTTACAGTCACCTCTGTCTAGAAATACTTTCATGCAAAGGAGTAAATAGACGTCCTGCTGACAACAGCGCCGCACTTTCCCTTTCGATGCTTAGTGTGCTCTCTCTCCTTCGGCCAAAGCCTGAGATGACTTTGGCTTCTTGGTGGCGGGAGAAGGCAGGGGTCAGGCGTGTGGGCTCCGGTCAGTGGCTGAGACCTGGGCCTCGTGGCCTCGGGGCTGCTCCCACGCCTGACTTTGGACGTGTCCCCCACACCGGCCTCCAGGGACTGCTGAGGCCCACCGTGGGAGAGGTGGGGAGACCCTGCCGTCAGGGCGCTCTCGCCTAGGGTGGCAGCCAGCGACGGCCCCGTGGACCCTGGAAACTGCTCTCCCCAAGGCCGTCAGCAGCTGCGGGCGCCGCGGGCAGGCCACGCTTGTCTGCACTGGACCACTGCTGCCCTCTCAACCGGCCAGCCACGGCCCTCCGGCCACCCCGCCACCAGCCCTTCTCCGACGGCCCCCGGGGCAACCTGCCAAAGCACATCTGATCCCCTCCCTCAGCTGTCCGGGACCCTCGGCCACCTCTGCTGGCGACAGCAGAAGTCACCCAAAGTCAGCCTGGGATGCAAAGTGAGCAGAAGACGACGTCGAGGTGGACTTTTTATTCGTAAAGCTCCTTTATTCTGTAATTACATCTCTCCTGCTTTGAGGGGTTTAAAGGTTTATTTTTTTTTACAAATTGATGGAGATTTATGACTTAAAAACCATGATTTCTTGTTACCACCCTCTCCAAAGCTGTATTCTAGTATCAATACTAGATTAAGACTAAATTAAGACAGGTCCAGGGAGTCTAAATTCGGGACCCAGACGAAAGCCGACTTCTGGTGGCGCCCTGCCCGGGCCGCACCCCTGCTCCCGTCCTCCCCGCGGCTGCACCGTGGTTCCCCACACACGCCCCTCGTGGACAATGGCCTGCCTTCCAGGACGCGGCCCCCAAACCACTTCCCACCCTCCCCTGCCTCCTTGCCTGGTAACGCCTCTGACCCCCACGGCCACCGCCTGTGCACGGGGCTGCCTCGGTTTATCTTCCCAGAACCGCTCTCTGGGGGGCTAGCGATCGTTTCCTTGGAAGCGGAGGCCCGCAGCTCCTGGGGAGACCCCGCGGAGGACTGAGGGCCAGCTCTGCGGCAGGTGGCCACTTGGAGGGGGCCCTGAGGCCCGCCTGCTGCCTTGGCCATTCGGGGGCCCTGGACACTTAGCGTGGGGTGGGTGGGCGGGGGCGGCCCTGCCCCAGGACCACAGGCTGTTGCAGGACCCTGGGTGAGGATGGGCGTCTTCTGGAAGCTGGACGTGCTGCTTAAGTGCAGATGCAGGGAGGGCAAGTTTGGGGGTGCTGAGGACTTCAGGGGGAGCCCGAGGTCTGGGTGACCTTGAAGATGACACTGACCTCTGGGTGGGTGGGGCAACCTGGAAGGGCTGGAAGAAGAAACAAAGGACACAGGCGAGGGGCGAGGGGCCACTGTGGATGGCTGGGGAGGGCTGGGCGTGTTTTGGGGCTGGGTGTGTTTGGGACTGGGCGTGTCTTGGGGCTGGGTGTGTTTGGGTGCTGGGTGTGTCTTGGGTGCTGGGTGTGTCTTGGGGCTGGGTGTGTCTTGGTGCTGGGTGTGTCTTGGGGCTGGGTGTGTCTTGGGTGCTGGGTGTGTT
>JAKSZT010053930.1:629183-667530 GCA_026826555.1 Tolypeutes matacus | reverse complement strand
CTGCGGCCAGTGAGCGGCTGCAAAAATGTCCAGTCTTGTGCCTGTGGTCCTCACGGCCCTGGGACACTGTGGGGAATCAGGGCACACATTTGTGTCCTGCGTAATGGGGAAGGAAGACGAGGCCGAGAGAGGGGCTGGGCATGTCTGAAGGCCCTGAGCAAGTAGATGGCCGAGTCCAGGCCAGACCCATCTCTTCTGCCTTGACCGCAGTCCACCTTTCCCAAACTCTAGTTCCTCCTGTGTGGTGAATGTGAGCTGTAGGACAGGGTCCAGGAATGAGCAGTGTGGAGCGCCTGCCTGGCCCAGCACGGGGGGCCGCCAGAGTGAGGCTCCCCGAGACTGCCCGGCGTGTCATCGGCAATGGACGATTGATCCGTAAAAGTGAAGCTTTGCAGGGCAGCAGGGATTCTTTAACTGAGCAGCGATCCTCAGCGTGTCAAAGGCCGCGTTCAATTCAGCATGTATGGACTGATCACCTGCTTGGCATGAGACATGAGGGTCCAGCTGGGGTCTGGGAACAACCTGGGTCAGATTGCAGAGTAATTTAGAGCAAGAGTTGAAGACAGAAACCCGTGGGTGTGGCTGACACCTTGCTCACTTCAGTCTTGCCACATCCTTTTCTCCCCATGATAAAGGAAAACTTGGCTTAAATGGAGGGGATGTGAGAGGGGGAGAGGGTCAGGGCACCAGGGGCACCAGGGGGGCTCTTGTAGAAATAAGGAAAGCGGAAGCAGTGGCTGTCTGGCTCGCCACCTGGCAGCCAGGCGGGGACAACATAACAAGCAGTCTCCTGTGCTGATGCTCGAGTGGGAATGTGGCATGGTATCAGTAGAAAGCTAATTCCCTGAGAAATGACACAGGCTGAGGAGCTCCACTGCTGGCTGTCCTTTTGTGCCCCCCCCTCTTGTGGCAGTGAGCTGCTGACATTGGCATTGGGACCAATGGCCCCAGCCCTTTCACCTCCCCTATGGGCCATGCCTGAGACTTCCCAGTTCTGAGACTTTCCAGTTCTGGGGTGTGAGTGAAAGGAACCTGCGGCTGGAGGTGTTCAGAGGACTTGGGCTTTGGAAGAATGCTGGCTCCCTTGGCGTGCCACGTCGATGCTGGTTTCTCGGGCACCGATTTCAGCGTCTGGAGTCTGGTGGGAAGTGGTGCAGATAAAAGGGGCCAAGTAGTGCTTTGGGCTGCAGCCCACCTGGCTCCACCTAGGCTGCTCAGGGAGGTGGCTGCAACAGCCAGGTGTTAAGGAGAAAGCCTTGGGTTTGGTTATGCTGGCGACCTTGACCGAGTCTTCTTTCACAGGATGGGGGGACTCAGTTTTCCCATTGGTGGAGTGAGATGTTGGGATTGGTGGCTTGCAGGATTGTCTTCCAACTCTAAAGTTCGCCTTCCACGAGTCTTTGGCAAAACAAGAAGGTGGGATGGCAGGGGCCCCCGAGAGCATGTGGCTGGCTTGGAGCCCAGATCTGGACAAAGCCACCTGGAGAGACTCTGGACCAGGTTTCCATGGAAGGCAAGAAGCCAGGTGAGCCCAGCATCTCTCTGGAATGTTTGGGTGTGGGAGGCAGGAGCAGGGCTACTGCACGCGTCCCTGAGGTCCCAGCAGGGTCATGGTGTCCGGCTCCTTTTTCCTCTCCTTCCAGGGTTTCAGTGGTTGATTTGTCAGCCACTAGTTTTTGATGGCATGGAGTGGAGAGGAAGGGAGAATGACAAATGCTGAACGCAATCCAACAAATTGGCCTTTTCAGCTTTATCTTAATTTGCCAGAAAATGCTCCCCTTCTCACCCTAAGCATTTCACTAGATGCTGAAAACCTGATGCCCTGTTGTAGTGGATTGCAATTATTCTAAATTAGGCAGAAAAGCACATTTCAGAGAATTTCTCCCCATCTGTCTAGCTTGAAGTTCTGCTGTTTGTAATGAGTCATTTCTTTAGCACAGAATTCTGGACCGAGAGGAATTTTCATATTTAATCTTTGCTCTTCCTTTGTCTGGGTGCTCGAGGTCTTCTCTCCCCTCTTTGGCTTTGAGGAAAGGACCTTGGCTGTGTGCGACCCCAAGTGCCCTCAGCCCGAGGAGTAGCAAACAGCTCTTCCAGGAGCCCTGCCCAAGACCCCCTTCTGGGCGGTGTTGACCCCTAGGGACAGACGGGGCATGCTGGGGATGGCCAGGGTGAGGAGAGCAGAAGAGGAAGTGGTTGCATTGAAGGCAAACACTGGAGACGCTGATGTCACTGTTTGTAATTCCTGTATGTCACAACTTCGACTTTCAATAACCATCAAGAATCCTGCTTTAGGGCCTGTGTGTGGCAGAGCACATTCATGCCCATCTCGTGGCACCCAAAGGGCAGCTCCGAAGCCCAGGCCGTCCCTCTTCCTCTGCCTTATCTCTGACGCTCCTGGGGCTGTGTCGCTTGTGCTGGATCGTGTGGCTGGACGGAGGTGGGCACGCAGCTTGAACTTGGGGACGCTGGATCCTGTTTTCTCGCCTGCAAATAGGGATAATTCCAGTCCGGAGCTCACAGGCTGGCCTAAGCAGGAACTCAGTCATGGACGTAGCGCCGTGCGAGGGGCGGGTCCCACAGCTGTCTGCTGCTGCTGTTGAGGAATTGTCTGTAAGGTCCATCACCCTTGTCTTGGCAGCACTTGTGGCTTCTCTCTTGACTCTGCAGGCACACAGAGGAAGACATTCCCCTCAGGGGCCTGGGGGCGGGGCAGGAAGTGGGGACCAGGCTCCAAGCGGAGGTCTCCGGGTGGGTGTCTCCCTTCCAGCCTGAGGAGGCGCAGGGGTCGGTGCAGCAAAAGGCCACAGAGCACGTGGTTCTGTGTGGGAAGGACGAGGCTCCACTGCTTCCTCTGTGCCGCTGGTGGCTGGGTGGCTTTGGGCGAATCACTCAGCTTCTTTGAGAGGGGGCTTCTGACAATACATTTTGCAGGCTGAGGTGGGGAGCTGTTGGGAGAAGGTGTGAGAAACCCCGGTGAGCAGGCCGCCACCTTCCCCGCTCCTTTGAGCAGACTGACCCTTTGGTTCAGAGGGCCACGGAACGGAGAGCCCGAGGCAGGACCTGGCAGTCAAGGAGGGACTTCGGGGCTGGATTCCCTCTCCGGTTGGAGATGCTCCTCCAGCCGAGAGTCCCAAGAACCAGGACAAAGGGGGGACAAGTTCTCCTGGACAGGGGGACAGACCTGGTGCGGTCTGGCCGTGCAGCAGCAGGTAGTCTCAGCCATCCCGTCCAGGTGGGCGGCACCTGCCCCGCTCTCCACCGCCCCCCAAAGCACCCCTCGTTTTGCCCACTTCAGGCCCAGCCTTGCTGCTTCTTCCATCTGAGGACCCTTCCATGCCACCGGGGGGCCCTGCATCCTGTCTGACGCCAAACTGTGCCCACAGCCACCCCTGCCCGCCTTGTTGCTGCCTGAACACCCCCCAAGGACGGGCAGCTCACTCCCTTCAGCTGCAACTGCATTGGGGAGTGATTGATTAAATGGACACATGGGAATTTGACTCAACAACGTGTTCTTTGGAACTGAAACCTGGTTCTGCCGCAGGAGGTTGAAGCGAGGGTATGGGTGCTTTGGGAGTCTGGGGGCCCTGAAGCCTTGGGGTGGGGGCATTGAGGAAGGCTGACCCTGCCTCCCAAGGCTGGCTCAGACCAGCTGTCATCTCTCCTGAGTGCCAGCCTCTGCCTCATAAATTGTCTTGTTCATCCGAACTTTCTGGATGCCTTTCCTGATGATGCCCAGAGCCCACGGCTCCTGCCACCTTCTCATGCACTCGGTGGGGTGAGCATCTCACTGCTCGGTCTGCAGCCCTGGGAACTGGTGGCCAGTTCTTACCCCGCAGCTCACTGGCCCATAGGCGCACTCAGCAAATCCTTGTCAAGTGGATGAGGCCGTTTCCAAGGGATCCGGGGCGCTGTGTTAGACCACTGCTGCCCACGGAAACCCACGGTTCTTTTTTTTTTTTAGCAGTTGTAGATTTGACAGTTAGGCTGATGTGTCAACTCGGCCAGGTCATGGTGCCCAGTTGTCTGGTCAAGCAAGCACTGGGCTCATTGTAACACTAGGACATTTCATGGACTTAATCACCAGTGAGTTGATTGAGTCGATGGCTGGTTACTCTACAATCAACTGAGGAGATTGTCTTCAGCAATGAGTGACGTCTCAGCCAATCAGTTGCAGGCCTTAAAAGGGGAAGTGATTTCAGCATTCCGGGAGAGAATTCCCAGCTCTACTTCAGACAGCCAGCGTCTGCTGGGAACTCACCAAGGACCTTCACTGGAGCCCCTGGCTTGCAGCCTGCCCTGCGGAATTTGGACTTGTGCATCCCCATAGTCATGTGAGAGAATTTCATAAAACCTCACACTCTTTACAGATGTCTCCTGTTGGTTCTGTTTCCCTAGAGAACCTTGACTAATACATGTAGATTCACAGGAAAATCATGCAGAGTACAGAGCTCTCATATGCCCCCCCCAGTAGCAACACTTAGCAAGACTGTGGTGTCCTCGTCACAGACCGCACAATGCTGTTATGACATCTACTTTACATTAGGCTTCAGCTGGCGTTGTGCAGTTCTGCTATTTTTTGCTTTACATTTTTATCCTGGTCACATATATAAAACTTAAAATTTCCTGTTTTATCTGCTTTCAGGTGTACAATTCAGTGGTGCCAATCACAATCACACTGTCAGGCCACCATCACCACCACCCCGAACAGAAACTCCGAACCAGTTAAGCATCCGCTCCCCGTTCCCCACTCCCATCCCGGCCCTGGCCACCTGCATCCTAGTTTCTGACTATAAATTGACTTATTCTAATTGTTTTGTATCTGTGAGCTCATACGGCATTTGTCCCTTCGCGTCGCCTTACTTCAAAGCCAGCGCACTTGCCTTCTGTCTTCCCACTGAGAATGAGGCTCTCCACCGCTTCATTCTGCCAGTTTAGCAACCTCCCTGGTGCAATTGTGCGTGAATCACTTACGCAGAGGCGAGGAAATCTGTGAGTTATTTTATGAACCCCTTCCCAAACTCAGTCGGAAATAGCATCTGACCCAAAGTCAAGATGAGTCCAAAGTGCACCTGGGGTTCCCTCGGCCTCATTGACTGACATCATCCAGATCTCACAAAACACTGCTGTCACCTGCGGGCCCCTTGTTCCCACCGCGCCCTGGGGCACAGGGTGGGGGCAGGCCAAGGACTGCAGGGAAAGCAGGGGAGGCCAGGCCAGACCCCAGCGGGTTCTCTCCTCTGTGTGGGACAGACATCCATCCCCCCACCAGAATACAAGCTCCCGAGGGCAGGGACGTGACTGTTGCTTACAGCTAATCCACAGCTAATCCAGGGCAAACGGAGCAGTGAATCCCCAGGGGGGGCTCGGAAACCACCCTGTCCCGCCCCGGGCAGGAGCAGTCCAGAAGGGTGATGCTGGCAGCAGGACACAGCAGAGTGCTGGAGCCAGCCCCGAGGGAGAGCGTGGGCGGGTGGCACACCCACAGAGGTATCAGGGTGGCCGTGAGGGACTGGCCGGGCTCTGGTTCCTGGATTGTGCCCGGCGGGGTAGCCACGAGGCTCAGCGAGGTGGTGCAGCCCTGGAGCTGTCGGCTGGAGGGACACTGGGCTGGGGGACAGGACAGGTTTCTAGTGTCCACTGGAGGGGCAGGAGCAAGGCTCGGTGAGAGCAGGTGGATCCCTAGTGTGCCGAGCAGAGTCCTGTCCTGAGAACTGGGCCCCACGCTGGGACCTGGTCCCTGGAGCAGTTGGTCAGTGGGTGGCACCCTTGGGGTGCTGGACCCCAGGCCACATCCCGCTCAGGAGGGAGGTGGGTCTGCAGACATACGTCACGGCGTGCTGCAGAGAGGCCCATGGCAGCGCCTGGCTCTGCAACCGAGCCAGCTCTGATTTAAAACAATTCCCCTAGGGGGTAAGAACCTAGAAATTGTGAGATTTTCCATGTCATAAAAGCTTAAGCTTTTTGCTAGACAAGGCTTTGCAAGCCCTCGGAGAGCTAGAAAATCTGATTTACCCCGAAAATCCAATATCCAACCTGAGGTGTAGTGCGGGTGATTCTCCTCAGTCTGGCTGCCGGAGCGTCTCCTGCCAGCCTCTGCCCAGGCTGGCGGCAGCCCTCCGAGAGCTGTGGTTCAGAGGGGTGTGGGGTGGGAAGCAGCGTGTGAGCTGACACGTGTGTGGCTGGTCCACGGAAGAAGGCTTGTCCTGTGCCACGTGGGTTGACTCCTGGCACACTGGTGGCACCGCTCGTCACAGAGAACGCTGTGGCTTCTTCCTCAGAAGGGGGCTGTGTGAGCCACAGTCTAAATATTTACTCCCTAATTGTACAAAGAATTGGAGAATGGGTTTAGCAGTGGATAGGCTGGGGCATTCCCTTACAAACAGACCCCTATCTTTAACGTTTTTAATAAAAATTTTATTCTAGTAGCATATATACCACCTAAAGCTCCCCTCTTAACCACATTCGCTTGTATAATTCAGAGCTGCCAATTCATTCACAATGTTCTACCATCACCTCCTCTACCTCCACCTCCACCTCCTCCACCTCCATTACCAACTCCACCTCCTCCACCACCACCTCCACCTCCATCACCACCACCTCCACCTCCACCACCACCTCCACCACCTCCACCTCCATCACCACCTCCACCTCACCTCCTCCACCACCACCTCCACCTCCTCCACCACCACCTCCACCTCCATCACCACCTCCACCTCCACTGCCACCACCTCCACCTCCTCCAACTCCATCACCACCTCCACCTCCACCACCTCCACCACCTCCACCACCTCCACCACCTCCACCTTCACCTCCTCCACCACCACCTCCACCTTCACCTCCTCCACCTCCACCACCTCCTCCACCACCTCCACCACCTCCGGCACCGCCACCTCCTCCACCTCCACCACCACCTCCACCTCCACCTCCACCTCCACCACCACCTCCACCACCACCTCCATCACCACCACAACCACCTCCACCATCACCAAGACTCTTTAGCAAGGAATTTACTGCTGACCATTGACGCTGGGCCTTCTGACATAGCTGCACTCGCAAGCCATGGGCAGAAGGCCTCTGAGCCAAGCACAGAGCTGCCACGGAGCTCAAGCATGTGGTGTCCACAGCTGGGAAAGTGGCCAGTCACCCCTGTAGCGCAGCTTATCTACTTAAGATGGCAAGAAAAGTGAAATTTTCTTCTTTAGCAAGTTTGTTTTCATGCCCCCTCCCAAACCTCTAATTCTACTCTTGCTGTTCAAAACAGCCTTAATGGCAGCAACAAGGGGATGTGGAGTCCAATTCCATGGGAGACGCCTTCTGGAGGAGGGCCCCACGGCAACACGGTCCATAGGCCCAGGGAAGCCAAGGCCACTAGTGTGCCGAATGGGTTTCCCAACCAGCTCTCCAAAATGAAAATGCCCTGGCTTTTAGCTTGTGCCCCCGACTCTGGTGCAAGTGCTCCCAGCATGGGTGCGGTTGAGCACCCGCCTGAGGCCACTGATGGGGGAGTGGGCAGAGATGCTGTTTGCATTTCCTTGGCAGCTCAAGCAAATGCCATGCCACGGGGCAGCTTCAACAACGGGGCTTTATCAGCTCACGGTTTTGAGACCAGGAGAAGGCGTTCGTCAAGGAGTCACCAAGGCAATGCTTTCTTCCAGAAGACACGTGCTGGGACTGGCTGCTGGTGATCCTTGGCTGCTCTGCCACATGGCGAGGCACACGGAGGCCCCTCCTGCGTCTTCCAGCTGCTTGCTCCCCGTGGCTCTCCCTCTCTCACCTGAGTTTCTCCTCACAAAGGACTCCAGTGGTGGGATTAAGACGTCTTGGCTGGACTGGGCCACCCTTCGCCGAAGCGCCTCATCAGAAGGTCCTATTCCAGTGGGTGCCCACGGGGATGGATACGCCGGGTGGAGCCACCACTGATGCGTGTAGTCCGCTCGTGCCGGCTGGCAGGTGCCGCGTCCAGCTCCCCGCTAAGCTCTAGTTTCAGAAGCGCAAGAGCTGGGGGAAGCTTTGGAAAATAATTCCTCACCTTTCCCAAGGTAAGCCTGCCCTCCCAGTTATAAGTGAGCTGTGAGACCCTGTGCGTGAGGAAGGGGTCGTGACGCTGGGGCAAGGAAGGCCGGAGCTCTCCAGGTAGGAGGCTCCAGATTCAGGGGTCGCCCACTCCAGGAATCGGCCTGTTCTCGTGAGGCACTCGTGCATCCATGCAGCCCTGCTTGGCAGGACTTGGGAAGCACCTTTTGTTTCCCCTGGGGATACTGCCCCAAGGGCTGGCCTCCAGACCCTTCTGGTGGCAGGGCAGAAACCCCTGCACTCCATTTGTGAGTCCACGTGGAGCCCCGTGCCCCCACGCTCCCCGTGCCTGCTGTCTGCTGACAGGCTCAATGGCCTCCAGCCCTGGCGCTTTTAGAGCCAGGATTAGCTCACTCTCCCCTCCCTGCCAGAGAGTCCCTCAAGGTTCTGGAAGGTCAGAGTGATGAGGTCATGGTGTGTGTCTCCGGTTTGGGGAAAGCGGATCGCAACAGACACCAGAGCTGGAAGTGGGTCAGGATATCTCCCGCCTCCCCAAGTGCGTTGACTGTGCCAGGGTCCTGCACTGTCAACAAACGTGCTGACCTGGCAGGCCCCAGCCCCCAGCTCTGGTGGTGAGCCCACCTGAGCCCTACCTGTGCACACCGCCGCGGCCCTACCTGTGTGCACCGCCTCGGTCCTACCTGTGTACGCCTGCCTCAGCCCTACCCCTGCACACTGCCGCGGCCCTACCTGTGTGCATCAGCCCCAGCCCTACCTGTGTGCATCGCCACGGCCCTACCTGTGTGCACCACCTCGGTCCTACCTGTGTACACCCGCCTCAGCCCTACCCCTGCGCACTGCCTTGGCCCTACCTGTGTGCACCACCTTGGTCCTACCTGTGTGCACCCATCTTGGCCTTGTTACCTGTGTGTACCACCTCAGCCCTACCTGAGCGCACTGCCTTGGCCCTACCTGTGTGTATCCACGCCACTGCGCAGGGCAGGGTTCCGAGCGGACGCGGCTCTGGCTCTCGGGGAGGGCAGGGCTGGGCTGAGCATCACCGGCTGCACATCAGGCTCCTTTCCTCTCCTGTCTCACATCTAGGGTGGAGTCCCTCAGACACCAGAAGGGTCGCCTCGAGCAGGACAGGAGTGTCCCTGGGGGTGGCTGGGTGGGTGGTGTCAGGGACCCCGGCCGGGCCTCCAGGAGCCATGGGGGGTGGGCTCGCCTCAGGTCGACCCTGGGCCAGCGGCTGCAGTGGGGCGCAGCTTCTTCTGCCACCCTAGCTGTGGTCACACCTAGAGGCTGGGGGAGAGTGACCCTGTGTGGGGCAGGCGCCGCTCTCACCCCACCCTGCCGGCCTAGGCTCACTGGGCCGTGTCCGCGGCCAGGCGAGTGGCCCGTGCATGCCGACTACACCCCGCGGACCCGCGGGCTCCCCGACTTCTGCCGCAGACGCTCCGATGGCCCACGCACAGGTCCACGCACAGGTGCGGCCGAGGGGCGCGGGGGGGGGGGGGGATCACTTTCCTAACCAGCCTCTGTGCAGAGTCCTGGGCTCGGGCTGTGCTTTTGAGGAACCCAAGCGCGTGCAAAAGGGGAAGCTTTCTGGCTCTGCGGCCGCGTGCACGGTCTCCCTCCTCCTGCCCTCCTCACCTCCCTCCCCTCATCTTCCTCCTCTACGCAACACCAGGCTGCATCTCAGAAACCCCAGCAGAAAGCAAGCTGCCCCTTCACGGTCGGCCCAAGAAAACTCCAAAATCGGCCGGAATGTCACCGGTCGCTGTGGGTACTGTGGCCAGGGGTGCCGACAGCCCGGGCTGGGCCATCGGCCCCGACGGATGGGGGTGCAGCTCCACGTGCGGGCCCGGCTCGCACTCCCAGGAGAAGGGGCTGGACACAGCACCGGAGCTGCCCCTCTGCCCACAGGCGCTTCACTCTTCCGGTGCCAGGCAAGGGCCCTGGGCGGGCTCTTCTTTGCTGATTTTCTGGCCCTGCTTTGCCGCGAGAGTCAGGCTGGGTGGTGTCTCCTTGCTTGAGGGGGCCGGCGAGAAGGGGCTCCAGGAGAAAGCTCCCACTCCTCGGCGGCCCTGCAGCGAGGAGGGGGGCGGGCAGGCCAGGCCGGAGCCGCTGCCCCCG
Organism: Tolypeutes matacus; assembly: GCA_026826555.1. NCBI lineage: Eukaryota > Metazoa > Chordata > Mammalia > Cingulata > Chlamyphoridae > Tolypeutes > Tolypeutes matacus. The sequence goes on along the minus strand of JAKSZT010053930.1, from coordinate 657,375 downwards.
GCGACCCGGGCAGCCGGGGACGGGGACACACAGGGCTGCGTGCCGCCTGATTTCTGTCCTGCAGGGCATGCATGCACTCTTCCAGGGGTGTCTGATTGGAAACTTCTCGCCGACAGGGCGGTTTGGGACGAGCTCTCCGGAGCCCGGGCCCGGGGCAGGGAGAAGCGCCGGCCAGCGCGGGCACACAGCACGCTGTCGCCACGTTCTCACACCCAGCACCGCCCCCCGCGCTGCCTCAGTGATTCCCACTTGTCACGGATGACAGAATCACACGGGGCAATCTGGTCATTTTCTCCCAACTCCCAATTGTGCGTCTTCATTAGCAGGTGCTAAATTGCCACTCCAGCTGCTGAATAGTAACAATTAACTCTGTTAGCATCAGCACAGCTGTAATTTTTGAGGAAATGAAACACATTAATAACCACTACCAAGAGCTAAAAAACCAAACCAAACAAAAAAACACAGCATCCCCCCGAAGCTGCAATTACAAACGTGGAGAAAAGGCTCCCCGGGTTCCGACAGCCTGCGCGGCTTCCGACAGCCTGCGCGGCTTCCTGCAAGCCTGGAGGGCGGGGAGGGGCGGCCTCTCCCCACGTGCCTGGAGGGGGGCCGGGAGAGCCAGGGCCCGGGTCCCAGCTGCCTTCCTTGCAGGTCACCCTGTCAGAGGCCGCTGGCTCAGGGAGGTGGGCGTGGCGCTGATTTCCCCGGCCGGCCTTGTGGAAAGGATGTGGGCAGAATCAAAGGGCAGCTCTGCCGGGCACTGTGCTGGAGACGGGTTCCCAAAGCATGAGGTTCCCAAGCCTGGGTGCATGCACCAGCCTTCTTTTCCACCCACACATGCATCCATGTACACACGCATTCATGCAAACAGCCATGCACACACGTGCAGCCAACCACAGAAACACCCATGAACACAAACACTTCTGCTCACTTGTGCACCCATGCGTGCAGCCAAACACACAGGCGCACACATGCACCAGTGCACACATGCATTCACGCGAACACCTGTGCCACATGTGCAGCCATACATATGCTCATTCACGTGAACACCCATGCACACATGCGCATGCCTGCTCACACCCATTCACCTGAACACCAACTTATATACCTGTACCCATGCACATATGTACACAATGCACCCACACACATATGTGCAATGCATTTCCACACACACACACACATGTGCAGGCACACTCATGTGCACAGCCCTCACCCATGTATACACACTCCCACACCCATGCGAACACACTTGCAACACCCAGGCATGAATGCCATGCATGCATCCCACCCTCCAGGCCCTGCATGGACACACGTGCTTCCACACACATGCACACCTCCTCACATGTGTTGTGCACCTGCGTGTTATCCCCCTGGTCCCAGGCATAGGAGCTGCAGCCCGGGGCCCTGCACAAGGTGGAGGAGTCTGCGTGCCACGGACACGCACGATGAAGCCAGGAGCCGCACGCAGACCTGGGCAGCATCCCTGCCACTCTTTAGGCCCCAGATGGCCGCTCCCCAGTGCCCTGTGTGCACAAGACAAAGGGAAGCCGCGTCGGGCACACTCTGGAGAGCGAGGAAGACTTGGTGGTCGAGGCCCTTAGGTGAGAACAAAGAAAAGCCAGTGAAGTGGCCCAGACTTCCCTCTAGAGAGCGCGAGTGGAAGCGATTCTGGCAAGACAAAGTGCTGTTTCCCAGTCGTGTTTTAGTTTCCAAAAATTGAAATAAAAACTTAGGCTTTAGTTAATAATGTTAATTTAAGTTTTTGATTTTTAGTGATTATAGGTTGTATTTTGCTATTAATTTTAATAAGTAATTTCGTGTATTTGAGATTAAATGTATTTTTGAAAAAATCTATGTGGCTTGGTCTTTACCTTTTTTTTTTTTTTTTTTTATTATGGGTAAAAATCAAAATTCTCACAATACATACAAACATTTGCATAATGATATATAAATATATGTGCATATATGTGTATTTGCTTACAAAAATGTTATTTATATATATATATATATACATATATTTTAAGAGGTGCTTAGATTACCTTTACCTTTATTTTTGATAAAAATATATTCAGATTGTTTACAGTCTGAATACAATTACTTTTTTGTAGAAATAGGAAGGATGAAAGAAATTCTCACAAAAGACAAAAAGCAACTAAATCTGATATATCTTCAAAGAGGTGATATGCCAAAGCGTGTAAAAAACTGGGAACACTGGAAGTGAGCTGACTGCCAGCAAGCATGGCCCATCGGGAGCTTGAGCAGGCCTCTACAGACTGGCCACGGGAGACTTCATTACTGCCGGAAACAGTGGAAACGAGCAAGGAAACGGCGCTTCGAATCCACACGAACAGGCCAGATGAAGTCTCCTCAAGTTCACGCTCTTTACGCAACGGTTTAATCGATCAAATCAGGATGCTGTGTGTCTCTGTCGTCCTCTCTCTGGACCCTGCAAGTGTTATGCACTCATTTGCACACATACACACATGTACATATACATTAATGCACACACCCACATGAATTTGCAGAGGCACACACGTGTGCACACACACATGAGGCACACACATACGTGTACTTGCATATCTGCACATGTGTGCACATGAACTCATTCACCCACATGTGACCACATGCACGTGCACATGCAGGCATGCACATGCACGAGTGCGGCGTCCACACAGTCGCACGCATGCACGTGCTCACCCACGTGTGCATATGTGCATGTGCACACACAGCTGTCTTTGCCAGCCCTGTGCCTGGAGGATTGTGACACAGAGTCAGGACAGGGGTTACAGGCAGACATCAGAGGGTGGGGGTGCTGGGGGCAGAGCTTGGAGAAAGCAGGACCTGGTGGTATGGAGTTCACCTTGGGGCTTGGGAAGCAGGGGAAAGGGGGTGTAGGGAGTGACTATGCCTGCGCCCCTTCTTTTAAATTCCTGCAGAGATGTGATGCAGGTTTTCCTAGGTCCACGTCACTGTCCCAGGCCCCTCTCCATGCTCCTCACTTGTGTGTCAGTGACTCGCCACCTGCCCCTCTCGTGCAGGTGGAGCCTGCAGGCCCTTCTTTCATATAACTTCTGGGCCTGTGGTTTCGGGGGCCAAGGGTTATGGGGTCACCGAGCTCTCACCCTGGCTGCCTTCTTTGCATCCTTTTCTTTTGGGAGAGGTAGCCACAATCCTGGATTAAAACCCACAGCCTGGCCTTCAGGGGGAATCTCCCCAAGAAAGCAGCATCCAATTGTAGCTAAATAAACCCATCACTTCTAAATTAGCATTTTTCAGGAAAAAAAACTTGCCGTATGCCAACTTGCAGTTTCTGTGAGTTTATAGTTTCATCTTATACTAAATTTAAAGGGGATTTAATTAGCAATTCATTTCTCCCTCTTTACTTACATTGTGTGAAATGAATTCTCTCTTCTGTCCCAGGCACGATGTTGAGGATGATTTAGAGCAGCAGCCTCCGAGGAGACAAGCCGTGTGCCACTTCCCTGCAGAGCAGAATGCGTCTGTGAAATCGTGCCTTTCTTTTTTTGCCTCCCTGGGCAGACGGGCTCTCAGAATACCCTGGACTTTCCCCCCTTCGTGCTTCCTCTGCAAGGAGTGCCCTCCCAGCTCTGCCCCTGGACCTTCGGCTGCTACCGGGGGGCATTTCCTGGTCCCCTGGAGCTGCCCCCTGCCAGGCAGGCACCCAGCCTCCATCCCACTCTGCGGCATTTGCCCCCTCCCTGCCCCCTCCTGAGGCTGAGGGTGGGCCTGGGAATCTCTCTCTCTCTGGTTCCTCAAACCTCTACAGCTGCAACACAAAGCACTTGCTCACACCTCACAGGTATTGGCCAACCAAGTACCACCCTTTGATCTGTTTCATCCTCAGGTCCTGTGAACACAGGAGCTGCAGGGCAAGCAGCTGTGTGATGAATGCTGGGAACACACCTCCCCACCTAGGGGGTCTCCATGCCCCACACTGATGGGGATGAGTGCACACGCGCGTGTAGTATTACTCTTTGGCTGTGAGAGCACCTGGGCAGCCAGGCAGGCCTACAGCTGCAGCTTCCACTTGCACCAGGCCTGCACCGTAGCCTCGCCTCTAACTCTCCCTTTCCCTCTTCTTTGATCCCCTCTGGGCTGGGAAACCACCTTCTGCTCCAGGCAGATTCACAGGTGCAGAGGAGTGAAGACTGTCCTGGACATGGGACCAGAAGTTGTCCCAAGGCTCAATGAGGTCCTGTTTGTTTTCCTGTCTGTCTTTTCCCCCAGCTGTTTTATTTTAGAAAGTTTCTATTGCTATGTTTTCAAGTTCACCAAACCTTTCTTTTACAACATCTAGTCTGCTGTTAATCCCATCCAGTGTGATTTTCGTTTTAAGACATTGTGGTTTTCATCTCTGGAAGACCATCTGGTTGTTTATTATTATTTTCGTATCTTACTTAACATGTTTGATCTTTATACTAGCTTCTTGAACATACAGTTATAATAACTCTTTTAATATCCTTATTTAACTAATTTTATTGTCTGTGTTATTTCTGGGTTAGTTTCAGTTGAATTTCCTCCTCATATTTTCCTGCTTCTTTGCATGCCTGGTAATTTTTGATTGGATGCCAGCCATTGTGGATTTTAACTTTTTGGGTGCTGGATATTTTTATATTCCCATGAATATTCTTGGGTTTTTTTCTTGGGTGCAGTGAAGTTGTTGAAAACAATTTGATCCATTTGGGTTTTGCTCCTAAGCTTTGTTAGGTGAGGCCAGAGCAGTATTTAATCTAGGGCTAATTTTGCTCTACTTCTGTGACAAAACTCTTCTGAGTGCTCTATCCGGTGCTCTGTGAATTATGAGGTTTTCTGCTCTGGCTGGCAGGAACAGAAACTACTCCTGGCCCAGTGTGACTGTCAAGGATTCTTCCCTCTAATCCTTTCTTTTGGGTGTTGCTCCAATTTGGGGTAGTTTCCTCACAGGCATGCACATATCAGTACTCGGCTGAATAATCGAGAGGACCACCTGCAGATCTCTGGCATTCTCTGCCTTTGGTGATGTCTTCTCTAGGCCCCTTGTGCTGCCTGGACCCTCAGCTCCTCAGTTCAGGGCATCTGCCAGGCGCTGCCTGGGCTCTCCCTTCCTGTGCCATGGCTTGGAAGGTCTCCAGGAAGTGAGCTGAGGCAACCAGCAGATCCACCTCATTTGTCTCCCATCCCAGGGATCACTGTCCTTCATTGTCTGCTGTTCAATGTCTTGAAAAACAGTTGCTTCATATATTTTGTCTGGTGTATTGAGTTGTTTCAGGCAGGAGGGTAAATCTATTTGCTGTTGTTTGATTTGACCCAAAGCAGAAGTCCTATCTGCAATTTTAAGGAGTTTTTTTATTTATCCTGAAGGTCAAAGAAGCCACTGGAGCAAGTGGTTTATCCCCCAAGCTGGAGGTTGTGCTACTGAACCTAAATAGAACATTCTTTTTCTCCCTAGTACAGACCTGTGGTTTATTGGACATTGCACTCAGAGTGGTGACTGCAAGGCAGGGGCTCCAAGGGTGATGTTTTCCTTGTAGGCTGCAGATACGGCCATTGAACAGCAGGTGACATTGCAGAGAGATTGATCCGGAATAACACGAGTTGGTGGCAGCTTCTTGGCTGCTTTTGACTTTATGGAAAGGAATTGATTATGAAATTAGCTATAAGAACTCCAGGTAGACTGAACTGTAATTCTACCACAAGGGTTGGAGACTCTGCCCCCATTTCAACCTAGAAGTGGCCTCAGGATTGCCAGGGGGTACCTCTATATAGATCAAGTATTCTAAAACCAAAGTGACCCATTTCTGCCTCCATTGCATCACCCCACTTTACTGCCCGCCAAGCTCTTAGCACTGTCATATTTTCTTATTTGCAAGATACACAATAGCCTGATATGTAATAGGTGTTCAAAGGCGCTTTGTTGAATGAGTGAAATTCAAACTTAGGCTCTTTGTGGCTGTTTTACTAATATTTGGTTTTTGATTGAGGCCCCAATTGCCCCAGCCCCTCCCTTCTCCCTGCTCGCCCTGCTCCCACCACCCTGCCTTCCTCCTCGCCCTTCTGCAGCCTCTGAGCCTTCCCCCTGCCCCTGCCTGGAGCTCTGGCCCCTTCCTCTGACCTCCGCCTCCCTCTTCGGTATGACATCGTATCAGGTGTCCATGCGGCCATTGCCTGCCCTCCCCTCTGGAATACAAGTGCCACCATGCCTGGGGCTCCTCAGCCACTGCCAAGGGCCTCGAGCTGCAGGAGCTCGCTGGCACCTCTCGGCTGCGCAGAGGAGTGAGGAACGGGCACTGGGCCTGGCTGGGAACCTGGGTGCTTGGCCAATCACCTGGGCCTCCGATCCGCAGTCTCTCACATGCTCACGGAGCACTTGGTGGGGAGCTCTTGGGGGTGAACACACCGCCTTAGCCCCTTGAATTCTTCCCAAACATCCCAAGGCTGCTATGAGCACCCCACTTTTTCTGGAGAGGAGAACGAGACTGGCTCGGCCTGGTAAGTGAATCCCGAGACACGTGGCCAGTGGGACCTTGCTCACCTGCACCCTCCAGGGAAGGCGTCAGGTCTGGGAATCTGTGTGGGCGCCAGGGGGCTGCCCAGAGGGGGAAGGCTCCCGACACCAGCATGTCTCCGTGGGAAGACGCGGTGGCTCCGCGCTGCAGTAGGCGCCCGGTGGCCCCGCACGTCTGGCACGCTCTGGAGCCCCTGGTGCATGTGGCGGGGACGTGGAAGCCCCCCTAGGCAGGGCACTGCTGGCTTCCCAGAGAATGCGGGAGCACCTGTGGGAGGGAGGGGAAGGAGGCAGGAGAGGGCAGGGGAACCGAGCCGTGATGAAGGCCCAGGCCAGGGCCCAGGCAGAGTGCCCTTCAGGCTGGTCTTGGCTGGGTCTGGGCATTGCACCCCTTGCCCATGAGGCCACATGGTGTACCCTGGGGCCAGGTGTTTCTGGGCAGCTGAGGCCACCTTGGGGGCTGGTGACACAGGCCACGGCCAGCTCCCCCCCTGGCAGCTGGGGCAAGCAGCCCCTTCGTGAAGGGGGCTCTGGGCAGCGTGTCGCAGTGCCTATCACTGAGCAGGGGAAGCCCGGGGGTCTGACATGGAGGGTGTTATCTGATGTGGGTGTGTGAGCTTCTGTGTGGGCAGGGGTAGCAAGACAAGCTCCCCCCAGGCTCCCCCACCGAGAGGAGACCGGGATTATGGGGGGTGGGTGGGAGCGTCACTGCATCAGCAGAGTCCAGGCAGACCCCACCGCCCTACAGCCCCTAGAGCCTCGCGGGGTGGGGCAGTGTCTATGCAACCTAGGTCCATTCAGGAACGGCGGGACGTCCTGGGACTCGAGCCACCTGCGCGCTGCTCCTCCATGCTCGGCCTCCCCCCAGTCCCGCAGTAAGGGGCTAATGAGTTGGCACAATGACCGCAGCCATCGGCGGAGCAGGCCTTTCCTGGGTGGCCAGCAGAGAGTGTGTGTGTGTGTGTTGGGTGCTGCCTGCTCGCCTCCCCACTCCCCAAACTCCAGGCCCAGCCCCGGGGCTGGGACAGTGGGGACCCACGGGGAGGAGAGCGGGCGCCGCGCCTCTGCCCCTGCTGCTAGGCAGGCAGTGGGCATCCCTGCCGAGGGCGGGCATTGAGGGCGATCGCTGACGTGGGCAGAAAGGAAGCAGCTTATTCTGGAAACGTCAGAGTATTCTCTGCGGTCTGGTGCCATGGAGTCCACCCACCCAGCCTTGGGGAAGCCCAAACGTTCCTCTGGACGCTTGGGGTGCAGGGTGGGAAAAACCAGGCCAACCCCCGGAGCTGTGGGAAGCCGAGGAGCCCTGTTTCTCAGCTGAGGTCCCTTGAAACGGGAGAAGCCGTGACTTCAGCTCTGAGAATTGTTGTGGATTAACAAGCATTTCCCGCCCACTCCTCCACCTTTGGAAGGACACCCCTCCACCGGTGGAAGGTTCCCGCGCACCTGGCCGAGCCACCCATCCCGGCCCTGAGCCCTGGACCTGCGTCCTCGTCTCAGAGGCTTGTGAACTCAAAGACGTTTGCCCGAGGGCGCAATTCCGGGTGCGGAGTGGAATCTGGGGGCTCAGACCCAGGCGGCGGGCGCGGAGGAGCCTTGCGGCTGTGCCTGAAGGCGGGGGCCGGCCTGGCCCAGGCTGACCGCGCCCCGTTTTAGCCCCGCGGGGGCGTGGCCCAGCGGCAGGCGCCTCCCCTCCCCGGCAGGGGCTGGAGCTCCACCAGGACGGCGCCTGGAGGGTGCCCGCTGCCTGCCTTCCCCAGCCCTGGGCCGCAGACAGTGCGCTCCCGCGGTTGCGGGCGGAAGCCTGCAAGCAGGCGCCGCAGGCCCACGCTTCCTGCCTCTCCTGGCTCCTGGCAGAGGCCGCCTCGGCCGGCGCTCCTTGGCGTGTGGCGTCTCTGGGTCTCTGCCTCCGTCGCCACGTGTCTCCCCTTCTTATGAGGTCCTGTTGGATTAGGCCCACCCTGCTCCAGGATGACCTCATTTTACCTTGCCTGCTTCCACCTGCAGGGGCCCTATTTCCAAATGAGGTCACGTCCTGAGGTCCTGGGGCTCAGGACTTCAGCGAGTCTTCTGAGGGACTCTACCCATTACAGCCGCGTGCGCCCCGGGCCCCCCTCCAGCAGCTGCTGCCTGTGCTCGCCTCGGCCGCTGGACAGAGGCAGGGCCGGAGGGGTGAACCAGGGGGCAGGCAGGGGCTGAGGACCACAGGGTGCCCCTTCCCCAGGGAGGGGGTGGCGTGTGCCCAGGACCCCACTCCCCCAGAAAGGGGGAGGCGTGCGCCCAGGACCCCTCCTCAGTGGCTGCTGCCTGTGCATGTTCGCTGAGCTCGTTATTTGTTGCATCAATGCCTGAGTCATCCTCGTTCCACTCTCAGTTTGCCCTTCTGCTTCCTCTATTCAGCACAGACTTGGGCTGCATCACCGGCCTCCGCAGCCCCTGACCAAGGTGGGCAGCTTCTGGGGTGCAGTGGGGGCCACCGGAGCCACACAGGATGGGGCGGGCAGGGCCTGGCGTCCCGGGGCTGCCTGGGGTCCCGCCTCAGAGGGTGGACACCAGCAGGGGAGCCCCTCGCCGTCGGCTCTGCGTCTGGCCTGTTCTTGTGACAGCCGAGAAGTCCTGGCTCTCACTTGCCCCGCCGGCCGCGGCAGCCTCGCAGGCCCTCCAGGACGACGTCAGGCTTGAAGGGAGGACGTGGGACCCCTCGGAGCCGGAGGAGGCCCTGGCTTTCCTCGGCCGCTGGCCGCCTGCCTCCTCGTCACTGCTGGGTTTATTATAGCGCACGTCGGTGTCGTGCTGAATCTTTCACGCCTCTTGACCGTAGTGGGTGCCGCGAGGAGTCTGCCAGGCAGGTGACCGCAAGGACTTCACTTCCTTCCAGGAGGCGCGTCGGCTGAGTGAGGGGCGGCGGCTCGCTCTCATCCGTGCGGCTTGCCCCGCTTAGTGGCGTGCCAAGGGGGTGACTGAGGGCACGGGAGGAGAGGACCCCTCTCTACACAGCCACCTGGGCCTCCGGGGGGCCACCCACTGCCGGGAGAGCCCCTGTGCCTCTGGAGCTGCGGGAAGGCTCTGGGCAGCCTCCCGAGGGGACAAGGACAAGGGGCTGTGGGCCTGTGTCCAACTCCTTTCCTGCCTCAAAGCAGCGTGAGGGCGTGTGAGAGCTGGGCTGGGTCAGCACAAGGCACGTCACCTCCAAGCCAGCCTGGAAGGGACCGTTGAGATCATCTCGTCGGTACCCTCGACCTCGTGAGAGGCCTGAGGCCTGCGGGGGCAGGGGCCCGGGGCTCCCTCTCAGGGTCTGCAGGGAGCAGCCTCCCCCCTCCCCCGGGAGAGACCCTTGGGACCCGCGCACAGGCCTCCCGGTTCCCAGGCACCCGCGGGGCAGACCTCAGCCCTCCACTGTCCCCGGCACGCTCGCCCATTCCCTGTCCGGCCCGATTCCCGCTCTCACAGTGCCCTGTGGGCGGCAAATGCCTGGGGGGTCAGAAACCCCCAAGCCCAGGGCTCGGCACAATGAGCACGGCTGGAGTCCACAGTCCCGGGCTGGTGCCGCGGTACCACCGAGTAGCCAGTGGCGCCGGCTCCTCTCTCTGCCTCCCCTCCCCACGGAGCAGCTCCCACCTTCGGGTCCCCAGCCCCCAGCCTCCCGCCCTCAGGGTCAGCTGTGGGAGGAATGGGGAGGAGCACAGGGGCCCCGCCCAGGGCCGCCTTCACAGGTCCTTCTGGGGTCCCGGGGGCACTCTGCTTTTGCATCACTGGGCAGGACTCATTCTCTCGCTTGAGCATGACGGCGTTTGGCTGCAGCCAGCTGTGCAAGAGAAGCCGACGGCAGCAGGGAGCCGCTGGCCAGTCCATGTGACCTTGGCCTTCCCTGACCCCTGCGGCCTCTCCCCGGCCTTCACTAACCCGGATGACGCTGCCCTCTGGCTCCTTGTGTGGACGCTGCCCCACCTTGGGCCACAGCAAGCCGAGGCCCGCGGCCCCTTTCCCTCTCCCCCCCAGAACTTTCCATCCTCTCCTTCAAAGGCCCACCCTTTGATGCCCCCACCGCCTGGCTGTCCTCCGGGCACCTGCTGACTGCTCCTCCACCAATGGACGTCTGTCCCTGCAGCCTCCCTTCTCCCCCAGCCCCGCCCTTGTCGTCGTTCTCAGCAGCGTGCTGACAGCGATTGACCCCAGCGGATGGCCAGAGGACCCTCCAGAGGCTGAGCAGCTGTGTCGTGGTGGTGTGACCTGAGCGCTGGCAGGAAGTGAGCTTCCAGGGCCGTGGGCTTAGCTGGTCACCGGAGAGGCTGTCTGTGCAGCTCAGGCCAGGGCTGGCCGAAGCCAGCCTGGATAGCTGCGGTGGGACAAGCCTGGGGTGGGACCAGCTGGGGGAGGGGAGTGGGGGGAGTGGAGTGGGTGGAGTCAGCCCAGGAGGCGGAGCCAGCCTGGGTGGGACTGGCCGCAGGGCGGGTGGGGTGGGGGTCAGCCAGGTTGGGGAGATCGGGCGCGAGGGCAGTGGGGCAGGCCGGGGGCACGGAGTTCGCCCCGTGAGAGCTGCCAACGGGGGGCGAGGCCTGCGGGGTCGGTCCTGGCTTGGCGCCAGAGGCATTCAGAATGGGCCAGAGCACCCTTCTGGCAGCAGCTGTTCCCCCACCCGGCTCCCCCGTCACCCACTGCCCCCTGAGCCACCTTGCCCTGACATCGTGGGGCCTGTGGTGGCTCCCACCCATTCCTGTCCTACTGGGTGGTCAGTGACCCCGAGCTGGCCAGTCCTCACCGCCCTAAGACCCCCGGGGCCGCGTCCTGTGTGGCCGCCCTGCCAGGCTGGACTGTGCTGCGGGCTGCACTGGGCGCTGGACCTCACCCACCAGCTCGGTGGGCTGAAACGAGCCTGCGCCGAGAGCCTGGAGTCCCCACGTGTGCAGCTCTGCAGAGGACGCGGGGTCTGCCGCACGGCAGGACCCGGCCTTCCCCTTCCCTCCCCCGCGGATGGTCCCCAGCAGGTGGGCTGGTGAGGGCTGTCCCCAAAAGGTCCAGGCTTCTCTGCTGCCTGCTCGCTCTTTGTGGGAGAGAAGGAGACAGAAGTGGGTCCGAGGACTCCCATGTACAGGGACTTCCATGTCTGAGGACTTCCAGGTACCAGGGACTTGTGTGTACAGGGACTTCATGTAACAGGGACATCAGTGTACTGAGGACTTCCACGTCTGAGGCCTTCGTGTCCTGGGGACTTTTGTGTACTTAGGACTTGTGTGTACCACGTACCTCCATGTACCATGTACCTCCGTGTACCACGTACCTCCGTGTACCTGGTACCTCTGTGTCCGAGGACCTCTCTCCTGGCACTGCCGGTTCTCCCTGCCCCTCAGCCCTCACTGCCATGGGCGAGTGGATGTCATTATCGCCGTCCCATGGATGAGGAGGCTGAAGGGACTACCAAGGTTGAGGGGCCGGCAGGTAGGGGCGAGGTGGGGGGGTGGGGTGGGGAGGTTTCAGGGTGGGACCACCTGGCTCCAAAGCCCACTCTCGTCCTTTCCCAGGGGAAGAAGCAGGGCCACGTGTGAGGTGGTGGGGAAGCCTGGCCTGGAGGAAAGAGACAGGCTGTGGATAAGCCACCTTGCGCTGATGGCCTCGGGTGTGACTCCCTGCCGGGGTTAAGGTGCAGCACGGCTTGGCGTGAGCTTCTGCCGCTGCATGCAGGTCATTTAAGCTTAAATTAGCACAGCTGCTTCCCCAGGCCTCGCCCGTGGCCAGGCCTTTATACAGCAGAGGAGGTTGAATTTGTATCATGGGATCACAGGGTTTCCGTAAAGTTATTCCATAAAAAGTGTGAGTCACAAACTCCAAACTTGTTAAATTGGCAGATTCTAAACCTGGTAAGACACTTTCCACATCACGGGCAGCCAACATGTCCCGTTTATTTTGTTTCATTGAAATCAGGATAGTTCAAATGGAAATTAATTGGCTTAAATTCTGCCCGGTTCTACGGGTGACTTTCCTCACCCCGTGCGGACGAGAAGAGTAGCCCAAGGACTCCTGGCTACTGGAGGCATCTGACCACAGAGAGGAGGAAACCAGCCCTCGGGGGCCCTGGGAGCCCCTCCGCATGGGAGCCCTGGGTCTCTGCTGTTGACCCATGAAAAGAGCCAGGGCCAGGGGCCCGAGGGCCCTGGGTGAGCTCCCTGGCCTCTCTGAGCTCCAGCTTCATTAGGTGCAGGGTGCAAACTGACAGGTCTGTCAGCCTCAAGCTGAGACCACCAGGTGCACGCAATGAGGGGAGGGGCCCTGGGCATGAAGCCAGCTGGGGGCCCGGCAGCCGGACTCAAGCCAGCTCCACCTCTGAGCCGAGCAAGGTCCTCAGCTGTGAGGTGGGGACAGCAAAAGGCCCTTGGGAGGGGAGCCGGAAGCTTGGCTGAAACAATCCATGGAGAGCACATCCCCGTGGCTGGAGCCAGCTGTGTGCCCCAAGCTGAACGCAGGGCAAGTTGGGAAATGTGGCCCTGGGCCCCTGCCAGGCAATGCCATGCAGTGTCACCCACTGACTTCCTGTTGGGATCTGGAATTCCAGCCCTCCTGCCCCTGTGGCCTTCCTCTGAGTTTCCTGGGCCTGCAGTACAGAGCACCCCATTCTGGGTGGCTGAGGACCGCAGAAGTGCATTCTTTTACGCTCCCTGGAGGGCGCTAGGGGAGGAGCCTTCTTGCCTCTTGTGGCTTTGGTGGCTCCGGCTGCTCCTTGGCCCCAGGCTGCTCGCTCCAGGCTGACCTGTCCAGGCCTCCCCAGGTCTCTCTCTTCAAATGCGTGTACTGGCGACTTGGATCTCGGGCTCAGCCTAATCCAGGAGGTTTTCATCTTGAGAAAGATGAGATTCCTGTGAGGACACTTACTCCAAATGTGGCTCCTTTTTGAGGCTCCACATCCGTCTTTTGGGGGCTGCCCTTTCAACCCACCACATCTTCCCTTCTCTAAATGGAGATACACCGCGATTTTAAACAAAACGCTGTATTCACTGCCGAGCCAGGTAGTGTGCGATGACATTGCCTTCCTTGTACACCATTTTATTTTATTTTCTCTGTGATTAAGAATTGGCTGTCTTCACCCCACCCCTCTTCCCTGGTGTTCCATCTTTCCTTTGCTTCTTCCAAACTAACCTGGGGTACCATCCACCACGTTGTCCCAGGGACCTGGGTGTCTCTCAGCTGTGGGTTTCTCTCTCCTTCCAGGTGTGAAGCCCCAGCCCCCAGCCCTCTGCCCCCTGGATACGCCAGTACCTCTCCTGGACCCCACGTCTCCCTCTCTCTCGGTTTATGCCTTCAGCTTGGTGGAGCATATCTAATTTTTTTAGAGCTTTTATGTTGGAAACGTCCTTATTTCCCTCTTGCGTTTGATTTATATAAAAGCTGAATATAGAGTTTTAGGGTAAAGATTATTTTAGTAAACTGTTGAAATCATTGCTCGTGATTTTTTCTTAGCTCCCCATGTTCTTGAGAAGTCTGGTGACATTCAGACTCCTAGAACTTTCTGTGAATGATTTTCATCTCTCTGGAAGCTTGTAGATCTTTTTATTCCTCACGTTCTCCAATTCCATAAAAATGTGCCTGAGTGTGGGCCTTTTGCATTTATCGTGCTTGGTGACCCTTTTAATGCAAAAATGTATACCCTTTAGTTTTGGGACACTTTCCTGGAAAAGAATTTTTTTGGAAAATTAGTTCCCTCCATTTCCTCTCTTCTCTTTCTCTGAACTTGACTACTCAGCTGTTAATTAACACTCTTGTTTTCTCATCTTTTCTCTCCTATTTTCCATCACTTGGTCTCTTTCCTCTCCTTTCTGGAATATTATCTCAACTTTAATTCAAACTTTTTTATATTTTTCAATTCATTGAATCTATTTTGTTTGCTGCATATTTGTTTTTTATCACCTCTTCTTATTTCAGGGATACAGCATCACCGTCATTTTTCTGAAGATAGTGATTCACACATGACCTGATGTTTTCCTCTGTTTGCTGGTTGTCTCTTTTCTGAGTTCCTTCCTTCCGCTGATTTGTGTGTACCTTTCTCTTGGAGGGTTTCCTTGGATGTCCACGGGTTCTCGTGTGCCCATCCACACTGCACGTGGCTGAGCGAGTGACGACGAGATGATGCTCCACAGGGACTGTTGGCCTCTGGCCCCTGTGCTAAGATGTGGCCTAAGACCCCCTTTTCCTCCGGCTCCCCCACTTACCTGCCAGAATCTTGGGCCAATTCAGCCCTTGACCTCAGCTGCCTCCGACCTGATAGAGATGTAAAGGGCACGCAGTGACCAGCAACTATGACGTACTCAGGCTTCAGGGCTCGATAAACAGAGAGCAAACCCCTGCATTGTGGGGCAGGCCCAGCTGGTGGCCGCCTGGGGGAGACCACCACTCCGGCTGTCCCAGCTGCTCCCGTCAGAGCCCCCCACCTCTGCCCTTGCTCTGCAGGCAGCTGCCTCCTCTCTGTGGGAGCTGGGGCCATGGTGTAGAAACGGGCTCGGCTCTGCTCTCTGGCAGGCGAGGCAGTGAGCCCTTTGCCAGGCTGACCACACCTGCTTCTGACACCTGCAG
Organism: Tolypeutes matacus; assembly: GCA_026826555.1. Classification (NCBI taxonomy): domain Eukaryota; kingdom Metazoa; phylum Chordata; class Mammalia; order Cingulata; family Chlamyphoridae; genus Tolypeutes; species Tolypeutes matacus. The sequence goes on along the minus strand of JAKSZT010053930.1, from coordinate 642,314 downwards.
CCCATCCTGCTCTTTCTGTGCTTCTCCTCCCAACCTGGGGTTCTCCCCTGTCCAGGGGCAGGGGGTGTCTTCTCAGCAGCAGCCCTCACTCTGCAGACTGTCCTTGGGGAGACTGGGCAGCTGGCTCACGCTCATGTCCCTCTCCTGCCTTAACTTACCTGGGGAGGTCCTTGCTTTGTGATGCTATTTGGTGGAAGCAGGCTTCAGGCACACTCATGCCATCCATCTGTCCAAAAAGGCTGTCAGTCCACCCACCCAATGGGGCTGGAGGTGCAGGGACTTGAGCTGGCAGTGGCCATGACACAGGAAAGCTGTGGGAGGTGCCGCCTCAGGTCTGGGGTCTGCAGGAGCAGCGGCCCCAGCAGGTGCCGTGTGGTGTCCCCCAAGGAGGCAGGAGTGCCCTGAAAGGGGGTGTGGCCACTGCGGCCAGAAGGTGCAGGTGATGCTCAGAGGCAGACGTCCCTGATGCTTGTCCCTGCAGTGACCTCCGCGACCTGGGTTCTGGGCAGAGGCTCTGAGCAGAGGGCCTTGCCTTGGAGGACGTGCGAGTAGGAGAAGCCCCTCCTGCATGGAGCTCAAGCAGGTGACCATGGGCCTGCTCACGTGGACAGACGCCCATGCTGGACAGGCAGCACCTCGAGGACCTTCCTGCAGGAGTCTGAGCAGGGCTTGGGAAGCCTGAGAAGCAGCCCCCGTGGTGGATGCTGCTGCCCCTGCCTGGCCACGAGGGCTCAAGCCACTCCTGGGCCTGGCTGGAGCGTGGCCCTCTCAAGCTGTGGACCCGAGGTGGGCCACGGAGCCCCGTCGGGCTGTGCTCCCTTGGGTGTGTGATGAGCTTCCCAGGCTGCCCACCCAGATGGTGTGGGACGTGCCACAGACACGTCTGCTTCCTTCCTCTTCCCCTTTTCCTTCCTTTGTGCTGCTTGTCCCTCGCCAGCAGCCTGCTGCTGGTATCTGGGAGCCTGCTGATAGGAGTGTGTGTCCAGAGAGCAGTTGGCTGGAACTTTCCAGGTGGGAAAGGCAGGAGCGAGAAGGCCCAGAGCTGGAGCCCCTCTTTGGAGAGCCAGCAGGGTGGGGAGGGTGGGAGCCAGGACCCCACGGAAGTGAAACCTAAGTCTGGGCTTCCGTGTGCCACGGGCCAGTTGGCTGCGGACACTGGACACTGTTTGGCAGGAATGGCCTTGTCCCTCGGCCGCTCCTCCCGGTGGCTTCCCCTGAGGCCAGAGGTGCTCCTTGAACCCTGGGGCTCCCCGGGGATGCTTCAGGGGCTGCCTTGGGGGTGCAAGTGAGCAGGGCACTGGGGGCGTGTCTCTGCTTGGCCTGTGAAGAGTCTCTGAGCCCACTTGGTGGGTTGGAGGGTTTAAGATGGTGCTGCAGGTGGGGCAGGGGCACCGTGCCTGGTGTGGAGCAAGCGACTCAGGGGTGGAAGGCGGCTGTTGGAGGGGCCTCCCGGCCCCTGCTGCGTCAGCTGGCAGAACATCCTTGCCCTCTGTGGCCATCTCTGAGATGGAGGTGATGGCACTGCCCTGCTCACCCCTAGGCTCCTGGGGGACCCCAAGGCGAGTGCACATGGGCTCACAGCGCTGTCAGACCTGGGGGAATGTGGACCCCCATCTTGATTGCCCTGGGGTGCAGTTGCTGCAGACAAGATTCTTGCTGGCAGTAAGCTTGCAACTCACCTTGGCTGAGGAGCTGACATCAGAGTGTTTCCTACCACGTTCGCAGGAAAAGGTGTCCTGAGGAGCGCTGGCCCTGGAAGCTCCTCTGTTGGGTCCTGTGGCCTTGGCCAGGGCCACTTTCTCCAGGTGTCCACCTCCATGGTGGCCCAGGTGATGCTCAGCCCTGTGCAGGTTGCGTCCTCCATGTCCGGCTGAGCCGAGTGGCCCACAGTGGGCATGCTGGGTTCAGGGCGGAGGCAGGGGGTCGGCTCAGAAACGTGCATGGCCGGATTCTCGCCTGGCCCTGGCTCCTCTAAGGGCCAGGCCCGATCTGTGACATGGAGGTGGGGAAACCCCATCAGGAGCTGCCACGAGAACAATACAGGACCAGCTGCTTGGGGCTGCTGTCGCCAAGTCCCGCAGAGCGGGTGGCGGAAAACAACAGTTTAGCGTCTCTCTGTCTGGGTGCTGGAAATCCCGAATCAAGGTGTCAGCAGGGCCGAGCTCCCTCTGCAGCCCGTAGGGAGAGTCCTTCCCCGCCTCTGCTGCCTTCTGGTGTTGGATGGGGGTCCAGCACGCTCCTTGGCTTGTGGGGCCGAGCCCCCGAGATGTCTGAGGAATCGGGAGGTGAGTTTGCAGACCCCAGCTCCAGGAGAAGTGCAGCCAGGGCGAGCCCATTCCACAGGGGACTGGGAAGCTGTGGGGCGTGCGAGCAGCTAAAAGCCTTCCTGAAGCTTCCCTGACTTGATGAGATTCCAGCAGGGCCTTCTGCCTGGTTCCTCTTACTTTAGTTGGAAAACAGCATGGTCCCCATTAAAATGGTGACAGCACATTTCACAGCTCGTGGCTGGGGAAGCCATTACTACAGAAAGTTTCAGATCTCATTTGCTGGGATGTAATTAAAAAAAAAAAAAGCTACTGGGGAGGGCCCGTCATTCCTCTTTCTCACCATTTTCAACCCAGAATCTTGGTTTTCAAGGGAGGCAGACAGGTGGGTGGGGAGGCGAGGGGTCGGCCCCCCCAGGCTGACGGACCTCCTGCTCCCTGGGCAGGCCACGTGCAGCCTGAGGACAGGGGTGCCCCAGCTTCCACCTTGGCAGGGAGAAGATGCTCCAGGCTCTCCACCCAGGCCTGAGCACAGGCTGTGCAGCCAGAGGGTGGATGCAGGGTGGACTGGACGGCCGAGGGGCCGGGCCGTGGGGCTGAGCTGGAGGGCAGCCCCCCACCTTTCTGGGGGCAGCTGCGTTTCACCCTTCTTCCTGAGTCCAGAGCCAGCACCTCCCAGGATCCCTCTGTGGGAAGAACTAGAGAATGGTGGTCTCCAGATGGAAGGCTGGGGGGGTGGGGGCTGGGGGCAGGAGGGAGCCTGGAGCCAGGCAGGCTGGGGATGGCGGTTTTAGTGCAGGCGGCATCCACGGGCATGCAGGGCTGCAAATGGGACTTGGAAAGTAAGATCAGAAGAGGGGGAGGCGTTGGTGCTAATAAAGAGGCTTCAGAGTGTGGAAAGTCTGTCAGGGGCGTGGAGATAACTCAGAGACGGGAGTGAGGGGGCAGAGAGGGAGGGGCTACTGGATTCGCTCTGGGGTCTCTCACTTGCTGCCTGTGTGACCTCAAGCAAGTTTCTTCACCTCTCTGTGCTTCAGGTGTACGGGCCATCTCTTAGGCTTGCTGGGAGGAGTAAATATAAATAAAATGATGCCTGTAAGGAGCTCAAAACAGTTCCTGGCAGACAGTGAGTATCAGTAAATATCTACTGTCAACAATAAAGGGAACAGAAACACAAGTTGAAGACATAATGGAGGAAAATTTCCCAAGCCGCAGACAAGCCTGTGAATGCAGACTTGAGATGGGTGCGTGGGTAGGAGAGAAACCTGCCGAGCATGTGTTTGAATTACAAAGAAAAAGAAATGAGAGAAATGTGGGCACATCCACAGGGGGAACGACTGCGGCGCTGTTAACCTCAGGGCCGTTGTTGCTGATGGGATGGAACAAGCGGCAGGAAACACGGACGGCGCCGTCCCACTGCAGACTCACGGTCAGTGTGATCCCGGCAGACGGCGCCGGGAGGGGCTCCTTCAGTAAGGCAGAGCCGGAGGGACGAGGACCGTCCTTTTCCTGAAAGGCTCCTGCGCTCAGAGCCGCCTCGGTGCTGGTGGCCGGGAGGAGACTGAGGCCTGAGCTTCAGGTCCCTTCCCTCTCCCCTTCCTGCTGTGCCTGATTACCCGGGGGTTTCCTCAACTTACCCCGGGGAGACCCCGAGCTCTCTGGGCCCAGGGCTGGCCGGCGGGGCGTGCAGAGGCCAGGGCTGCTCAGGGCAGCCACGCGGCACAGGTGACTTTCAAGCTGGTTCGCGGACGCTGGTAACAGGGCCTCTCGGGAGGGCAGGGAGAGGACCGAGGGGCCGCCAGGGAGCGTCCGCTGCAGAATCCTTTCACTGAGTGCCTTGTTGTCTCAGCAGGAGGACCCCCCGCCCCATACAATGACACCCTGTGCCGAGCCTCAGCTAAGCAGGTGGAGGGCTCACCCCCCAGCCCGCCCCCCAGCCCCCGAGGCACTTCTGGGAGGCAGTTTGGAAATCCTCCATGTGGTCCCTTCGTGTGCTTCCACGGCCTGGGAAGTGAAATGCACGGTCGTGCTGAGAGGCTCCTCTCTCTCCCTCTCGAGAGCGGCCTTGCATGAATCAGGGACATGGGACAGCCAGGCCACACTGCCCAAGCAGCCTTCTCCTCAGTGGAGGCTTCTGCGGCAGGTGGAGACTGTACGGAGCCCTGAAAATCATGGTCGTAATCCGGTCCACCCCGTGGGTGTGAGCCTGTGGAGGGAACCGCTTGCTTAGGTTGCTTCCTTAAGGCATGGCCCAGGGTGGGTGTTAGTCCTCTTACTGGGGTCCTTTATAAATGGCTGAACATGGAGAGAGGGGGCTCAGGGTCAGAGAGAACTCCCCAGAAGCCGAGAGAGAAAGCCCGGGAGCCAGAAGCTGGAAGCAGCAGAACACAGAAGCAGGGAGAAAGTCCTGGAGCAGGAAGCCGTGGGCACAGAGCCTGGGGGAGGAGGGAGAGCCCAGCAGACGCTGCCGTGTGCCGTGCTGTGTGAGAGACGAGTCCAGGATCGCCGAGAGCCGGTCTTCAGGGAGAAAAAACACTGCCTGAAGGAGCTTTGATTTGGACATTTTTCTCAGCCTCGAAACTGTAAGCTTTGAAACTAATAAATGCCCATTGTAAAACCAACCCGTTTCTGGTATATTGCCTTGGCAGCCTTTATTTAGCAAATTAAAGCACTTTCCCTCTGCTTCTCTCTTTTCGGGGTGAGTCTGGGAGCCTTCCTACCTAGCACCCCCAGTGCCTTTGCACATGCTGTGTCCCCCCCCGCATTCCACCAGGGAGACTCACATGGATCCTTTGAGGCCTGGGTCAATTTTCCTCCCCGCTAGACGGTGTTGGCCAGTCCCCTGTGCCTCCCTCTGCCTCCCCAGGCAGCACACGTCACAGCACATGCCCTACTTCCCCAGCACTTTGTCCAGACTCCGTGCCAACAGGACACTTTCTCTTTTAGTCAGCTCAGTGCTACCCTGTGCAATGACCTTTGCTGGCATTAGGGATGCCAGGATGAACAAAACTAAATCTTAGGCGTCGAGGAGCTGCAGTTGGTTCAAGGAAATGGGCAGATGAGCCAACGTCGGCAGTCAATAAAATAGTGGTCATACCCTCCTCTGTTTCCTGCCGCTGAAATGCTCTTCCCCCAATACCCCTGTGGCTCACTTGGGCACCTTCTTTGGGTCTTGCTTAAAGATGATTTTATGACTAAGAACCCCATTTATACTTGCCATTTCCTCCTACTCCCCAGCACCCTCTCTAGGAAAAGAAAACCATCATCTAGTGCTGTACTACACATTTTATGCACTGGTGGATTGCTCCTAGCTGCAAGAGGGCAGGGAATTTTTGCCCATGACATCCTCCGTTGAACCCTTGGTGCCTAAAACAGTGCTTGGCACATAGTAGGTGCTTGACAGATACTAGCTGACTGACTGCGTGATTGCCCCAGGTGCTATGGGTCCCACAGAGCCAAGCCTGTGTGGAGAGTCAGGAGGGGGCTGTGGGTAAAGAGGGCTTCACCGCGGTGAAGGGAAAGGCAGGTAGAAGGGACAGCACGTGCCAACCCCTGGAGCACGCGGGAGCCCGGGCCTTGAAGCACCATGCATGCTGGGAGCATCCTGGGGATGGGGCGGAAGAGGAGGCTGGAGAGGGCAGGGAGGGGGCGTGGCCAGCCTGAGACCACCCCCAGGCCCTCTGGGAGCCCCTCCCTTCTGACTGCACTGGACCTCGCCACTGCTCAGGCTGCGGAGCCCGTGGGGCCTTCACGGCAGGCCGGGCGGGAGTGGTGGGCTTGGCGGGCTTGAGGGAGTAAAACCAGAGGGGGGGACGCCCTGGACTTGGATGACCATTCATTCATTCATTCGTTCGTTCATTCATTCAGGCCACACCCCTTAGGAGAATCTGCTAGGCTGTGGGGGTACTCTGAGCTCTCAGTGGCTGCCTGGTCACCTGCCCCCCAGCCCTTCCCTCTCCCATCTCCAAGCGCCCCAGGACTTCATCTATTCTAAACCATAGTGAGCGGTGGAGACGGCCCTGAGGGAGGCGAGACAGAGGAGGGTGTTACTTTCCATTTTCCAAAGAAATAGCTTTAAAAACCCTCATGGGTCACTCCTGCTTTCCAAAGGCTCTTGTCGGTTGTGTTGGCATTCTGGGCGTGGGGCGGGGTGGGGGTCCGAGGGCTCTTTCTCGCTCTTTGTCTCGCTGGCCGGCCTCCCCCTTCCGGGGGCTGGTGTGCCCCTAGCGACTTCTCTGCAGAGACGGCCAGTTAACCCTTCACAGCAAGCATAACTGTTGTGTGCTTGGCTTCTGGGTACAAGAGAGAAGAGACAACTGAGGGGGCACGAGACCCCAAGGCTTAGAGCAGGGGCTCTTAACCAGGGATCCACAGACCCCCAAGGGGTCCATGGAAAGATATCAGGAATTGAAATTGAATTGAAAAAAATCGACTTACCTTCATTTTCTCTGACTTTTAACTGAAATCTAGCATTTCCTTCACTTTTGAATGTACGCAATAAATAGCAGTAGCACTTGTTTCACATCACATCACAGTCGCATATCTTGGAAAATCACTCACGCGCATCCATACTTTGAAATTATGGTAGTTGTTAGACTTGACATTAGCTGAGTGTCATAAAACTATCTGCTGCTACATTCTGAGACAGGGTCCGTGGTTTCCACCTGACCGGCAAAGGGGTCCATGGAAAAAAACAGGTTATAACCCCTGGCTCAGAGTGAACAGCAGCCTCTCAACAAAGGAAAGGAAACCTGCCCCTGGGGAGCAGAGGCAGGGCCCCCCTGGACCTGAGATGGGACATTGAGCTTCACAGGACGGAAAACTACACGAGGGTCCCTGGTGGGGACAGAGGGGCTCTGCCCAGTCACCAAGGAAAGGAATCAGGAGGAGAAGGGATTTGGGGGTGGGGACGAAGGTGGCGGATGGTGGCTATGTCCAGGGCTGAACATGTGGGATTTGGGAAGCTGGCAGAAGATCTAGGTAGATCCAAGAGGAGAGTTCAGCCGCAGGCGTGGTTTCCAGGACAGGATCATCGGTGCAAATGAGGTTGTGACGGTTATCCCAGTATTTAAGGATCAAGTGCAGAGAGACAAAACCCTATGGAGGAGACTCAGAAGAAGTTAGAAAACGGGGAGCAGACGATGAGGGAGGGCCTGGGTAGGTCAAAGGAACGGTAAGTGGTGAGGGTGCCAGAGAGAAGCCAAGGGTGACGCGGACACCCCTGTGGGGGCTGTGGGCCTTGTCAGTCTGGAGATACTCGTGCCTAGGCTGTGCCACCTTGGGGGCCTGGGGGGCAGATTATGAGATAGAAAGGTGGACAGTCACATGGTGCATGCGTCTGAGCTCAGCGGGCACGACACGGGGAGGCCAGGCATGCGCTACCCAAGTCCATCGCAGGCAGAAGGTTCAGGGAAGAGGCAGGGTAGGGGTGAAGGGTGGAGGGTCTGCAGGGCTCAGCCTTGGGCCAACAGTGCGGCCCTGGGGACAGCAGACGGGCAGGCCGAGGGCTTCGCTCAGGGTTCCGGCGACGCTGCAAAGAGCGTGGCCACCAGCTGACAGACTGGGCAGTTTGGGCTCCACGTGCCCGGCTCCTTGGCAGCGCTGGCAGCAACCCTGAGCACCCGAGAGGGAGCAACTCGCTCTCTGAAGTAGCGTTTCCGCGGGTGGGTGGGGAGGGCAGGCGTAAGGAGAGAGGGGAGGTCAGCGTTGAGGCTGAGCCTGTCCGTTTGGGAAGTGGGGGGCTCTCGCGTGCCCGTAACATGGTTGTGTTCCAGTCACTCGGCGGCACACACCTGCTCCATCACACCCGCTCCGACACCTAATGGTGTAAGACAACGGCAGTAAATTATTTCACTCACGAATCCACGGTTTCGGCAGGACTCAACGGGCGCAGCGTCACATGGGTGGCTGGACTGGGGCGTCTCAGTTTCCTGGGTGCTACGGCAAATCCCACCCAATGGGGCGCCTGGTTTTGGAGGCTGGAGGGCTCGCTCTGCCAGGGCTGGCGTGCTCCGGCCCGCCGGCCGTCCTGAGGCTCCTTGGCTTCCCCGTCACAGGGCAATGCCCTCCTTTCTCTTCTGGGTTCCCTTGGCTTCTAGGCCCATCTCTGCCCTGTGGCTTTCTCTCTCTCTGCCTGAATGTCTTCTGTTTATGAAGGGCTCCCGTAGCCCAGCCTAGGGTCCGCCCTCATTCGGGTGGGCCACACCCTGCCGAAACAGCACCCTCACAAGATCCTATTTCTAATGGCCCACAGCCAAGGAACGCGGCCAAGACCACATCGAAGTCGGGGTACACCGCTCAGTGCACCGCAGCGGGTGAGGAGCCGGGGTACAGCAGCCAAGGCAGCGCAGCGGGTGAGGAGTCGGGGTACATCGTTCAGTGCACCGCAGTGTTTAAAGAGTCGGGGTGCACTGGTCAGCGTGCCACAGCGGGTAGGGAGTGGAGCCGTGATGTGGGCTCACTGGCTGCAGCCTCAGGTGGCTGCCTCGACCGGGGGCAGGAGGACCCCCTTCCCAGAGGGCTCGGGCCCACAGCTGGCAGGTGGGCCTCCCCGCAGCGCGGTGGTCCAGAGCGGTGTGCCAAGAGACAGAAAGTGGGCGCTGCTCTTCCCCAACCTCAGTCCGCACACGTCCCATCGTCCATCCTAGTTTATCGGTCAGTCACAAGGGAGGAATTTAGATCCCGCCTCTCCATGGCAGAAGCGTCAAGGAATTTCAAGACCAAGTTTTAAAAACCAGCACCACCTCTCGATCGTGACCTGGGGCAAATCAATTAACCTCTCTGCATCATAATTTATAACCATTTTAAAAAATCAAATTACTGAGAGCTGATGCTCGAGCCACATGTCCGCCGTGCTGGGTGGTGAGCCAAGCTCGCCGATCAGTGCTCCGACCCTCCCCACGAGCCTGTGCCGCAATTACCTGTTACATTTGGGAAAACAGACGTGCAGGAACTCACCCAAGGTCAAGGCCTCGTTGTGGCAAGCAGCAGGCGGCTCCTGGGCCCTGGCCCTCCACCCCTGTGCACGGAGATCAAGAATTGCTACCAGGTCTACTGGTGGGTCACTCAGCTGGACAGGTGAAGAGGAAGTGAATCCGTGGATCCCGCCAGTCGTGGCAGGAGATGGCCTAAAGGTGGCTTCGGGCAGGAGGATGGCAGCCACGTAAGCCCAGACAGAGCATCGCGGGGAGGGTCTGTTAGTTTACTGGTGCAGGAAGTGGAAGCAAGAGCTCCCGGACAGGCTCTGTGCCAGACCTGGTGCGTGGGGGTGCTTGGTGCACGGAGCAGGCTCCTTCCCGCCCTCTCGGCATCCGCAACAGGCCTGGTCCCCGGCCACAGGTGCATAGACGGCGAAGGTCTGGGTGCCGGGGCAGCACTAGGAGGGGCTCCGGAAGGCTTCCCGGAGGAAGTGGTGCCTTGGTGAGGAGAATTTGGACTGGAGTGGAGGGAGAGGACGTGTTCCCGAGGGAGGGAAGCCTGTGCCGAGGCTGGAGGGAGGAGAGCACTGTGGCTCATCCGTGGGGCTGAGAGCAGCTCCTTGAGGCTGGAGGGGCGAGGGGGGCCGGAGCAAAGGGTGTGCCAGCAGCTCTCCAACAAAATCGTTTTCTAGACACGTTTTCCAGCATTACAAATGTTATCTGTACCACAGAGAAGGAATAAATCAATCCAGACTCTTCAAGCAATTATATACCCATTAAAAACCACTTAATATGAGCACACAAATAAGCTGCCAGGTGAAGAAGCCCGTGCTGGAGCCAGCGGCCCTGCCCACCACGTAGGGGCGAGCTGCTCCAGCCATGCCGGGAGGGGCAGTTCTCAGCTCTCAGGCCCAGTTTCTTCACAGGTGCCAGCGTGCCTGGTTCTCATGCCAAAGTAAACCCTGATCCTGAGAGAAGGTGCATGGCTCCCGGGGTGGGTGGCAGGCCCAGGCCACCTGGCTGGCTCCAGACGGGAGCTGGAGCTGGGCGCCCTCGGGACCCGCTTGTGCCTCCTCCTAGATAAATGTCACTGTGACTTCAGAAGAACTGGGAGGTGTGCAAGCTGCTTCAGGACAAAAGTCCCCAGAAGAATCCTCCCTGGGGGTCCCTCCTCACTGCCGGGGGCCCCCACCCCTTTCATCATCGTGCACCCGCCGGGCTTCTCAGCACCTGTCCATTCTCCATGCAGCAGTGGTGATGCATTGCTGGGATCTGGTCCTGGGGGAAGCAGATGGTGCTCAGGTGATTGGGCATCCGTCTACCATGTGGGAGGACCCGGGTTCGATCCCCTGGACCTCCTGGTAAAAGGCGAGCAGGGAGCCGGGCCTGCATGGCACCCACGCAGCAAGATGATGACACAACAAAAAGAGAGGCTCAGGGGAGAGTCAAGGTGAGACGCGCCAGAAACCAGGAACTGAGGTGGCGCAAGTGACAGGGTGTGTCTTTCCCACATAGGAGGTCCCTAGGATCGGAATCCTGGTGCAGCCTGGAGGAGAAAAATGAGAAGAGAAGGCAAGAAACAGACACAGAAGATCACCCAGTGAATGGACACAGACAGCAAATGGAGGGGGAGAGTTTATTAAAAAAAAAAAAAAAAAGATGTCTGGTCGTGGGCCTCACTGGCTTAACCCCCAGCTGGAGCCCACGTGTCCCAAGGCCTTGTAGAAGCCCCCAGAATCCGGGAGGATGTCAACTGCCGAGTCTCGTGCGCCCCACTCCCTCCCCGCCCCCCGTTCTGGGTCCCTGTGCCTTTCCCTGCTCCCTCCTCCAGGAATGCTGGCCTCTCCTGCTTTGCCAAGTGTTTCTTCCTCAGACCAGAAGGCGCTTGGGAGGAGAAGCCCTTCCTGATTTGCCAGATAATGTCCAGGCGACAGGGATGTAGATGCCCAGGCTGTGCTTTGGGGTTGCCGTGGGAGGGGAAGGGCAGCAGGGACTGTGATGTGGGTGAGTGGGGGTCCCTGGAGGAAGCAGCACTCACTGCCTGGCATGCTGAGTGTCCCTGACTGCCCATGCAGACTCCCTGTCTATGCCTCTCCGTGGACTGCACGCCTGCCCGTCACAGGGGGGCCCGGCGTGTGTCGACTGCATGGGTGGAGGACGAATGAGGTTAAAGAGAAGACAAGGCCTCAAGCACTACACGGAGCCCTTCCATAACGCCAGTTTGATTCCTGTTTCTCACTGGAAGCTGCCTCCAGCTTTCCCTGCCTCTGGTCTTCTCTTTTTAAAAGACTCCTCAAAAGATGGATGTCGCGGCTGCATGGACGCCTCCGTGCTGCCCTGAGCACTGAACATGCCACGAAGCAGCCCTGCGCTGCCGGCACGTGGGCCTCACGGCCCAGGCAACATCTCCACGTGCGTGTCCCCAGGAGACTTCAACCTCCAGCAGTTCTGCCTAAACCTGCCAGCAGTCTTCCCCACCTCATTAAATCTCATAACTGTGGGAGGTGGGGTGCATGGGTATCCCTATATTTTTTGTGTAACATTTATGTAATCTAAGTATCTTTTAAAAAAAAATCTCTTAAGTGGCTGCCAGATCCCACAGTGCGACCCCCTTCTTGTCTGCTCCTTGCATCTCACCTCTTGACTCCAAGCTTGGGCTCCAAGCTTCGAACCGCAGCAAAGAATTGGTGCTGGCTAAGTTGGGGTGCAGAAAGAAAGTGAGGGACGCCTAGGTAGGAGGTTTCTAGTGGGGAAGAAACGTGGGAGACAGATTGGTTCAGCTGATCTCTGCCAGGAAGCTGCTTGAGGATGGGGGTGGGGTGCAGAGCTCCCCTTGCAAGGGCCTTGAATTCCCAGGGGGAGGGGCGGTGCCTGCAGGCTGGGGTGGGGCCCGTGCTGCTGCCTCAAGTGGACTCAGAGGCTTTCCTCAGGCAAAGGAAAGCCGAGGGGGCTGGCCCTGCCCCCTGCTCCCAGCCCCAGCCTCAGCCGGCCTGGGCCCTCTCCGTTTGGATGATGTGTTCTTGTAATCTCTCTTTAAAAATGGGAAATCGGGCACCAGGTGAAATTGGAAAAATTGATAGGCACTGGAAGGGTGGAAAGAGTATTTGGGCCCAAGCCTGTAAGATGATGTCACCACCTGCATCACTGTCATCATCCTTGGCATCACCATCATCATCGTCACCATCGCCATTGCCATCATCATCACCATCCTCACTGAGGTCTGTTGAGTGTGTATCACATGCCAGACATTAGTCTAAATGTTTTCTGCACCATCTCATTTATCCTAACAACGGCCCGATGAGGGTTTTGTGATTATCCCCATTTTGCATATATGGAACCTGAGACTCAGGGAGGGCAAACAATTCGCCAGAGTGGCGCGGGTTAGAAGAGGCAGAGCCGGACCACGAATCCAGGCAGGCCGATTCCAAGGCCTGCGCTATCATTTGCTTGGTGAAAGCCAGGGAGTGGCACATACCCAAATTAGAAGGAAAGCTGGGCCTGACCCCGGAGGATACTGCAGAGGGGCCTGGCAGCTTGGAACCAGAAGCGCACTCCAGAGCAGCTTCCTCCTTTAATTTGGAGGATTTAAAAAATGTTGACAGCAGAGAGAAGGGACTTGAGCCCATCACGGTGGTAGAGGTGGCCATGCCTGCCCGGTGCCAGCAGTTTCCAGTCTCTGCACGGGAAGACCCCGGCTCCCATGTGGCTTCCAGCTGCGCGAGGACAACCCCCCAGAAAGCAGCCACTGAGTGCTAATGAACTTTACTTGGAGTAACTAAAATATGGCCCTATCCCATTGGCTCACTTTCCTCTTTGAGGTTTAGGTTCAGCGTGAAGAGCAGTTCCAGGGCCTTAGTGAGATTTTGGGGGTCCCATGAAGTGCGGGACTAACCCTAACCCTAACCTAACCCCAACCCTAACCCTAACCCTAACCCTAACCCTAACCCTAA
>JAKSZT010053930.1:514676-629173 GCA_026826555.1 Tolypeutes matacus | reverse complement strand
AACCCTAACCCTAACCCTAACCCTAACCCTAACCCTAACCCTAACCCCAACCCTAACCCTAAGGAAGCCTTATCTCACAGCTCCCTGAGAGAGGCCAGTCCATCTCACCTTCCTGTTCCTGCAGTCTTTGAAAAACGCCACAGGGGGCACTGCAGGAGGTCCCCCCAAAGATTCAGGGGGACAACTTCTCATTCAGTGAGTGAGCTGGGAAGGCCAGCTCAGGCCCCAGCCCAGTGACCTGCTGGCCTTCCCTTGAGAACTTGACCATGTCTGTGGGGGAGGGGGAGTCTGGCACTTTTTTCACAACCACAGAGATCTCTGTGGGTATCAGGTGGAAATGGAATGGGGGCCCTATCTGGGTGCCTTGAAGCCAAGGAGCAGGTGGCTTCCTCCACAGTTTGGATGCCTGGGAAGTGCTGCTTTACGCACTTCTGTCATTGAATCTACACTAACCTGTGCTTCCTTTAAAGAAATGCTTTATTTTGAGCTCACTGTAGACTCACGTGCAGTTGTAAGAAGCAATGCAGAGAGATCCCATGTGACCTTCACCCAGTTTTCCCGGTGGCAAATCTTGGGCAACTCTAGTACAATGTCACAACCAGGAGATTGACATTAATCCAACCCACCCACGGAATTCAGATTTCCCCAGTTTCATGCACCCCATTTGTGTGTGTGCCTCTGTACAGTCAGTTCGTAATTTCGTCACACGTGTAGATTCCTGTGAGCCAGTGAGGAAACAACATTTGCATCACAAAGACCCCTCCAGCTACCCCTGGTGGCCACGCCCACTCCCCTCCCACCCCCATACCCTCCCCAAGCCCTGGCAACCACTCATCTGCTCTCCACCTCTGTAATCTTGTCATTTCAAGAGTGCTGAATAAATGGAATCACACAGTGTGTGACCTTTTGGGATTGGTTTTTCCACTGAGCATCATTCCCTTGAGATCCATCCAAACTGTTGAGCATATCAAGAGCCCGTTCCACCTGATTGCTGAGTAGCAGCCCATGGCACGGAGATGCCACAATTTCTTGAAGGATTCACCCATGGAAGGGCTTCTGGATTGTTTCCAGTCTTTGGCTGTAATGAATAAAGCTGTTATGAGCATTCAAGTATAGGTTTTCATGCAAACATAAGTTTTCATTTATCTGCAACAAATGCCCAGGAGAGCAGTTGCTGGTAAACGTTGCTGGTAAGCTCTGTGTCGTCTTGTAGGAAACAGCCACACTCTTCCCCAGAGCAGCGGAACCATCTGGCATCCCCTCCAGTGCTGAGGGAGTGCTTCAGCTTCTCTGCACTGGGAGCTGCCACCAGTTTTTGTTTTAGCCATGCTGATAGGTGTGTGGAGATACCTCACTGTGGTTTTAGTATACTTCGCTTTTATCTCTTCCTTTTGAGGGAAGAACAACGGGTTTCCATCTTCTGGCCGGGCTGCCAGCTTGGTAGCATCTTTTAAGTGGCTAATGGTCAAACGGGGCCAGTGTGGGCCCCTCATCTGTGAGATTTCTGATTCTGAGAAACATGTACTGACTTCCTGCCGCATGCAGCTGCGAAGGACAGTAGGAAAAGGTAGATCAGCGAGCACTTCCAGGGTACCAAGTTCTCTGCATGGGCCAGCTCATTTAATCCACACAGGCCGGTAGGTATCGCTTCATTTCCATTTTACAAATGAGGAAAATGAGGTGCAAGGAAGTTGAGTAAAATAAGCTCCCTTGGAAGGTTCTTGAATCCTTCCCTGCCTCTTGCAGCTGCTGGAAGCTTTTTCTCAGGGAGCACGTTGGTAAGCCCACCTGCAGGCTGGCTCTCGGTTGCAAGGTCTTGTGAGCTGAACTGGTGTTTTCAACGTTTTTTGTGCTCCTTGAAGACGTCAGTAAATACAGGGCCTCAGTAAACGAGGAAAGAATCGCTTGAGCTGTCTAAAAGCTGTAAACAGTCCTTGTCTGCCCGGGGCAGGCCTGTCATTTTCCCTTCCTTAAAGGGGGTTGAATTGTGGGGTATACATTGAGTGAGGAGTTGATCTGATGAAGGTGTTGGCTGGTGTGAGGAAAAGGGGGTGTGGAAATAGACCCGCTCACCACAATCAGCGGAGGTCAAAATTGAGGCCCAGTCCTGGCCTTACCATCCAGAGCTCCAGGCTCTCACAGTGAGTGGTGAGCATCGAGTCGTGGCCACTGGTGCCCTTGGCCCAGTATCAGGAAGGAAAGTCTTCTCCTGGTGGAAGGTGCCGGAAGGACCCCAACTGTGCCCTTGGAGTCTGAGACTGCGCTGGCCCTGGCACAGTCCCTGGCTCTGAGTCTGCTTGTTCTAAACACACCTCCACGCATTTGCAGTAGAAATGTATTTATTTTATGACACATTAAACCTTATTGTTTTGGGTAAATCGGGAGGGATAAATAGTGAACTGGATAAGAGAACACGAAATCTGCAGGAAAACTTAACAGAGTGCTTAACAATTTTTAAAATTGATACTATTATAATAGAAGAGTGCTGGAATCGTGACTGCTTCGATCAGTACATAGTCACATAATTGAGCATCTCCACGTGGCCATCATCTTTGTCAAGAAATAGCTCACTGCGAGGACCCGAGAAGACCCCCTTTCGTCCTTCCTAGCTACCCCCTCTCCATCTTCTTCAGACTGCTATCTTGACTTTTCTTTTCTAAACTTTTACAAATTTTGTACAAATGGAACCGTATAATATGTGTTCTCTTAAATCTGGTGCTTTTCACTTGGTATTTTGCTTATGAGATTTACTCACGTGCACGGCAGGTGTCTAACATGTTTTTCTGTAAAATGGTCCCTTGGCGCTTGCAGGCAGGCGGGGTGGGGAGAGGAGGGAGGCACTGGGTCGCCTCCAGAGCCCCTCAACTCTCCACCCCAGATGGCAGGGAGCCTGGTTTAAGGCCTAGTGTTTAGGTTACTGAAAACTCAACCAGCTTCTCCTTGCTCCACTTTGCCAGCATCCCTGGAGGACTCTGGGAAAGCTTCCAGAACCGCTGGCTAGCGGAGCTCTGGAGCCACCAGCCCACTGCTGCCCTGCTCCTGCTCCTTGGCCACAGACGCACGTGCTTCCACCCTCCCTGCCAAGCCCAGCAGCGTGGACGCGAGCCTGCCCGACACCCAGGCCCGGTGTGCAGCTGGGCCCGGTGGGGAGCAGGGCGGCCGGCCCCCCTCTACAGCAAGAATCGTTGCCGCCCAGGCCTGGCGGAGCTCTGCTCCGAGCTGCCGCCGCCTCTGCCCTGGGGGACACGCAGAAAGGGGTCGCTCACACCGAGGGGGCACGTGGAGGGTTCCGGCAGGTCCGTGCGCTTTAATTCCCCTCCTCCCACCGCGGCGGGCCTGCTCATTTATGTGTCTGGTGGGAATATTTTTCATTATCTTCCCTCTCAATTTAATTAATCCACATTCAGTAATGAACCCTGAAATTTCAATTAAACACACCATTACTGATCAGCACAGCGCTGGTGGAGGTTGGCGGCTCCCGCACAGCCGGACTGGCTAACCTGGGCCTGGGCGCCGGCTCCCACCGGCCAGCGGGGCCCGGGCCCCTCCTGGGGTGTCGTCCTCTCCTGGAAAGTCCCGGGCCTTGTCTGGGCGGATCCTCAGCTGGCAGAGGCCTCCTCCTGCAGATGCCGCGGGGCGAGGCAGCGTCCCTGGCTCCCAGCGGACTCCATGGGGCTGTGCCGTGTGGCGGGTGGAGCGCTGGCTGCCTAGGGAACGCGGCGTCTCCTGCGAGCTCGTGCTGACGCAGGGGGACACGCGTGCTCTCCCCTTGATGTGACTGTTCGGCTGTTGGCTCCTTTCTCAGAGCTGCCCAGCACCGGGTGGTTTCCGTGGCCCAGCCCCTTGGGCCCTGGGCTCGAGCTCGTTCCCACCCAGCCCTGACGTTTCCTGACGAAAGCCGAGTGACCAGTGTCCCCGTCCCGTGCCGAGCAGGCAGCAGGTCGCGGGGATCTGCCCCGTGCTGGGGGCACGGCGAAGTTTACTTTGCTTCCTGCTGTCAGAACCACAGAGCTTGGCCACGACGTGGCAAACGGGACCTGTGACTCTCTTTATGTCAACACCCTGTGCTGGTTCTGGCTGCCTTGGGAGGGGCGCTGGCCCGGGGCTGCCAGCTCCCGAAGCCCCCAGGCTCACCGAGCCTTCTTGGTCCCCTGTGGCTGGCGTGTGGCCCCCGAGGGGAGACGTCAGCCGAGGCTTTCACAGGCGCTGAGGAGTGCGGGGGCCCCCGACGTGGATCAAGAGCCCGGAGACGCAGCGAGGCAGCGCCAGTCCGCCACGGCCTCTCCTTGGCTCCTTTGCACGTGGAGTGTTTTGGCGGCTGCTCTATGCTGATGGACGGGGAAGAACGAAAACCATCAGTCGAGGAGTGAAAGGGGCGCCAGGGAGGAGGAAGAGCTCGGGACAGGAACCCCCACGTGGCTCCGTGGGCCCCCAGCACAGCGAGCAGGGGGCAGGGAAGAGGGAAGGGACCTCCGGGGGGGGGGGGGAGGCACGGAGAGGAGGGGGCAGGCGGCTGCGAAGGTGATCAGAAAACACGGCTCTGCCCGAAAGGGCTTTGTGGGGAGGCACCGCTGGGTCTGTTGTTCCCTGATGGCCCCTGACACACCCAAAACAGTGGTGGGCACAGTTCTCGTCCATTTTTGGTGCAAGGACAGAATAAATCTCTGCACCTCAATGCCAAGCTTTGACAATTGATTACTCCAATATCTACTAATAACAATAATGAAATCACTTTTGCGAAGCCCCTGGGCTGGCCTGTGTCCCAGAGGTTAGCTCCTTCCAGGACTGCTCTTTGGCCTCGGCCCCAAATGGCTGCGCTGTGCACCTCGAGTGTTTAGGAGTCTGTCCCTCCTTGTCCAAGAGAGGCAGCTTTTGATGCAGCTGTCGGTTTCCTGGGACGGTTTCTCCACCTTTTAGGGCCCCCCGAAACCCTCAGATGCTGCTGAGGCTCTTAGCCCGCGCAGTGAGCCGCTCGGCTTCCTGTTGCCACCCCTTACTCCCTGGGAACACAGCACGTCTCCCGCCCTGCCTTTGCCTGCTCCCTCGTTCTCTCCCTGCGCTGAGCGTTCCTGGAGTGCCCACCTGGTCCCCGACGACCGTGAACGTGACACGCCCGCTGCCCTTGGAGCCCAAGGGACGCACACGCAGACACAGGCTTGCAGCAAAGCGCAGCAGAGCTTTCGGGGCGGCTGCCGCCATGAGCGCGAGGATGGGCCCCCTCACGCGGGGTGTTTGGAGGGGTGGGAAGGAGCTGGGCTCAGCCGCAGAAGTCGCAGCCCCTCAGGTGGCCGAGCCGAGGAAGGGCATGCAGTCCAGGGAGGCCTGCTGCCTGGAGGGTCGGGGCTTGGAAAGGGGGGTGAAGGAAGCACAGGGCACGCGGGGCTGGTCTCCATGGGCATCTGCCGGAGAGGTGCTCATGGAACCTCAGGTCGCCTCTCCACGGGGCTCCTGGAGGCCTTCCTTAGCCTAGACCTGAAACTAGCAATAGTGAATTTAGGAGCCTAGCTGAGTCCTCGGCAGCGTGTGCACGCAGCCTTTCTGGGCCACGAGTAGTTACCACACCTCCCCTTGATGAGGCTCTGAGGCCAGCATTGTGCTTTGTATTTCTTTTGGGATTTTAGATGCTCACTCTGCACCCAGCAGATGTCCGGCCACGAGCTGGGTCTGACCGACAGGCCGCCCTGGAACCTGGAAGCCATGAAGCCAGTGGCGTTCTCTTTTTAAGTTTCCCATGGAGACGTCTTTATGAAAAGGCTTTCCACAGCATGTCAGAGCACTTGGAAACAGCCCCTAACTCTGGTAATCTTGGGGGTGCCATGCCTTTTCGGCAGATGGCTTATTTCAGCGATGGGCCCAGCAAAGTCAAACTTAGCCTCGAACTCATCCTTGTACTCTCGTGGGCTCCAAATTTTATTTGTCTTCCTTCGTAAGCTTGGGGTAGAACTAGGCCTTTGCAAAGGACTTTGTGACGTGTGCCTGAGTTCACAGCTGCCTGCGGTGGGCAGGTGTAAACAGGGCAGCCCCTTTGCCCGGGGACTCACAGGCACCCCAGGCTTCCTTCTGATGGGCAGACCCCTGACGCCCACTTAGTGATTTTACAAAAGCTCAGTGGGCACTCCTTGGCATGTGCCAGGCGGGGACATGAGTCCTTTGGCGAAAGTTGGTGGGAGCCCCCTTGAAAGACACAAGAGAAAGGGCTTCCATTCCAAGTAGGCCGTTTACAGGAAGTTGGGCATGGCAGCTAAAGGCAGGCAGGGGCCTCGGATTGGGTCCTGGGGCGGAGAAAGGACACTTGTGGAAAATTGATGACTGCAAATAAAACGGGTAATTTAGCTAATGGTATCAAACTTGCGCTGATTTTTTAGTTTTGAGCACCGCGCTGTGGTTACGCTTATGTTAGAGAAACTCGAGCCTCGGGTGTGCAGGAATTCTCTGTACTAGTCTTGCAACTTCTAAAATCCAAAACCGATTTCAAAATTCAAAGATTAGAAAAACGAGTCATGTTAGTGACACTTTACGGCATGACCTCACCCAGCCCGGCAAGGCAGCCCCCGGGCCTCTTTTTACTGTGGAGGAGACGGAGTGCCACGGCCTGGCAGGCACGTGCTGCACTCAGGGTGGGAGCAGGCTGGCGGGGGTCTGAGGGTGGCCAGTGCCCTGGGCCCCACGTGGCGCTGGGAGGCTCACCCGCTCCAGGAGGACCCATGGTGTGGCTGGGACCCGGGCCTCCGGGGGGAGAGCACGTGGCGGGAGAGAGCCAATCTCCTCCCCCAGGAGTGACTTTTCATCTGATGGTGGAATGAATCCTCTTCCATCTCCCTGCCACGACAGTGTTTTTAAATTTTTAAAATCTCTGTCTCGTCCAAATCTCATAAAGTGCTGGGCTTAGACAAGGTCCGCAGAAGTGAGCTGGGCACACGGGCGAGCCCTCTCCCCGGGGGCACGGACTGCCTTCTCCTGGGACCTCCCCACTGGCCCCAAGGTGACTCTGAGCAGCTACCAGGGGCAGGCTGCTGGGCAGGGGCTCCTGGGTGGGGTGCCAGCGCTCAGACCTCCCTCCTCTTTTCTTCGAGTTCTCAGAGGAAGGCCGGGAATTACTGCTTTGCGAATTTTATTCTCACCCTGCGTTACTTTGGCTTCCGCCCGGAAGGGGAGAGCTGCCAGGTCCCAGCAGAGAAGATGCTGAACTTCACCTTGGGGGTAGGCTCAGGCAGGGGGTGTCCCTTCCAGGGACCCCAGGGGCTCCGCTTCCACGCAGTGCAGCTCGGCTGGGCAGAGCTCCTTGCCAAGCGCCCCTTGATCCACGTCAACCACTCCCGAGGAAGGCGGGGGCTATTGCTCACACTGGCAGTGGATGTGCGGAAGGGGGGAAATGTCAGGGGAGGGTGAAGGGGTTGGGGGGCCGTCAGGACTGCAGGAGAATGACTCACGGCTTCCACGGCAGCCGTGTCAGGGGGCGAGGGCCCAGGCAGCGCCACACATCGAATCCAGTGTCCTCCTCCGCAGAAGCAGGGGCCAAGGAGGCAGGGATTCCAGAAGCATCTCCTCCTCTCGCAGTCACCTGATGTCCAGTTGATCAGTTGATGGTTACCTTATCGCTCCCCTCTAACGTGCGTCCGCGTTGTCTGGAGCAAACGGCGCCCGGCTCCTTTATAAAGCAGACCAGCGCGGCGCTGTCCAGGAACCACAGTGCAGAGGCAGGGTGGTGCTCCCGGGGCCTCTGGACCACAGCTCCCGGCGGCCCCTGCAGGGGAGGAGGGAGAAGAGCTTCCCAGGGGCCGCCTTGACATTGCCCAGGGTTCGCGCCACAGGCATCCTCTGCACTCGCCCGTTCCCCTGCGTTCTGCACCTCCCTGGTGGCCCCCGTGGTGAGTGTGAAGCTGCCCCTGCCCAGAAGTGCACAGGCTGCTTTCCAGGGGGCACTGGCCCAGGGCCCGGGGGACAGATGGGGCTCAGGATCCGAAGAGGCCTGGGAGGGGAATCTGGTCCCAGCATGTACAAGGATTCAATGTAGACTCGCGGATACGCTTTGATAGGTGAGGAACTGGCAGGAGAAGGCAGCCCACCTGCCCAAGGTGATCCGATCAGGAAGTAGCAGGTGTGAGTGGTGGAAACTGCCAGAGAGGCCTCCAGGTAAATTAGGAGGAAAGCCGCGGCTGCCAGGATCCTGGGAGATTTTACTGGCTGCCTTGGGTATTTCCCCACCGCGGGAGTCAGACAAAGACCTGCACATACAGATTTTATAAGCTCCCGATCCCAGCTTCTCCCCAAATCCTCGCTCACCATTTCCACCTCCTGCCACACCGACAAGGCAGGAGGGAGCCTTGGCTGTCCCCTTAGACTTCCCCACTCCTGCCCTCGGGTGCACTTGTCACCCAGTGAACTGCAGCTCCTACCCCTAGACTTTTAAAGACACTCGGCTTTTCTGGGTTTCTGACGAGCTTGGCCAAATCTTATCAATTCTGTGTTTATGTATCAGGCAGAGGGAAACAGACTCTGCTATTTTCCTCACATTGAGGCTTGTTTACAGGGCGAGAGAAGCTCTGCTAAGTAAACCGACATCCCAAGGCGCTCAGGACAAATGAATGACTTGAGGTCGCCTTGAGGCCTGGAACAAGGACCAAAGGTGTGAAGCTTCCTGGCCCTTGGAGATGACAGCTAAATCCTTTCAGTGTGACATTAGTCTCCCAGGGTAGCCATAGCCAGTGCCACAACCGGGTGGCTGCAAACAGCAGGAGTTTATCCCTCACGGTCCTGGGGGCCAGGAGCCTGACACCCAGGTGCTGCCAAGGGCTGGTTCCTCCTGCAGGACTCTGCCTCCACCTGTCCCTAGGCTTCTGGGGTCTGCTGGCCATCTCTGGCCTTCTTTGGCCTGTAGAAGCACCACTCGGCCTCGAGTCTCTGCGCCCTTCCCCGTCTCTGATGGCTGCAAGGCCCCCTAGTTGAGGATGAGCTCATCTCCATCTTTACCTTGAGGATGTCTGCAGAGACCCTAATTCCACATAAGGTCATGTCTGAGGTTCTGGGTGGACTTGAATTTGGGGGGCACTCTTCACCCCATTACAAACTATGCCGTCTTAGGATCAATACAATTAAAAAATGAGACCCAGGTCTGTGTGTTGTGGACCCTTCCCCTCTGTTTCACTGCCTCCCTCCCTTAGGTTTCTGTACCCATAATCAGCTAAAACACGTGAACAACGACTGTCACGATTAACCCACACAATTGATTGACCCAAAGACACAACATCCTGCACAACTGTGCCCTCTGCACCTGCAGGCTGGGGTCAGCCTCAGACCCTTCCAAGTCTCTCTGAGTCACAGCTTCTGGCCACAAATTCTTCCATGCCACATTCGTTGTCCTGTGAGAGACTTCATTCCAGGCCTCATCAATAAGGCTGATGCAAGATGCTCCTTCCAGAATTCCGTGAGGGTCAGCTGGGTGTCAGAGGCGATCTCAAAGCACCTCTGGAAAAGCGCCTTGGTGCACAGCTTTCTGAAGTTTGAAGTGACCTGCTGGTCCGTGGGCTGGACGAGACGAGCAGTGTTGGGGGGGGAGGGGGCAGGAGCCCCCCAGTGATGGAGCTGGACTCCTCCAGTGAGTCAACCTCCAAGCCTGGAGGGTGGGCAGGCCATTGTCCAAAAGCTGGAGAGCTTTCAGAGGCAAACCTTTCTCCAGCAAGTATTTTTTCACTCAGGGACCAAACACTTCATTTATCCACTCAGTAAAAACTTGCCTTGGTTGCTGTTTGCCCTCCTCATCACATGGAGTTTGCTTTTATGATTTTATGCTTCTTGAAAACTCGTGGGTTTTCACTACGATAGACTAGCAGAGGCTAGAGTTTGAAGTCCCCACTAGCATTCCCACACTAGAGTGAGCCTGGCCTTCACTGGATTGCGGCCTGGTAACGCTTCTCCTCTCTTGTGATGTAGGCTCTACTCGGCATTTTTTCCCAAAGAACTCCAGTCTCACCACAGTTAAAAACTTGGTGGGGAATAAAACCCTCAGCCTCTAAGTAGTCTTGAAATTCACTGACGGATTCATCAGCAGCCTTTTTATCGGCACTCGCGGACTCGCCATGCCTCCTGACACTATGGATGATCAAACCAGCCGTGGCTGGCCTTCAAAACGTCAACACTCTCATCACCCGGTTTTGTTTTTCCAAAGATCAGCATGCAACACTTTCACTTTTTCACGTATCATCGCTTCTGCTACACTAGCCCGCTAACTGCTTCTCATTTACCCAAATTAATAACAGCTTTTCAACTTCCTTGAGTGCTTGGGAACTGGGAACTCTGCTTCGTTACTGCTTTAACTCCTTTTGCAGCATCAGCCTTTTTTATTTTTCCCCATCTTTACTCTTAGCGATGGTGGAGACCGTTGCTCTAGGCATACCGGATTCCCTAGCACATCAGTAATGCGGACACCGCTCTCCTATTTACCTATTATTTCTTTTTTTGCTCAATGGTGATGCGAATTAATTTTCTTTTCTGCTCGCACTATCGCTGCTCATTTTCTTAGCACCCATGATAAGAAAAAAAACATGCAAAAATACACAAAATGACCAGAAAAGCTAAGATAAGACCTCATCGAGATGTGCACAGGGCAAGAGCTACTGCTTGACTAACGTGTGACCCTTTGCTTTGGCTCAGCGACACCGACGGGTTCTAGCTCTGCGCACTGAGTACCAAACAAACAGCCAGTACCGGGAAAAAACGTTCCTGTCAAAATGTGTCGAGTTTCAAGGTAGTCGAGTATCAACATGTGACTGTATTTAGTTCATAGCAGCACAACAGACAGTGTTTGTCCTTTTGTGTCTGGCTTGCTTCACTCAACATAGTGTCCTCCAGGTTCATCCATGTTGTCACATGTTTTATGACTTCTTTTCTTCTTACAGCTGCGTAATATTCTATTGTGTATATACATCACAGTTTGTTTATCCATTCAATTGGCTGATGGACGCCTGGGTTGTCCCCATCTTTTGGCAAACATGAATAATGCTGCTGTGAACATCGGTGTGCAGATGTCCATTCATGTCACTGCTCTCAGTTCTTCTGGGTATATACCCAGTAGTGGTATTGCTGGGACTCGTGGCAAGTCTATATTCAACTTCTTTAGGAACTGCCAAAAGTCCTGCATTCCCACCAACAGTGAAGAAGTGTTCCTGTCTCTCCACATCCTCTCCAACACTTGTAGTTCTCTGTCTTTTTAACAGTGGCCATTCTGATAGGTGTGAAATAATATCTCATTGTAGTTTTGATTTGCATTTCCCTAATCATGAGTGATGTTGAGCATTTCTTCATACGTTTTTTTGCCATTTGTATTTCTTCTTTGGAGAAATGTCTATTCAAGTCTTTTGTCCATTTTTAAATTGGATTGTTTATCTTTTTATGGTTGAGTTGTAGCATCTCTTTATATGTCATGTATATTAAACCCTTATTGGATATGTAGTTTCCAAATATTTTCTCCCACCGAGTTTGGCTGCCTCTTAACCCTTTTGACAAAGTCCTTTGAGGTGCAAAACTATTAAATTTTGAGGAGGTCCCATTTATCTATTTTCCCTTTTGTTGCTCATGCTTTGGGTGTAAGATCCAAGAAAGCATAAGATCTTGAAGATGCCTAATAGCTTTTTAAGAAGAGAATATTTTACAGCTTTGTTCTTGTTTTTCAAGATGGCCTTGGGTGTGCCTGCAGCGGGCGGGGGGCACTGACGCACCTTCGCCGTCCTCTTTATTTTCCCTTTCTCACCCCCTGCAGCTCCCCGGTCGGCCCTTGCGCTGAGGTGGCCAAGTTGATGGGAGGGATCGTCTTAAGCTACAGGGAAAATGGTAGAAAATTCACCGTCGCCATTGCCAGAAAGAGCGATTTATGGCTTTGTACTATTCTTAAGCTCCCAATTTGGCTTCATACTATATCTCGTGTGGGCTTTTATTCCTGAATCTTGGCTAAACTCCTTAGGCTTAACCTATTGGCCTCAAAAGTACTGGGCAGTCGCGTTACCTGTCTACCTCCTTATTACTGTAGCGATTGGTTATGTACTCTTATTTGGAGTTAACATGATGAGTACCTCGCCACTCAACTCCATTCATACAATCACAGATAACTATGCTAAAAATCAACAGCAGAAGAAATACCAAGAAGAAGCTATTCCAGCCTTAAGAGATATTCCTATTAGTGAAGTAAACCAGATGTTCTTTCTTGCAGCCAAAGAACTTTACACCAAAAACTGAATTTATGTAGACATATTAACACCGAGCATTTATTTATGTTTTTGACATAAGAATTTTAATTATAATTTTGACTATCTCTCTTAAAAAAAAAAAAAAAAAAAAAAAAGATTGCCTTGACTCCTCATGAGTTTCTTAATCAGCTTGTCAATATCTGCAAAAATGATCTGTTGGGATTTTGATTGGGACTGCATTGAATTTATAGATCGGTTGGAGAGAACTTTCTTCAACCAGGTAAAACTCCCCATTTATATATAACTTCTTTAGTTTCTCTCAATAACATTTTGTAGATTTCTGGGCAGAGGTTTTGTCATCTTATGTTAGAATTATTCCCAGATTTTTTGGATGCTATTATAAATATACTATCTTCTGTAAATAGCATATTTCTATTTGTGAGTGTTGCTCATGAAGAAACACAGTTGATTTTCACATACTGACTTTATATCCAGTAAGTTTACCAAATTCACTTGTTAACTGTAATAGGTTGTCTATAAATTCTTTCAGATTTATAAGTAAGTAAATAAGATTTTAGTTGTTTTGAGACAAAATTGGTTCGTCTTTTTCTTAACGGTTTCTGCTTTGGTGTTATGCTAGATTCTTCCGTCATCCAAGATCATGAAAAGACGCATCTTTTCTAATGGTAGGTTGATGGCTTTATGACTTACTGTATTGTACATCAAACTTGCCTCCACTCTTTTCAAACTCTTTTTGGCAGTTTTAATGTGTTTCCCTTTTTCTGACTAAATTCTAAAATTATTTTGACACTGTAAGAAATCCCTTTGGAATTTGTATGGGGGCTGTAGCAAATGTTCTTTATGAATTACTGTCATTTTTATGACATTCACACTCACTGTGTGTGTACGTCTGCAGTATATGCTTACATCTGTTAATGTCTCCAGGTCATTTATCTTACAATATTGGGGTTTTTAAAAACGTGGAGTGGATAGATAGAGCAAGAACAGCAGAATGCTGATAAATACCGAAGCTGGATGATAGGCTCCCCGGAGCTCATTGGACAGGCCCTTGTACTCCCGTGTATGCTTGAAAATCTCCAAAGTGAAAAGTTAAAAACTCTGCCTACCCCCCTGCTGACTAGTTGTTTGCTTCACGTAAGTTCTGCATCTACTCTCTTTATTTATTGTAACTGTGAATCGGATACTGTTGGCTTGCACCGTCTCAATAAACCACAAAGGCGCAAAGCAGAGGTTGAAGATGGCTCTTTGTTCATTGATTTGTAGAAATGGAATGCAAACATTCCTGAGTGCTTTTCAATAATTCATCATTTCATAAACATGGAAATTCATTTCAGTGTGTATCAAGGAGAATGTTGTGCTCAAATGGACTGTCCATCCCGTGGAGATTTATAGGTGCAGCTCTGCCATCATAGGAGTGAGGCATTGAGCAGAAACTCGCATTTCCCTCTCCTTGATGGCGCCTCGTTCTCCCTTCTCTGTCACGTGACTTCTCAGAAAGCCTCTGGAGCTAGAATAGGGCCAAGTTGGAGTAGGGTGGATCCTAATCCAATAGAATTTGTGTCCTTATAAGGAAAATTAATATGGGCACAGAGAGAGAGAGAGAGAGAGAGAAAGAGAGGGAGGGATGACCATGTGATGGAGGCAGAGGTGGAGCAAGGTGGGCCCTCGTTTTGCACTTTTTCTAAAAAATTCTTATATTTTTCTTACTAATACAGAACACTTTCTAGACAATTTTAATATATTTATGCTTCCAGTAGAAATTTAGAATAAAAATTTTAAATGAAAAAGAAAGCCTTCTTAGGATATTACTTGGATATTAGAAATATTGGCCCCTTGCTTGTTATAACTAATAGAAATGTTTTCTCCTAGTCTATTTTCTTTTAACTTAATGCCTCAGAAGTTTAAAAAATATCTGAGACTAAATCTATTAATATTTCTTTCGTAAATTTTGGTTTTCATATTCTGATTGTGAATGTATTATCCAGGGTTCTCCAGAGAAACATAAATATTAAAAATTGGTTCATGCAGCCATGGGGACAGGCAAGTCTGAGTTCCGTAGGGCAGCTGCAAGCTGGAAGTCCGATGCAGGTTTTAATGAATTCCCAGGAGAAGCTGATTGAAATAGAGATGGAAATTCTCCCTGCTGACAGCTGAAGTTCTCCCTTTAAGGCCTTCAACTGGTCGGATGAGACTTCTCTCATTGTAGATGTTGGTTGTAGATGGAATCAGCTGTAGATGCAATCCACCGACTAACGATTTAAAGCCTTGAAGTACCCTCACAATAGCCATCAGGCCAGTGCTTGCTTGATCAGACACCTGGACACCATCACCTGGCCAAGCTGACGCATGAACTTCACCATCTTGATGAAGTTATATGGTTTGTATAAACTTATTTTCCTATATTGCCTTCTCCTGTTTTTTTTGTTTGTTTGTTTTTGTTTTTTTTTTTTAGATTTTATTTGTTTATCCCCCCTTGCTTCTTGTGCTCGCTGTGTTCATTTGCTGTGCATTTTCCTGTGTCTACTTGTCTCCTTTGTTGTGTCATCTTGCTGTGTCAGCTCACCACGCCACACGGGCTGGCTTGCCTTCACCAGGAGGCCCCGGGAATCGAACCCAGGGCCTCCCATATGGTAAACGGGAGCCCTATCAATTGAGCCACATCCGCTTCCTGACTTCCCCTGTTTTTATAATTTAAAATTATCTAAATATTTGTATTCATCAGAAATTAATTTTTTTCTTCATAATTGAGATTTTATTGGCTGTTTTGAAGATCAGCACAGAGATTATGAACAATTTGCACACAATTCTTAATGTACGGACCAGAGAGCTAAAAAGCCATGTAGCTGTTGTCCTAAAGTTATTCCAGTGACTTTCCAGCTTAAAATTTGGAGGCAAGTTTTCCTTAAGAGGATATCAAGTACCAGTGTCTTCAAATGTTGATAAGCTGTTACATCTTTAAGTCCCACTAATTCACAATTTAAGAGCATACACACTGCATATTCACATTTCCAATCTTTTACAGCACATAACAAAGTTATTAGGAAAACTGGACGACCACGACCAAGGAGGTTACAGAGTGCTGACAGGGAGAGCCAAGATCAGGGAGTGGTCTTAAGAAACACGTCTGCTGAAAACATGGGAAGAGGAGTAATTTAAAGTGCTCAGCACAGATTAACTGCGTGACTGTGACTCTAAGCCACCATTTAGTATGTGCTGTATTATAGGTATAAAAACTGCCAGCCCCCCGTGCGATGTCGATACCGAGGACAGTCAGAGCCTCCCATATTCTACATCCCGCTATTTTCTAGTTGTACCAAAAACTAAACCAGCAAATGATTTCCCCTCTTAAAAAAAAGCACTTACACTTAAAAAATGGGATGAGGTGGGATTCCAATCGCCTTCTTAAAAATGTTTCTTTTAGAGCTACTGAAAAACTTGCATTTACAAAATAGCTGATAAGAATATTCCTCTGCATTGTACAAGAAGGGAGAAACAGGGACCACTGACAAGACATGATATAAGACTTTAACCAGACTTGGCTGCTTTCTGTCCTGAGGTTGGACTCTCCTCGCTTTAGTTTCTCCATTTTCTGCAGGTAAATCTTTCTTTAGTTTCTTGGTTAGCCTCTTCAGCTTGTTTCCCCTTTTCCCTTTTGGTTGCTCTATTTTGCCTGAAGGTTTCCCCTTTCCCGCTGCCGTTTTTGGCTTCGTTTCCGCTTTCACAGGAGCGGGTTTAGTGGACAGCCTCGCCGGCCTTCTCTTGGGTCCTCCTTCCCTGCCGCTTCGGCCGAGCTGACCCTCCTCTTGGGCATCTTGGTGGTGCAGCGGGACACGGTGCCTTCTCGAAGCCGGGCTGCTGGCCGCTACCACTCCTTCCGCTGCCCGAGCTGCTGGGACCAGCTGCAGGGTCGCTGGGAGAACCGGATCAGAAATTAATTTTTGAGTATGGTATTGTAGTGGGCTGAATGGTGACTCCCCAGAGCCTGCGGATTTCCCTTGTTTGGAGAAAGGGTCATTGCAGATGTGAAGAGGGTAAGGATCTCCAGAGCAGCTCCTCCGGAGGAGCCTGAATCCAATGACAAGTGGCCTTAGCAGAGAAAAGTCAAGAAGGAGACTCAGAGGAGGAGGCCACATGGCCCAAGCCAAGCGTGACAGGCAAGGACGGCGTCTCACTCTGGGGCCGTGGCCTTGACGACGCCTCGAGTTTGAGGCCGCCCAGTCTGTGGCCATTTCTTACAGGAGCCTCCGGAAGCCAATGCAGTCTGAACAGGAAACCTATTTTCTGATACAGTTCGTTGAACAGCTTCCATGCGGATTTGAAATGCCACCTCAATCCCACAAACAATGGCCATTTGGGGGTGTATTTTGAAATCTCTATCTCATCGATCCATTGTCTGTTTCTGTGCTAGCATCTAATTGTTTCAATTAGTTGCTCTATATTGGATTTATTAATTATAGGGAAATGCTCCCAGGATAGTCTTAATTCTCATAATTCTCTTGGCAATTGTTATATATTTATTCTTTAAGAAATTTAGAACTGGCTTCACAAAACATTGTTTTATGATATTAATTGTAGTTAGCTTGAATTCTCATCCTTACCTAGCAAATTTTCATATCCAGGAAGAAGTGTCTCTTTTCAAACATCTATATCTTCATATAGATCATGCATGTTTCACGTTCAAAGAGTTAAATAAAATGAATATATTATGGCTTTTCCTCCAAATAGGAACAGAATGTCTTTTTTTGTGGCATTTTCAGTTTTTCAGTGTGGAGCTTTAGGTTTTTGTGTCTTCCAGATCTCTTGCTTCGGGGGTGGGGGGCTACAGGCCTGCACAGGGTCTTTGTGGGAATGAGACCCCTTGAACGGAATGGCCTTAGGAAGGCCATAGGACAGGCACCCTTGCTCCTGGGGGGTGCAGCCCGTACAAGGAGGTGGGCTCGAGGGCAGCTGGATCTCAGCCCACTCACCCCTCAGCTCACGGGCCCTGCTTTCCCTGCCTCATACATGGGGTGATCAATGCTGAAGGCGTCTCGATGACGCCTTGAATTGTCCACGTGGTAAATGATAGCTGCAAATTATGGCAATCTTACCTCCTTTTCTAATTTCTGCTAAGAAAAATTATAAAAATCTTGTAAACAAGGCAAACGGTGTCATGCCTACCTGAAGATTTCTTCATTCTTTGTGTTTTAATTCTAACGTTATCTTCATTTGACACATTCTTTGCTGAGCGGGGCCAAGACTTCATGAAGTTCATGCTTCCTTGTAGATCTCTGTAGAGATGCAAAGGGCTTCTGAATCCCAGCAGAGAGGAGGGCAAGCCTCCGCTGGTGCCTTGTAGGGCACTGGCCGGCTTTCTCTATCCCGGCCGCCCTACGTGTTTCAGCTTTTCCCAGGGCTTTTAAATGCTCTTTGAGCCAGCACCCCCATCCTGCTGGCGCTCTCTTGTTAGTGAGTTAAATAAGTCATTGACATGTGCTCCTGTGTATTTGTGGGGTTTTTTCTTAAATTATACTTTGAGGATGTGCACGATACGGGCTTGACCAAGGAGTGTGTGTTTATCTCTGAAATTATAGCTCTATTTGTCTCTGAAATAATTTTCAGTAAAGACGACAACAATTCAATGCAGACTACATGTTGTACGTGCCCCGTGTTCCAAGGGCCCTTGGGTTCTTTCAGCAGATTACTGCAAGCGCATGCTCGTCAGGGATGCCTGCCCACAGGTAGTGGTCACCCCTTCGGCCAAGGACCATGCTATCCTTTTGCCCCCAGCTCAGGGATTTTGCAGCATGCATCCTATATCCCAGGCTGGGAGCCTCTTCCCCTGTTTACTTTTTATCATGGAAAACGTTTTTGATGTGATTTGGCTGACAAGAGGTGAGCCAGATAGTGCAGAGAAAAGCAGCAGCGTGTGCAGGATGTAAAGTAGGAGTTTTATGGAGACTCTGCAGCATTTAAGGAGATTGGTGGGCAGGTAGATGGGGGCTGGTGGGCCGAAGGCATCGTGGCCTTCACTGCCAGGTTGACCAGCTGCTTCTTCCACACCCTGGATCCTGAGGCCGGTCAGGACCTCAAGGTGGAAGAGGCTAGAAGCTCTACCACAATGACAAAGGTCAGAAGGAGGCTGGCCGTCCCTTAGGATTCAGTGCTCTCTCCAACGCCAAAGGTGGTCTGCTCTCCCTCCCGGCCTCCCCTCTTATTGTGCTGGTCTGATGGCCACACGCTGGGAGCCAGCTGTGGTGGGGAAAGCAGTTCCTGCCTCTGGTGGAGAAGCCTCTGCGACGGTCACTGTCGGCTGCCGAGAAGCATGTGTGAGGGCTGAGTTGCTTAGAGGTCCATGATGCCTCGCTGGCCACGGGCTGCTGGTCGGACGTCCCCCAGCCCCCGTGGGAACATCCCCCATATTCCTTCTCCTGCTTCTGTGGGCATTGCTTAACATTCCTGTATTAAGTTTCTCATTATTTAGGTTCACACATTTCTCCTTTTTGTTAGATCTCAGTTAAATATTCCAGAAAAAAAAAATGTTCTTAATCTTAATTCACTCCTGTGAGTTGAACCCATTGTCAATAGGACCCTTTGAAGTTGTCACTTTCAGTTCAGGTGTGGCCAGCTGAATAGGGTCTAAGTCCTATCACCCGTGGCCTTGTGGGCGGATGCCCCGGAGACGAGGTGGAAGTCAGCGGAACCTGGAAAAGAACGGAGAGGACCTAGCCCTGTGACAGGAAAGCCAAGGAACCCAAGGATGGCCGGCAGCCAGCGCTGCCAGCCCTGGGAGGAAGCCAGCCTTCCATCCTCCGAAACCCAGAGACAATAAGTTCTTGTTGTTAAACGAACCTACTGTGCGGTATTTGTCAGAGAGGTGGGAAACTAAGGCATGTCTCTACTTTGGATGCATTCCTGCCCTCTGCACTTTCACAAGCTTTGCTCACACATGCTCCATCGTTAGCTCATTCGCCCAACGTCTGCTGTCTGTGCAGCCCAGGCGGTGGCCTTTCCTGAGGAACATGGCGCTAGCTTCCCCGCTGAGCAGAGGGAGGGCTGAGAGGGAGGAGAGAGACAGAGACAGAGAGAGGAGACGGAGAGAGAGAGAGAGAGCAGAGAGGGCCACACACAGAAGGAGGGCTGAGAGGGAGGAGAGAGAGACAGAGACACAGAGAGAGCGAGTGAGCAGAGAGACAGACAGAAGGAGACACACAGAGGGAGGGGAAGAGAGAGGAGAAAGAGACAGAAAGGCAGAGGCAGACAGAGAGACACAGAGACAGCTAGAGAGACAGAGAGAGGAGAGAGAAAGAGAGAGAGACAGAGACACATAGAGAGACAGAGATGGAGAGACAAAGAGACAGAGAGAGGCAGAAAGATACAGAAAGAGAGAGAGGGAGATAGAAGGAGACACACACACATGGGGGTGTGGGGGGGTGGAGAGAGAGAGAGAGAGAGAGAGAGGGAGGGAGAGAGAGGAAGGGAGAGAGCGTGCCCTCTGCCTGGCGTCTCCCGTGGCGATTTAGTTCTCAGAGCCCCCACTCTTGGCGCATCTCCAGGACTTTTATTCTGTGACGATTGCCTTATACCTCACTGGTCCAGACACAACATGTAGGAAGCAGAGCTCACCTCATCCATCTTCCCATTCTTGGGGTACAGGAGGCCCCGTTTAGGCTTACAGCAGCCCAGGGTGCTGGTTACAGAATGAAGCTCAATTGGCAGATTAGCAAAGGCACGGTAATAAGCCAGACTCCATTCCACAGAAATACCAAGCTCCTAACAGTGTGAGAGCAAATGTTTAAAGACTCGCAGGAGGCAGTGTGTGGCCAGCGAGCGGGCACGCTCACCAGCACGAACCCTTAAAGATGGGCTCTGCCCCTTTTTCTGTGTGGCGTGGTTATGCTTTATGCCCTCCCTATCTATGTGAACTGGAATATATATATATTTAATCTTACTGGTTGGTTTCTTTGACTACGTCATTCATTTGTTCTTTCAGTAAATATTCCCCGAGAGCCCATTACATCCCTGGGGTGCTGAGAGATTCTGTGTAGAGTGGTGAATGGAAGCACTGCCACCCTCACAGAGTAGAGCTGGCTGCCGAAAAGGAGAGCCCCAGAGTCGGCAGGTATGTCTCCTGTTGCTGCCATAGTACATCACCCAAACATCGAGATCGACCATCTTGCAGCTCTGCAGGTCAGAACACCGACGTGGTCTCCATGGGCTAACATCAAGCGCGGCCTCCCTTCCTGGAGGCACGAGGGGAGGACTGTCTCTTGGCTTCTCCAGTGTCTGGAGGAAGCTGCCTGCTTGGCCCCTGGCCCCTTCCTCCCCTGCAGAGCCGGCCACGTGGCCTCTCTCTGGCTATTACTCCATAGCCACATCTCCCCCTGATTCTCCCTGATGCCTCCCTCGTCTGTGTTCCTTATGTGTTTTTATATTTATTTATTTTTCATTAGAGCAGTTGTAGGTTTACGGAAAATCAAGTAGAAAATACAGAGTTCCCAAATATCCCCTCAAACACACACAGACAGTTTTTCCTATTATTAACACCTTGCATTAGTGTGGTACATTTGTTACAGTTGATGAAAGGCTATTATTAAAATTGTGCTATTAACTATAGGCCGTGGTTTACATTAGGGTTCACTGTTTGTGTAACAGAGGCCTATGATTATCTTTTAAATTTCTATTCTAGTAACATATATGTGCCTCTATAAACCACATTCAAACATGTAATGCAGCGCTGTTAATTACCTTCACAATGAGCTACCATCATCACCATTCATTACCAAAACTTTTCCACCACCCCAACCGAAACTCTGTATCAGTCAAGCAATAGCTCCCTATCCCCACCCTGGCCCCTCTTAACCTACATTCTAGTTTCTGACTTTATGAATGTGCTTATGTTAATTACTTCATATATCACTTAGATGACACAATATTTGCCCTTTTGTATTTGGCTTATTTCACTCAAAATGATGTCTTCAAAGTTCATACATGTTGTGTGTATCGGAAATTGATTCCTTTCTATGGCTGAATAATATTCCATTGTATGGATGGAATACATTTTACCTGTCCATCGGTTGATGGACACTTGGGTTGCGCCCATCTTTCGGCAACTGTGAATAATGCCGCTATGAACATTGGTTCAATTCTTTTAGGCATATGCCTAATAATGGGATTGCCAGGTCATACGGTAGTTCTATACTTCATTTTCTGAGGAACCGCCGTGCTGTCTTCTACAGCAACTGCACCATTTTATGTTGCCACCAACAATGGATGAGTGTTCCTATTTCTCCACTCCCTCCTCAACACTTGTTATTTTCCGTTCTTTTAAATAGCAGCTATTCTAATGGATGAGAAATGGTATCTCGCTGTAGTTCTGATTTGCTTTTCCCTGATGGCTAATGATGATGAACATCTTTTCATGTGCTTTCCGGCCATTTGTACATCTTCTTTGGAGAGATGTCTGTTCAGGTCTTTTGCCCATTTTTAAATTGGGTTGTTTGTCTTTTTGTTTTTAAGTTGAAGGATTTCTTTATATATACACTGGGCATTAATTCTTTATTG
This sequence comes from Tolypeutes matacus, assembly GCA_026826555.1. Taxonomy (NCBI): domain Eukaryota; kingdom Metazoa; phylum Chordata; class Mammalia; order Cingulata; family Chlamyphoridae; genus Tolypeutes; species Tolypeutes matacus. Next base: position 607,430 of record JAKSZT010053930.1, on the reverse strand, counting down.
GGTATGTGGTTTCCAAATATTTCCTCACAATCTATATCTGTAAGTTGTCTTTTAACTTTCACAATGAAGTCCTTTGATGCACAAAATTTTTAATTTTGGTTAAGTTCTATTTATCTATTTTTTCTTTTGTTGCTCATACTTTTGGTATAAAGTCTAAGAAACCATTGCCTAATATGAGGTCCTGAAGATGCTTCCCTATGTTTCTTATAAGAGGTTTATAGTTTTGGTTTTTATATTTAGGTCTTTTATCCATTTTGAGTTAATTTTTGTACACGGTGTAAGAGAAGAGCCCACCTTCACTCTTTTGCATATGGACAACCAGTTTTCCCAGCACCATTTGTTGAAGAGACTATTCTTTCCCCATTTAGTGGAATAGGCACCTTTTCAAAAATCAATTGGCCATATATATGAGGGTTTATTTTTGAACTCTCTATTCCATTATATTTGTCTATATGTCTGTCCTTGAGCCAGAACAATGCTGATTTGATTATTACTTTAGCTTTGTAATAAGTTTTAAAATCAGGAGTTGTGAGCCCTCCAAATTCATTCCTCTTTTTCAAGATGGCTTTGGCTATTCAGGAGCCCTTACCCTCCCCATACATTTGGTGATTTGCTTTCATATTTCTGTAAAGAAGGCTATTGGAATTTTGATTGGGATTGTATTGAATCTGTAAATTGCCTTGGGTAAAACTGACATCTTAACTGTATTTAGTCTTCCAATCCATGAACATGGAATGCTCTTTCATTTATTTAGGTCTTTTGTGATTTCTGTTAGCAATGTTTTGTAGTTCTCCATGTTCAAGTCCTTTATGTCCTTGATTAGATTTACTCCTAGATATTTGATTCTTTTAGTTGCTGTTGCAAATAGAAATTTTTTCTTGATTTCTTCTTCAGATTGACCATTACTAGTATATATAAACACTGCTGGCTTTTGCATTTTGATCTTGTAACCAGCCACTTTACTGAATTTGTTTATTAGCTCTAGGAGCTTTGTTGTGGATTTTTCATGTTTTTCGATATATAGGATCATATCGTCTGCACATAGGGAAATTTTTACATCTTCCTTTTCAATTTGGATGTCTTTTATCTCTTTTTCTTTCCTAATTGCTTTGGTGGTAACTGCTAGTACATTGTTGAATTAGAGTGGTGTCAGTGGGCAATCTTGTCTTGTTCCTGACCTTGGAGGAAAAGTTTTTTGAATATGATGCTAGTGATGGATTTTTCATATATGTCCTTTATCATGTTGAGGGAATTTCCTCTTCTGTTTCTAGTTTTCTAAGATTTATCAAGAAGTAGTGCTGGATTTTGTCAAATGCCATTTCTGCATCAATTGAGATGACCACATGGTTTTTTCCTTAATTCTATTAATGTGGTGTATTTCATTAATTGATTTTCTTCTGTTGAACTACCCTTTCATCCCTGGTATAAATCCCACTTGATCCAGGTGTATAATTCTTTTAATATGCTGTTGTATTTGGTTTATCAGTATTTTGTTGAAGACGTTTCTTTCTATATCCTTAAGGGATATTGATCTGCAATTTTCTTTTCTTGTGGTATCTTTCTGTCTTTGGTATTAGAGTGATATTGGTCTAATAGAATGGGTTAGGACGTGTTCCATCCTCTTCAACTTTTGGGAAGAATTTGAGCAGCATGGGGGTTAATTCTTCTTTCAATGTGTGGTAAAATTCCCCAGTGAGTCATCTGGCCCTGGCCTTTTCTTTGTTGGAAGGTATTGGTCTGTTGAGCTCTTCTGTTTCTACTTGAGTCAGTATGAGTAAATACATGTTTCTAGGAATTTGTCTAGTTTCATCTAGGTTATCTAATGTCATACAGTTGTTCACAGTGTCCTTTTACAATTCTTTTTATTTCTGGGAGGTTGGTAGTAAAGTTGTCCCTATTGTTCCTGATTTTACTTACTTGCCTCCTCTCTCTCTTTCTCTTTGTCACTCTAGCTAAACGTTTGTTGATTTTATTGGTCTTTTTGAAGAACCAATTTTTGGTTTTCTTCATCTCCCTATTTTTTTTTGGGGGGGGGGAGGTGGCTCTATTTCATTGATCTCTCCTCCAGCCTTTGCTATTTCCGTGTCTTTGCTTTGGGCTCAGTTCACTCTTCTCTTCTAGATCCTCCGGCTGTGATTTAGGCCTCTGGTTTGAGATCTTCTTTTTTAATGTAAGCATTTAGAACTATACATTTCCCTCTCAGCACTGCCTGTATTGCAATTCATAAGTTTTGTTATGTTGTGTTTTTGTTTTCATTTGCTTCAAGATATTTCCTAATTTCCTTTGTGATTTCTACTTTTGAACCATTATGTGTTTGAGTGTGTTAATTTCCACATATTTGTGAATTTTTCAGTTCTTCTTTTGTTATTGCTTTCTAGCTTCCTTCCTTTGTGGTTGGATAACATATATTGTTTGATTTCAATATTTTTGAGTTTATTGTGAGTTGTTTTGTGATATAACATGTGCTCTATCCTGAAGAATGACCCATGTGCACTAGAGAAGAATGTGTGTTACTGCTCTTGGGTGAAGTTTCTATATATGTCTGTTAGGGGTAGTTGGCTTAGAGTATCATTCAAGTCTTCTATTTCTATATTGATCTTCTTCTATATGTTCTAGCAATTATTGAAAGTTTCCCCTTCAAATCTGTCAAGATTTTCTTCCTATGTTTTGGTGTTTTGCCCCTAGGTTCATGTGTATTTATGATTGTTATGTCTTCTTGTTGTACTAACCCCTCTGTTACTATATAGTGACCTTTGTTCTCCATAATAGTTTTTCACTTAAAGACTATTTTATCTGATATTAGTATAGCTATCCCAGCTCTCTTTTGGTAACTATTTGCATGGTATATTTTTTCCTTCCTTTCACTTTCAATCCATTTGTGTCTTTTAATTTAATGTGAGTCTCTTTCATACAGCCATATAGTTGGGTCATATTTTCTTACCCATTCTGCCAATGCCTGCCTTTTGACTGGAGAGTTTAATCCATTTACTTTTTTTTTTTTTTTTTTTTACCGGGAGGTCCCAGGGATCGAACCCGGGTCTCTCCATATGGGAGACGGACGCCCAATCAGTTGAGCTACATCCGACTCCCCCATTTACTTTTAAACTACTGATAATGCTATTCTACTATTTTGCTATTTGTTCTTTTTATGTCTAATACCTTTTTTTGGTCCCTCAATTCTTCCACAAATGCCTACTTTCATACTTATTTGATTTTTTAAAGAGTACCATTTTTATCTCTTCTCATTTCCTTCTGTATATATTTTTCATGTATTTTCTTTGTGGTTATTATGGGACTAAAATTTGACATCTGAAATCTATTACAATAATGTTTGATCTGATACCAAGTTAGCTTCAATAGTATGCATAAACACTGTTCCTATATCTCTTCATTCCCTCTTTTTGTTGTACTTGTTACAAATTATATTTTTATATATTGTATGTACCTAACCACAGATTTATCATTGCTTTTTTTTTGAAAAAATAAAGGCCAGTGACAAGAGTTTATTAAGAAACAAGGAAGGAGACGGTACACAGCCAAGATGCAGGGGCAGGCATGCTGCAGGGTGAGACGCACCCCTCTAATGTATGTTTTAATCTCATCCACTGTGTCTTTCATTCCCATAAGAACTGTTATTTTCCTTTGCAAACTTTCAAATTATTCTTTGTGTTCAACCAGTATCTTCTTAATATCCTTAATCTCTTTAGCCATCTCATTGAATTCGTTAAGGAGATTTGCTTGGATAGCTGTGATTAGTTGTCACAAATCCTGTTTTTCATCTGGAGGTTTAATTTATTTCTTTGGCTGGGCCATAACTTCTTAGTATGGCTTGTAATTTTTTGCTAGTCTTGGCATCTGATTTTTTTTATGTGTTTATTCTGTGCTCAGTTTCTCTCTTTAGCCTACGGCTTTTGTATTGGTTGGCTTCCTCTGCCCCTCCTCTGTGAATGCTACTCTTTTTCTGTTAGTTTTTCATTTGCCCCTGTATGTATTTTAAAACAAATCAATTTTATTGATACATATTGTGGCAGTTTGATATTATTTATGAATTCCAAAAAAGATATTTGATTATGTTTGTAAGCTGGTCGGTTCCTCTGGGCATGTTTCACTTTGATTGTATTAGATCCAGCTGAGATATCTTTGATTAAATTATGTTAAGATTAGGGCTTTGATTCGACCATATCAGTAGAGTGTAACAGTCTCTGCCCCCTTGGTGGGCTATATAAATGGACATTCACTCAAGGAGAACACAGAAGTAGATACATAGAAGTAGATATACAGAGAAGATACACAGAGGAAGAGAGACAGCTCCGTAGACATGGCAGAGGCCCTGGGAAGAGAGATAAACCATTCACCTGATAGTTTACAGCTGGCCTTGTGAAGAGACCAGAGTAGCTGAGCCTGGAAAGAAATGAGCCCTGGGAAGAGAGATGAGGGTTTGCCAGACTACAGCTGAGATCAGAAGAAGCTGGATTCACAGAACCTTAAGAGAGAAGAGTAAGGCTAAACTCTCATAGACATTGCCTGCCATCTTGCTTCAACATGTGTCAGCAGAGTTTGGTAAGGAAGTAACCTTGAGTTGGACTCTTTAGGGCCTTGTAACTGTAAACTTTTACTCCAAAAAAATACCCTTTATGAAAGCCAACAGATTTCTGGTACTTTGCATCAGCACCTCTTTGGTTGGCTAATACACATATTAATAAAGCATACAACTCATTTAAAGTATATAATCAGTGGTATTTGGTATAATCACATAGTTGTGCATTCATCATTTCAATAATTATTTTATCATTACTTTTTATGTATTTTCATTTTAGAAGGTTTTAGAAGTAAAAAGTAGAGACATATATCAAAAAATACAATAAAATATTACTGGTATTTATAATTACCCATATGGTTATCTTTACCAGATACCCATATGGTTATCTTTACCAGAGTACTTTGGGTTTTTATGCCCTTTTAATCCATTATTTAGTATCCTTTCCTTTCAGTTTGAAGAATTCTCTTTGGCATTGCTTATAGGGCAGGTCTAATGGTGATAAATACCCTTATCTTTTGTTTATCCAAGAGTGTCTTAATCTCTCCTTCATTTTTAATGGATGATCTCACCAGATATGAAATTCTTGGATGGCAAGTGTTTTCTTTCAGAACTTTAAATAGTTCATCCTACCTCCATGGTTTCTGATGATAAATTGGCACTTAATCTTATTGGGGTTCCTGTGTGTATAAATGTTCTTTTCTCTTGCAGCTTCCAGAACTTTCTGTTTTTCCCTATTGTTCAAAAATTTGACTACTATATGTCTGTGTGCATTTCCTTTGAGTTATCCTGTTTTAGATTCATTGGCTTCTTGAATGTACATATTCATGTCTTAATTCAATTTGGCAATTTTTATGTCATTAATCCTTCTGCCCTTTTCCCTCTTTCTTCTCCTTCTAAGGCACCCAACATGCATAAGTTGGTATGGTTGATGGTGCTGCAGCACAGGTCTCTCAGGCTCTGTTCATTTTTTCCATTCTTTTTCTCTTTCTGCTCCTTAGCCTGAATCATTTCAACTGTCTTGTCTTTGAGTTCACTGATGCTTTCTTCTGTTGGCTCTAATCTGATGGTGAACCCTGTAGGGAATTTTTCTTTTCAGTTGTGGTCTTCATCTCCAGTATTTGTTTTCTTAAAAAAAAAAAATTCTGTCTCTTTATTGAGATTCTCATATTCATTCATTGTTTTCCTGATATCTTTTAGTTCTTTCTCTGTGTTTTCCTTTATCTTATAGAGCATGTTGAGGATCATATTTTAAAAGTCTTTGTCCAGTGTGTGAAAATTCTGGTCTTGTTCATTGACAGTCTCTTGATTTTTATCTTGTTTCTTTGGATGGTCCATCATTTCTGTTTCTTTATTTGTCTTATAATCTGTTATTGCACACTGTACATTTTAATATTTTAATTTGTTAACTCTGGGATTTAGTACCTGAGCTGTCTTTTCTTTAAGTTTATATCTTGTTAGTGATATGACAGAGATTTCCCTGAGTTCTAGGAGTTAACAAAAACAAACAAACAATGCAAAAAACACCTTTTACAGTCTTTACAAATTGGTTCTGTTTTGTTTTTTGTTGTCCTTCAGAATTTAGCCCTCCTATCAAGAAGATCAGCTTGAGGTGAATGTGAAATGCACGTTTCACATTCTAAGCCTGTGTCTTGTCCTGGGCTGTGCTCGCTCATGACCTTAGAAATTCTTCTGTTTATAGGAATTTCTCCCCAAGAAATAAACTCCACTCCCTTCCCATGTGATCTATTGTATTTCTTAAAGCAGGTTTTCCTTTGCCCCAGGACACTTTGACTTAATTGTTTCCAACACTGCTTTAGTTGTCCTCATGCTGCTTCTGCTACAGGGAAAGTTCTGGGGGGACAAGTCAGAGACAAATTGGTTCAGTCATTCAGGCTGCCACCTGGAAAGCTTCCAGTTGATATGCACATAGTTGTTACACTGTTCCCTCCACAACAGGGCTAGGGACCACGATGGGAGCACAGAATGGCTCCAGAACACACCAGAGCAGTTGGGAAGGGGCCAGCAAGGGTACCACGAGTGTCTCCTACCACTTCCCCCCACTGAGATGTCTTCCTTGTCTGTTTAACTCATTGTTTTTGCTCATTGTCTGCTAGGTTTGTTTTTTTTTGCTTGTTGTCTGTTCATTGTCTATTTGTTTTTTTTTCTCTAGGAGGCACCAGGAACCAAACCCAGGACCTCCCATGTGGGAGGTGGGCACTCAACTGCTTGAGCCACAGTGCTCCCCTCCTATCACGTTTTTGTTGTTGTTGTTTCTTCCTATCACTTTTTTTAAAAATTTTTTCTTCTTCCTATCACTTTTTTTTTTTTTTAAAGATTTTATTTATTTATTCATTTATCCCCCCCTTGCTGCTTGTGCTCGCTGGGTCAGCTAACCACTCTGTGCGGGCGGGCTTGCCTTCACCAGGAGGTCCTGGGAACCGAACCCGGGGCCTCCCATATGGTAAACGGGAGCCCTACTGATTGAGCCACAGCCGCTTCCCTTCTTATCACTTTTAAAGCTGCATTTTCTTGATTTAGTATTAGCCCAGTTACTGTAAACTTGTAACTGTTTTCTGGAGTTTGGAGGAAGATGACTTTACCAGTTTTTGTTAGTTGTTCAAAGATTCTGTGGGGGAATGGCATCCTGGAGTGTCTTCTGGATGTCCTCCTCTTCCTTCTTAAGGTCTTCTGTGCTTAACTTGGACCTACCTAGAAAATCCAGAATAATCTCCTCATTTTAAGGGCAGCTGATAAGCAACCTCAATTCCATCTGCAACCTTCACTCCCTATTGTCATGTAACACATCTTCACAGTTCAGGGGATTAGAACATGGATGTCTTTGGGAGGAGGGGCTTATTCTGCTTACCACATCAAGTAAACCAACACATATTATTACTTGTGATATGGGCTATGAAAACCATTAGCATGGTGCCATGGCAGAGAGCCACAGCAGGATATTGGTCTGCTCTGTCTGTGGAAGGGACCCCAGGAGAGGATGAGCAGGGACTAGCTCCTTCCTCCAAGGCCTAGGGAACAGTGTGTGAAGGGTTTTGAAGCTGCCCAGAGCCAGGTATGTGCGAGACTGTGATAGTCACGGGGCTGGCATGACACTGGGCCAGGGGTCCACAGCACTGAGATGACGTGGGGAGGGAGTCAGGGGTCCAGCTATCAGAGCCTTGAAAGCCACTGTTATTCTAAGTGCAAGTGGGAATCCATGAAACAGTATTAAGCAGGAGAGAAACATGACTTGATCAAATCTCTTCAACAGTCATGGGTGGAGAAAGGGTCAGATTTGGACAAAGGGTCAGATTTGAATTCCCTGGTCAAGAAGGTCAGGGAAACCTCCACGGAGGAGATGTTGGTGAATAGGAGTTAATTAGGTGAAGAAGGGAAGGAGGTAGTTCTTGGCAGTAGGGTCGGCAAACAAAAGAGAGTTTTCAGGGAAGAAGTTGACATGATATAAGATCAGTGTTTTGAGAAACTTAAGTAGGCTGCAATGTGCAGAACCGTTAGGAGCAGATGGCAGAAGACAGTCAGTTAGAAGCAAGGTGAGAGGAGATAGGAGGTGAAATTAAAGGGTTGGCTATGGAGATGATGGCAGAAGGCAGTCAGTAGTTGTCATGGTAAGAGGAGATAGGAGGTAAGATTAAGGGGTTGACTATGGAGGTAAAGAGAAGGTAAGTGTGACAAAAAAATCTGGAAGTAAAATGAACAAAATTTGGTGTTGGATCAGGTATGCAGAGTGTGTCTGTGTTTGTGTCAGGGATGACTTCTGAGACCCTGGTTTGGAGAACTAGACACTGACATGGGGATCCTAAAAGAGGACCACATTTGGAGGTGGGAGGTGTTAGTGGAGGTACAGGGGTGGGAGGATTGCAAGATCATGAGTTCAGTTTAGTACACATGAATTTGAGGTGTCTTTGAAACATTTACATGTAGATTCATAGGCCGGGTAGTTGGTTCTGGAGTTTATAGGAGAAGTTTGGACTAAAAGTCCAAATCTGTGTATCTTATGCTTTTAGATGGTGATTGAAGTCATGAGGATGGATGGGTTTGCTTAGGGTAGTGTAAGAGAGGAGAGGGGATGACCCAGGGCTGACCTTTGAGAAGCAAGTACATTGGTGGCCAAGTGGAGGAGAGTGAGCTTTCCAGGGAGATGGAGGTGGGGGCTGAAGGAGAAGGGAGCCTGGTAAGAAGGTGGTCCTGGGAGGGAAGGGAGGAGGGGTTTTGCCAAAGGAAGAACTGGATACCATTATTGAAGATGAGGAAATGTCTTTGGACTCAGCAACTTGGATGTCTGGTGGTGTTAAAGGGATGGTCTCTGGGGAGCCATGAGGCAGAAGTTAGACTGGAGAAGATGGAAGAGTGAGTAGAGGAGATTGGAGGGAACAATTATAGACTGCTCTTTCCAGAAGTTTGTGAAGGAGAATAGAGACCTTGGATGGCACTTGGTAGGGAATGTGGAGGTTAAAAGAGGGTTTTACTTTTAATGGAAGAGACATAACCATGCTTAAAAGCTGATGAGGAAGAGCCAAGGCGGAGGAAGCTGTTGAATTTACAAAAAGTAAGAGGAATAATTTGGAAGAATAGAGAGGTGGAGCTCACCACTACCTGAGAGTTTGTATTCTTAGATTTCCTTTACATGAAGTAAATATCAACTTCCCTGTAACTTCTAGCCAGTGGTCCTCGTTCTCTACCATGGGATCAGATAGAACAATCTACCACAGACTCACACAATAATTTGTCCAACATTTGAAGATGGATGGCTTGTCTCTCCAGGATATAGAGCCAAGGTTCTCTCAACCATTCTCTCTAAAATATTGTTTTTACAGCATTTTTCAACTTTCAGGCCATTTTTTTCTGATGGAGCTTTAGGTTTCCAATGTGCCTAGACATGAGTGTCTAGTAATAGATAAAATTCTCCCTGTGGGGTCTACATACATACAATGTTTTATTGTTGTTTTGGTTTCAATCTTCCTGGTTCAGAATAAATTGTTGACCTTTGGCATACTTAAACTTAAGCAATTGATAGTCAGCACAAATAACAAATTTCCACAGCAATTAATTACATTTCTAAAACACTTCCCTGATAAAATTCACATGGCATTTGTGTGAGCAAAAACTAAGCCCTGGCAAAGCTGGATCAACTGGTCTGACTTGTTTAGCACTCTTGCCCAACTGAAAAGGAGGATGCCAAAGGATTTAGTTAAGGCTGAAACTCAATGCTATGTGACCCTACTAACATAAGAAGGATATTAGTGAGATATGCGACATAGTCTGGGCTACCCCTCATTAACGGATGGAAAGAAGTGTCATTGTGAGTCACATTGCCCACACCAGGATGGGAAATGGAGATGTGGCTTTTCTAACATAGATACATGAACTGAGAAGCGCATCCCAATAGGTCTTATCTGTGGTCTCCTGGTTGTCTCTGGGTTTTGAACCTGAAAGGCAAACTCTGGAGAGCAGGGCCTCTCCACTGATGTTCACTAGTGAATTCTTGGTGCCCAGTATGTGCCCAGGATATAGAACATACTAAATGCTCATTGAACATGGTTGGATGAATGAGGAGATAAATTTGGGGTGAGATGATTCTTGTTCATGTATATTTTCTTTATAGCAGATGGACTGCTTAGAACAATCACTACTTCCGATGACCCATAACCAATTTGCCAAGAATTCCTTGGATATCCCCAGATCTAATAATTGGGACAAAAGCAAATGAACACCCTGTAAGATAATCCTAAATGCCCTTGCTGCTTTCTCATACCATATCAAGGTCACTGATTCATTTAAAGAATCCCAGAGGGCATTTGACCTCAATTTTTATAATTTCCTCACTGAAATTCAAGAGAAATTTCCTAGCTCTTCACTATTATCCCTTTGTTGCTCAGAAAAGTTAAAGTTTAAATGGCAATTCTCTTTAGAATTTAATATCTGTTCCCAAACATTCTCAATTTAATTGCTAAATGATTCTTTAGGAAATTGAATCACTATATTACATTGTTTTTATGCACCAATGGCCTAGGAAAAGTTGGCAGAGGCCCTGATAAAAATTAACAACGTCTGTGTATCAAGCTGTGAGTGCTTTATTAGAAAAGTTTCTAGCTGAGGTTTTCTTTCTTTTTAATTTTTGTTCCTCTTTTATTTTTATGTCCAAGTCCTTGAATTGGATCAATATATGTTAAAACAAGACTTTAATATCGAAAGTTCTCTTCAACTGCCTTTATAGTTACTGTAACTTAGCTTTAAAAAAGCATGAAGGAGAAAATCTGGGTGAAGTGGTTGGGGGCATTGAAAGGGCATTGGAGTGGTCCCCCACAGATCCAGTTGCCAGCTTTTCCACCCCATGGGGGACATGAGCCTTGGAGCATTCACGCCCTCTTTGGGAACCTGTGTCCTGTCTGTAGAGTAAGGACGTTATGTCTGAGGACCTTTAGCATTTTCAGTCTAGTCCTACAGGAACCATTACTTCCAGGAGAAAGAAAAATGTCTGCTAATGGTGCCCCAAAGACAAGAAGGAACCCTGCAGGCAGGCTTGGACTTACAACCAGGGCACACGGCAGGCCCTAGGAAGCTAGGTGGAATGCTCTTCCTGAAGCAAGTGTGATGTGGTCACTTTCCAAATTAAAAATCTCCAATGGCTCCACCAATATCAGTAGAACCAAGTCCAGACTCTGTAGGTACATTGAAAAAATGGCACTGGGTCTCCACCTGCCCCTGCCATGCACTTTTGTTGCCCCTCCCCCTGAGAGCTGGGATCTGAGTCCACCTCCTGAATCGGGTCCGACCTTGTGGCTTGTCTTGGCCAACAGGACGCCGAGGACGTGGCAGGGAGCCAGGTCAGGGCCCACACCTAGCAGGCCCTGCAGCTTCCTCCTTGGCTGATCTCTGCCTCGCCGTGAGAACAAGCCCAGGCGAGCCTTCTGGAGGATGAGCGTCCACGGGGAGAGGGTGGAACCCCAAGAGGTCCAACTGCCAGCCAGACTCCAGCCGAGCTCGGCGTGTGCATGATCCCAGCTGAGACCACAGACTCAGCCAGGTTAGCAGAACCCCCCAGGTTACCTTAGACATGTGAGGAATGATGGGTGGTTGTTTTAAACCACTGAGTCTGGGAGAAATGCATTGCAAAGCAACGGCTGACTGCAATGATGCAATCAGGCAAGCACAGCTCCAGGAATTAACATATCTGAATGCAGATGTCCCAGTGGTTCGAGGGACATATTACACCTCTTGTACTTTGTGTACAAGAGGTGTACCAACCACAGCAGGAACCAGGGGAAGGGGAGGCATCTCAGCCCGGCCGGTTGGAGTTGGGGTGCCTCGAGGGACACCAGCTGCCAGGGGCATCCTTCCCAGCCGAGGGCCAGGGAGCCGGGGAAGAGGGCTTCTCCCCCCCAGAGCAAGAGGAGTCCCCTCGACTGGGTACCGACCTCCAGCACCACACAGTTTCTGTTCCCAGGAAGCTGTGCTTCTCTGTCTGTCTCTCCAGTTTCCAGGGTCCTGGTTTGCCCTGTAACTTCGATTCTCTGATGGATCTAACAGGAGTTGTTGAATTTTCAGTTTGTTTGGCTTTTTCCTTGAGAGGATGGGAGTGATCCCTCAATGTCAGAGCAGAAACCAGAAGTCCCTCCGTCTGCTTTGTAACTCCATTCTCTTCTGCCTCAGTTTGCCAGAGTTGCTATGACAAATATCACACAGTGGGTTGGCTTAAGCAACAGGAATTTATTGGCTCATGATTTTGAGCCTAGAAATCAAGATGTCAGCAAGGCCTGCTTTCTCCTGGGCCTGTAGGTTCTGGAGCCGGGTGCGGCGGCCCTTGGGTTCCGGCTTATGTCTCTGCCACAAGTCATACAGCGACGCCCAGTCTTTCTGGTTTCTGTGAGGCCCAGGCTCTCTTTAGGAGGCCTGCCGTAATAGGATTGAGACTCACCCCCCTTCAGCTGGCCACACCCACGTAGGACCTTCAGGGATCCTCTTCACAAAGAGTCGACACCGGGACAACTATCTGCGATGGGTCCACACCTACAGCAGTGTGGATTAACAGTGACTGCTGCCTTTTCTGGGAGGCGTGACTCAACCCACCGCAGCATCCTCTAAGGCTCTCCTTAAGTGTCACCTCCTTTTTTAAAAGTTTCTCTTTCCAGCCCAAAGTGGCTAATCCTTCTTTGTTTCTTTGCTTTCTCCACCAAACAAAGGTTGTATGACTGTTACCAGAATACGAATGCTTTTGAAAATCCATGGGACAGTACAACACAAACAGCTAGTCCATGGACTGTAGTTAATAGCACAAGAATAAAAATGTGCTTTCATCAGTTGTAACAAATGTGCCATACCAAGGCAAGGTGTTAATAATAAGGTGGCATGTGGGGTCCCTGTATTTGATGTATGGTTTTTCTGTAAACCACAGCTTCTCCAATGAAAAAAATAAGGAGATGACACGAATAAAATCTTCTACCTCCTTCTCTACCTCAGGTTTGCCTGTCTTTTCTAGACTGTGAGCCTCTTGAGGGCAGGAGCTAAAACAAAGTGTATCCCCTTTTGGATCCCAGTTGACGGTGTCAGGCGCTCAATCCGTGCTTGTGGCACTCAGGACTCCTGGGGCAGTGACTCTACAGCAGTGGCTTCTTCCTGGCCCCCCCAGGGGCCTCCCGCAGGCCCGTGTGGCTGCAGGGGTGGAAAGCACATCATCCTGCGCAGGGAAGGCTGGGTCCTCGTGGGCGTCCTCTGGCCTGCCCCAGCCCTGTCATTTCTCTGCCCTTGCACAGGTCACTACCATGCCTGCCTCCTGTGGACTCCCTCTACCTCTGACTTGAGCTGTTGCTGTGGCACCCACCTGAGCACAGGTGTACCCTGACAGTCCCTCACCTCACCTGCTCCTCGCTGCTCTCTTCTGCACCAGAACTCCTCTGTCGCCGGGCCCTGCCCAGGGGAGCCCACGCCGCTGTCCTCTGGACGCCCAGCTCGGGGGGCCTGACGCCACAGGCAGTCCCTGCCCAAAGGGGGCCTGGAGCTGGAGGACAAACGTGCCCCTCTTTTATCACCGAGGCAGCCCACAGTGGTGACGGGCTCTGGATGCCACTTGGGTTAATTTCCCCTCCTCCCTGGTTCATCTTCTCTGCACTGATGGCTTCCCTGGGATGGCTCCCCCAAATTCACCACCCGCTCCTGTGCCAGCCTCACACCCTGCCTTGGGGGAGCCAGCTAAGGCAGCTTAAAAGGTGCAATGTGTCAGCAGTGGCTACAGATGTTCTAGAACTGAAGGATGTTGATTGGCAGAGCAGAAAGAGATGGACTTTGGGGTTAGGTAGAAGGGGCTTCACATGCCTCTTGGCCCTCTGTGATGGTTAACTTCATGTGTCACGTTGGCTGGATTTTGAGATAAGCAAACACTGGCCTGAGGGTATTTTGGAGATGGATTTGCATCAATAATCAGTCGATTGCATCTACAACTGATTGCATCCACAATCAACAAAAGAGGTTTCCCTCAGCAAGGAGGGGGCTCCTCATCCAATCAGTTAGAGGTCTTAACACCAGAACTCCAGATTTCAGAACTCAGAAGGAAGAACTTCCCACCCCGCTGCAGTCAGCCACCTGGGAGCTGACTGGGGATTCGGACTCAACTGCAGCGTGCTCTTCATCGGCGTTTCCATGGAGCTAGAACCTGCCAGACTTCAGCATCCCCTTTATCAGCATTTCCTGCCCGCAGCCTGTTCTGCAGAATTCAGATTCGCCACCTGCAGGGTCTTGGGATCCAATTCCTCACCACGAGCCTCTTCGTAACATAGGTTCTGCGGTTGGTTCTGCTTCTCTGGAGAGCCCTGACCCGTGCGATCTCCCTGAGCCTCGGGGGGCCCTGCTCGCGGGCTGCCAGGGGACGCTGCCTGCATAGCACCCAGGGCAGCGGCCAGCTCTCCTCGCTGACCCACCCTGGGACCTGGACCCGGCCTCTTTCTCCTTGACCGTCCGTGGTCTCAGGGCGGCCCGTCGTGTGCCGTGTTGAAGGAGGACAGCCTGTGCTGCGGTGGTCCTCACGGGCCTCTGAGCTCACCTGGAGAGAAGCTCGACAGAGCCCAGGTGAGCGTCCAGCGGGGCCCGAGAGTGGCCGCTCAGCTGACCACTGGGTCCTTGCTCAGAGCCCCCGGGTTATGAGGTCTCTGCGCACAGGCAGAGGGGTTTCCACCACCACAAGCCAACCTGAAATGGCTCTTTCTGATTCCTTTCCCCCAGCAAATTGAGCTGTAACCCCTGTACTAGAATCTGCAAACCTGCTCACTTAGCCGTGGCCCGCTGGGAGTAAGGGTGGACGTGGAGGGGGTGAAAAGTGGGCCCGCTCCCTCCCTCTCCCCGCCCCAGGGCCTCTAACCTAGAGAACTGAAAGAGAAGAAATTACTCCCCCACCCCTCCTTTTTTTTTTTTTTTTAAACCTAACTCGCTCTGTGGCTGACTTAATTAAAGGAGCAAGTGGGCTGCCGAGCTGCTGGAAAGCTCCAAGGGTGAGCCCGAGGTAGAACCAAGCGCAAGTGGGCCCTGCTGATGGGCAGAAAGAAAGCAGAGGCCGGGGCCGCGGGGAATCCAGGGGCAATGCCCTGGAGATGAGACTGGCCTGGGCCAGGGGACCGGCGTTTCGTCAAGCTGTGGCCTGCTCTGTAAATGCCTAACTTCTTATAAGTTGGAGAGGAGCCTTGTAAATTGTTCTGGGGATGCTGGCTGAGCGGGAGTTGTGCGCTGGAACTAAAATGCCAGCTCCCAAGCACTTATCAAAAGGTTAATTTGTTTAAAAATGCCTGTCTTCATCAAATGTGCTTTTCTCATTTGGATAAGGGATCTCTGATTGTGTGTATGGGCATGTGCAGTGAGCTTGTGCTCTCCGGCATATTTTTAATGAGCGAAGCAATTATATATTCATTTTTTCCTTTCAGCTATTGAAGAGCAGCCCTTGATTTTTCAAGGTTATGATGTTTGCCATTGGTGATATAAATGGAGTTTGTAGGAATCATTTTTGAACTCTTCCTTTTAGGAAAGAACAGGCTGTGAAAGGAAGTGTGTTTAGAATAGTGGATGATTGAAAACATGACCTTCTATATGTAAGCCTTAAAATTTTAAATAACACTATTTTTAAATGACTTTTTTTACTAGATAAGATGTAGGTTTACAGGAAACTCATGCAGAAAACACAGAGTTCCTGTACATCTCATTATTAGTAACACTTTGCATCACTGTGGTAACTTTGTTACAGTTGATGAAAGAATATTTTTTTCAATTACACTTTTAACGACTGCCCGTCGCTTACATTAGGTTCTCTGCACTGCACAGTCCTTTAGTTTAAAACTCACCCTATTACCGTGCATGCTGAGGGCAATGTCCCCTTTTAGCCTCCTTCAGGTCTATAATTCGGTCGTGTTAATTACATTCAGTGCCGCGTGCCATCACCACCAGCCATGAGCCAAGATGCCCCGTCGCCCCCAACAGGAGCTCTGCACCCCTGAAGCGTCAACACCCATTCCTAACCCCCACCCCAGCCCCGTGCAAGCCGTATTCTAGTTTCTGACTATGAATTTGCATATTTTAATTACTTTATATCAGTGAGATCACACAATATTTGTCCTTTTGTGCCTGGCTTATTTCACTCAACGTGATGTTCAGGTTTCATCCAAGTTGTCATATGTATCAAAACCACCTTCTTTCTATGCCTGAACACCATTCAGTTGAATGCACATACTGCATTTTGCTTATTCATTGCCTGTTGATGGACACTTGGGCTGCATCCATCACTTGCCAATTGTGAAAATGTCACTGTGAACATCAGTGTGCAAATATCTGTTTGAGTCTTTGCTTCCAATTCTTTGGGGCATATACCTAGGAGTGGCATTGTCGGGTCATATGGTAATTCTCTACTTAATTTTCTGAGGGACTGCCAAACTGTTTTCTATAGCAGCTTCACCATTCTACATTCCCACCAACAATGGACAAGTGTTCCCATTTCTCCACATCCTTTCCAACACTTGTTTTCCATTTTTTTAATAATAGCCATTCTGGTGGTTATGAAATGGTATCTCATACTGGTTTTAATTTGCATTTTGCTAATGGCTAATGGCTAATGACTTTGAGCATCGTTCCATGTGCTTTTTGGCCATTTGCATATCTTTTTGGAGAAATGACTGTTCAAGTCTTTTGCCCATTTTTTAAAAAATTGGGTTGTTTCTGTTTTTGTTGTTGAGTTTTTGGGTTTCTTTATATATTCTGGATTTTAAACCCTTTCTGGATATTTTTCCAGATATGTTTGGATATGTCTGGATATGTTTCCAAATATTTTCTTCCATTCTGTAGGTTGTCTTTTTTTAGGAGGTGTCAGGGATTGAACCCAGGACCTCATCCTTGGGAAGGAGGTGCTCAGCCACAGAGCTACATCTACTCCCCAATGACAGTTGGTTTTCTCATTTGTTTGTTTTTAGGAGGTACCTGGGATTGAACCTGGGATATCATACATGGGAAGCAGGTGCTCAACCCTTTGAGCTACATCTTCTCCCCTGTCTTTTTTTTTTTTTTTTTAAGATTTATTTTATTTATTTATTTATTCCCATTTCCTTGTTGTTTGCACTTGTTGTGTCTGTTTGTCTTCCTTGTTTCTTTAGGAGGTACTGGGAACCTAACCTGGGACCTCCGATGTAGGAGAGAGGTGCCTAATTGCTTGAGCCACCACCATTCCCTGCTTTGTTGTGTCTCTCATTGTGTTTTTCTTCTTTCATCTCTTATTGCACTATCTTGTTGTGCCTGCCCATTGCGTCAGCTCACTGTCTTGCTCATCTTCTTTAGGAGGCACTGGGAACCTCTGCTCCTGGCTTTGTTGTGTCTCTCATTATCTTTTTCTTCTTGTGTCTCGTTGCATCAGCTTGTCATGCCTGCCTATCACACCAGCTCACTGTCTTCTTTAGGAGGCACTGGGAACTGAACCAGGGACCTCCCATATGGTAGGCAGGAACTCAATTGCTTGAGCCACATCCGCTTCCCTCCCCTGTCTTTTTAATTTCATGATGAAATCATTTGGGGCACAAAAGTTTTTAATTTTGGTGAAATCCCATTTATCTATTTTTTCTTTTTTTAATTGTGTTTTTGGTATAAAGTCTAAGAAACCATTGCCTATCAAAATGTTATGAAGATACTTTCCTGTTTTTTTCTAAGAGTTTTATATTATTTGTTCTTATATTTAGGTCTTTGATCCATTCTGAGTTAATTTTTGTACATGGTGTGAGGTAGGGGTCCATCTTCACTCTTTCAAATGTGGATATCCAGCATTCCAAGCACCATTTGTTGAAGAGACTATTCCTTCCCTATTGAGTAGACTTGACACTCTTGTCAAAAGTCAGTTGTCTTAGATGTGAGGGTTTATTTCTGAACTCTCTACTCTATTCCATTGGTCTATATGTCTGACCTTGTGCTAGCACCATCCTGTTGGACCACTGCAGCTTTGTAATAAAGTTTTAAAATCAGGAAGTGTGAGTCCTCCATGCTCATTCTTCTTTTTCAAGATGGTTTTGGATATTCAGGGCCCCTTACCCTTCCATATAAATTTGACAATTTGCTTTTCCATTTCTGCAAAGAAGGCTGTTGGAATTTTGATTTGAATTGCATTGAATCTGTAAATCACTTTGGGTAAAATTGATATCATAACAACATTTAGTCTTCCACTTCATGAACGCACAATGTCTTTCCATTTGTTTAGGTCTTCTTTGATTTCTTGTAGCAATGTTTTATAGTTTTTCATGCGTAAGTCCTTCATATCCTTGGTTAAATTTTCCTAGGTTGTTGAGTCTTGTAGTTGCTGTTATTTCTTGATTTCCCCTTCCCATTGTTCATTACAAATGTGTAGGAACAGATTTTCGCATGTTGATCTTCTGCTTTGCCACATTCATGAATTTGTTAATTAGCTGTAGCAGCTTTCTTGTGGAATTTTCAGGATTTTCTATACATAGGCTCATGTTGGCTACAAATAGGAAACATTTTACTTCTCCCTTTCCAATTTGGAAGACTTTCATTTCTCTTTCTTGCCTAATTACTCCGTCTAGATCTTCCAGCACAATGTTGAATTAGAGTGGTGACAGTGGGCATTCTTGTCTTGTTCCTGATCTTAGAGGGAAAGCTTTCAGTCTTTCACCATTAGTATGCTGTTAGATCTGGCTTTTCCATGTATGCTCTTTATCATGTTAGAAAATCATGTTTTCTAAGTATTTTTTTTTAATCAAGAAGGGGTGCTGGATTTTTGTCAAATGTCTTTTCTGCATCAATTGAGATACCATGTGGCTTTTTCTTTAGTTCTATTAATTTGTTGTATTACATTAATTGATTTTATTATGCTAAACACCACCTCAAATTCCACTTGATCCCGGTGTACAATTCTTTTAATATCCTATTGGATTTGGTTTGTTAGTATTTTGTTGAGGATTTTTGCATCTATATTCATAAGGTATATTGGTCTGCAATTTTATTTTCTGTGTTATCCTAATCTGGCTTTGGTATTCGAGGGATGTTGGCCTCCTAGAATGAGTTAGAAGTGTCACCTGCCCTTCACTCTTTTGGGAGGGTTGGAGGAAGAGTGACAGTATTCTTGGGATGTTTGGTAAAATTTATCAGTGAAGTGATCTGGTCCTGGGCTCCCTTTGTTGGGAGGCTTTTGACTACTGATTCAATCCCTTTCCTTGGTATTTTCTATTTGGATTTGAGTCAGTGTGGGTAAATGTGTATGTCTAGGAATTTGTGCAGTTCATCTTGGTTATCTAATTGTTGCTATACAGTTATTCATAGCAACCTCTTATGATCTTTTCTTTTTCTCTAGAGTTGGTGGTAATGTTCCCCTTCATTTCTGATTTCAGTTATTTGCATCCTCTCTCTCTTTTTCTTTGTCAGGCTAGCTAAAGTTCTATCAGGTATTTTTTTTTTTTCTCAGTCTTTTCAAAGAGCCAACTTTTAGTTGGTTTAGTTGGCTCTATTGTTTTTTATTTTTTATTTCATTTTCCTCCACTCTAATGTTTGTTATTTTTTGTAGCAGTTTGACATTGTTTATGAATTCCAAAAAATAGATATTGGATTATGCTTGTAAACTGGTCTGTAGCTGGGCATGATTACATTATGATTAGGGCTTTGATTGGGTCACATCAGTAGGACATAGAGTCCCTGCCACCTTGGTGGGCAGGGACTCACAGAGAAAACTACACAGCAGAGCAGAGAGTGGGAGTTTTAATGCTGGAGCCCCAGCAAGTAAGCACACAGAGGAGCAGGGCGCTGAGCCCGGAAAGGATCGAGCCCCAGGGAGAGAGACAGAGCCGGTCACCTGATCATCTACAGCTGGCCTTGTGGAGAGAGCAGGGCAGGTGAGCCTGAAGAGAAACAAGCCCCGGGAAGAGAGGAACCCAGGAAGCCTGAGCCCTGGCAGACGCCGGCAGCCGTCTTGCTCCAACATGTGGCAACAGACTTTGGTGAGGGAAGTAACTTATGCTTTATGGCCTTGTAACTGTAAGCTTCTACCCCAAATAAATACCCTTTATAAAAGCCAACAGATTTCTGATATTTTGCATCAGCACCCCTTTGGCTGACAATACATTATTTCTTTCCTTCTGCTAACTTTGGGTTTAGATCGCTCTTCTTTGTCTAGATCTTCCAGTTTTGAGGTTAGGTCTCTGATTCGAGATCTTTCTCTTTATTTTAACATAAGTTTTTAGAGCAGGGGTTCTTAACAAGGGGTCCATGAGCTTGAATTGAAATAAAAAACCCCACGTGATTCTTGTGGGGATGTGTTGGTGCGGGTGTGAGGTATTTATTAAATAACACACAGCATAGTGTGGACTTAGGAAGAAGTGCGTGGTTTTCACCTGACTAGCAAAGGGGTCTGTGGAACTAAGAAAGTTAAGAACCCCAGATTTAGAGCTATACATTTTCTTCTCAGCACTGTCTTTGCTACATCCCCATAAGTTTTAGTACGTCATTCACCTCAAGATATTTCCTACTTTCCTTTGTGATATCCTCTATGATCCATTGGTTATTTAAGAATGTATTACTTAATTTCCATATGCTTGTGAATTTTCCAGTTCTCCCTGTTATGGATGCCTAGCTTCATTCCATTGTTTTTGGAGAGGCTACATTGTGTAATTTCAATATTTTTTCATTTTATTGTGACTTGTTTTGTGGCCTAACATATGGTATATACTGGGGAATGATTCATGTGCATTAGAGAAGAACGTGCATTCTGCTGCTGTTGGGTGAAGGGTTTGTGTATGCCTGTTAGGTCTAGCTGGTTTACAGTTTCACTCAAGTCTTCTATTTCCTTATTGATCTTCTGTCTAGATGTTTTATCTACCATTGAAAAGTGGTGTATTGAAGTCTCTTACTATTAATGTAGAGCCATCGACTACTCCCTTCAAATGTGTCAATCTTTGCTTTATATGTTTTGGAGCTCTGCCATTAGGTAGATATACATTTACAATTATGCCTTCTGATTATTAAATACCTTTAGCAGTTTATAGTGACCTTCTTTGTTACTTGTAATAGTTTTTGACCTAAAGTCTACTTTATCTGGTACTAATAATGCTATTCAGCTCTCTTTTGCTTACTATTTGCATGGCATATATACACATATTTTTTCCATCTTTTCATCTTTAACCTTCTATAGTCTTTGAATTTAAGTTGACTCTCTCATGTTTTTTAAATCCATTCTGCCAGTCTCTGCTTTGACTGAAGAACTAATCTATTTTCATCTAAAGTACCTACTGATAATGCAGGACTTTCTTCTGCCATTTTGGCATTTGGTCTTTGTAAGTCTTATATCTTTTTGTTCCTCAATTCTTCTGTTAATTCCTACTTTCATGTTCTTTTGATTTTTGTATTGTACCAATTTGAGTCCCTTTTCATTTGTTTCTGTATATATATTTCATATATTTTCTTTTTGTTTGCTGTAGGACTAAAGTTTAACATCCTTGATCTATGACGATCTCATTTGATTTGGTACCCAGTTAACTTCGATAGTATATGCACATTCACTGTTACTGTAGCCCTCTACCCTCCCACCTTTTTGTTGTATTCATTACACATTATACCTTGATACATTGTATATACAAAGCCATACATTTATCATGTTTTATGTGTTTGTACTTGAGAACCTGTAAGAAATAAAAAGTGGAGTTACATACCCAAAAATATAATACAACAGTTCTGCCATTTACAACCACCCACATGGTTACCTTTATCAAAGGTCTTTATTTCTTTATGGCCCTTTGATCTACTGTCTCGTGTCCTTTCTTTTCAGTCTGAAGAACTTCCTTTAGCATAGTTTGTGTGATACGCCTAATAGTGATAAACTGTCTCAGCCTTTGTTTATCTTGGAATTTCTTAATCTCCTTCTTTTTTGGAAGATAGTCTTGCTGGATATAAAGTTCTTTTTTTTTTTTTTTTGAGGTATCAGAGCTGGTGATTGAACCTGGGACCTCGTTCGTGGGAAGCTGGTGCCCAACCACTAGGCCACGTTGGCGCCCCTGAGTTGGTTTTTTCGTTAGTTTGCTTGTTTTTTATTTTTATTTTTGTTTTTGTTTTGTTTTTAGGAGGCACCGGGGACTGTATCTCGGACCTCCCATGTGGGAAGCAGGTGCTCAACTGCTTGAGCCACATCTCCCTGGTTTTAAGTTCTTGTTTGACAATTGTTTTCTTTCAGCCTTATGACTGTTTCCTCCTTGTCTTATTGCCTTTGTGATGAGAGCTTGACACTTAATCTAATTGGAACTCCTTTGTACATAGTACATTGCTTTTCTCTTGCAGCTTTCAGAACTCTCTCCTTGTCCTCAGCATTTGGCAGTTTGAATATCCTGTGCCTTGGCATGAATTTCTTCAAGTTTATCCTCTTGGGGTTTGTTGGGCTACTTTAATATGCATACTCGTGTCTTTCATTATATTTGGGAAGTTTTCTGCCATTATTTCTTTGAATATTCCTTCTGTTACTTCCTGTCTTCTCCTTCTGTGACTATAATGTGTATATTATACTTGATGGTGTCCTATGTGTGTCTTAGGCTCTTTTCCCTTTTTAAAAATTCTTTTTCTTTCTGTTCCTCAGCCAGTATCATTTCCATTTTTTTGTCTTTGAGTTCACTGATTCTTTCTTCTGACAGCTCCAATCTCCTGCTGAATCGTTTTAGGTAATTTTTCAGTTCAGGTATTGTAGTCTTCAATTTCCATATTTCTGTTTGGTTCCTTTTAAAAATTTCTATCTCTTTCTTGAGATTCTCATATTGTTTGTTCATTATTTTCCTGATATTATTTATTCTTTTTCTGTGTTATCCTTAATCTCCTTGAGCATATTGAGGATCTTTTATATATACCTAAGTTTTTCTCCAGCATGTCCCAAGTCTGGTCTTTTTCATTGGTTGGGCCGTCATTTCCTGTTTGTTTGTTTTGTAATATTTTGTCTCACACTGTACATTTAACATTTTTAAGTGTTATCTCTAGCATTTAGTCTCCCTGGGCTGTCTGTTCTTTAAGTTTGTATCTTGCTAGTGAGAGCCAGGAGCTAACAGAAGCAAACCAATGCACAAAAACTTTTCACACTGTTTGCAAGTTGCCTCTGCATTGGCTGGTGCTCTCCTTCAGAGTTTAGGCCTGCTATCAAGATCAACTTGAGGTGAACACAACGTACAGGGTCCTCTCCACCTTTTCTCAGTTGGTGTATGTTCCTGTTCTTGTGCTTGCATGTGGTCTTAGGAATTCCCCCCTTTACAGGAGCTTGAATGTCCTCTGCACTCCCTATAAAATAGACTTCCTTTTCCTCCAGAATGCTCTCTTGTATGCCTTAAAGCAGGTGATATTTGACTTAAAATACATAATCCTTTGACGGTAGCCACTTTGACTTAATTGTTTCTTATACTGGTTTAGCTGTCTGCAAGCAGCTTGTACCTGCAGAATAAGTTCTGGGAGGGCAATCCAGAGATGAGTTTCCTGATTCAGGCTCTCACGCTGCCACCCAATAGAATGCCACTGACATACAGGGGCCCCAGTATGTGCTTAAGGGTTACTCTGCTCTCCCTGGAGCAGGACCAGGGACCCCAAAGGGAGTGCATAGAGGAAGGGTGGGACAGGGTCAGCAAGCTCGCCATGAGCTCCTCCTTCTGTTTTTAAAGCTGTGTTTCTTTCATTCAGCCCTCACTGTGTTACTGTAACCCTTTAAATGTCTTCCTCAGTTTTGAGGAAGAAGGTTTTGCCAGTGTTTGCTAGTTGCTCAAAGATTCGTTGAGGGACAGAACCCTTGAGTGTCTTAGCCACCATCTTGGTCAAGTGGATGTCCAAATTAATTTTTATTTGGTGAAAATTCACCTGGAACAAATTTAATAAGGTATAAAAGGGGAAACCATGGAAAGAAGTTTTTTCTCCCAGCTCTATCCTCGCCCACCCAGAAATCTCCCTCCCAGGGGCATCTAATGTTATCAGTTTCTTGTGCTGCTGAGTTTCACATGTATCTATGCACATATTCTTTCTTCCTTCTTTTTCTTTTCTCTTCAATAACACAAACAATACCCCGTTGTATACCAGACTCTACATATTGCTTTCCTCACTCAACAGTGTATCTGGAAGCTTTGTCCATTTCAGTGCATAAAGGCCTCCTAGGTTCTTTTTAACAGTTGCACAGAATTCCATTATTTATAAATTGTTTTAAAGGAAAATTATTCTTTAACTATTGTATTTCCAAATTAAATGAGGACTGGGGCTTGATATGCCTGGCGTCTTGGGACAGGGTATGAGTAGCTCAAAGCAGCTGCTAAGAAGGCCTTTCTAAGAAAAATTGTTTTATGTAGCTTTTTAAAAAAACTTTTTGTTGAAATATAATTTAATTCAGAAAAAGTGCACATATCCTAAGTTGCCGGAGTTTTATAAATTGAACACTTACGGAAGCAGCATTCACAAGAAAACAATCAGGCTTTCCTTTCAATCCCCTCAGAGCTAGATATTTGGGGTGGGGGTTTCTCTGTCCTGGGTTATGTCTGAAAAAAAAAGAAATTTCAACCAGAGGGAAGTTTACCCCTTTGAAAAAGTCTGTTTTAGTCTAAGGGACTCCCCACCGAGAATGCCTTTCCTCTGATGTTTTAAAAGGATGAACCGGCTACGCAGGTTTGCAGAGCAGTGGCCGAGGGGCAGTGGGTTTGGGTTTACAGCGGCCGGGCGGCATCTTCCACAAGTCATGGCAGCACTTTCAGAAACTGCGGTCTCACCCGGAGTTGACTGCAGGGTCAGTGAGATGCCCTGTGCTCTTCAGGTGTGGGCGCTTGTCTGCTTGGAATCGTGCTCAATCTCTCCAAGCCCGGAGCGGGGTGCTGGTGCTGCCTGGTGCAGGGAGACAGCGTCTGCCCACTGACGGAGGCATCCCGGGAGGAGGAAAGCCCAGGCAGCCGGCGAGGCTGGTGCATCGAGCCCGCGTTTCATTCACGCTCTCCACATTGTCACCTCCCCCGGGACCCCCTAGAACACAGCTCCCCATCTTCGCCCCAACTCTGTGGCCCCACTGGATCACTGAGCAGACACTGCCCTCCCTCCAAAACAGATGGGCACTTGCTCCCCGCTCTCCCTGGGTCTCCCCAGAAGACTGTGAGCCCCCTGGCGGGATCAGGGTCTTCGCCTTCTCACGCCTGCCAGCACTGGTGGCACGTGGAGCCCCAAGGAGTGTAAGTAGTTTCTGCCCTCCCCGCCCCAACGAACAGATGTGGGTGGCTGCAGAGGGCTGGGCAGGGAGGAAGCAAACGGAAAGTGGAATGCGGCAGCGGTTTCGACGCTCAACCGTCTCAGCAAAAGCCCCTCCCTGAGTGAGGCTTGATGGGGTCCCATGGTGATTCTCCCCAGTGGACGGAACTGCTCCGAGAGCCCCAGGGCCAGGTCTGCGACCCTTGGACCCCCACCCTCTCCTAGTTCCATCCCACGTGCTTGAGAGCTTGGGCATAAGGGTTGCTTTTGAGTCCTGACTGGCCATGTGATCTGAGGTTCGTTATGAAAGGCTGGGGCCTCCGTTTTCTCATCTGTGTGTGGGGTACCCTTGAGAGCCCCTTGCTGGATGGTCAGCTGAGAGCTGGTGCAGAGGTTCCCCGCACAAGGTAATCTCTACCTGAAGTTGTGGCTCCACGGTCATGCAGGCAAAGTCCGACTTCCCGAGGATGTGGACCCAGTACGCCCTGGAGAGGAAGGGGGACAACTGCCCTTGATGACCAAGAGAAAGCAGCCGTCAGATGTGCTGGGGTGCGGGGGCTGCTGGCCTGTGGTGGCTGAGAACGGAGTGATGGGGGCTGTACCTGTGCGTCCAGAATCCCGATCCCGGAGCCCTCATGAGGCCTCCTCAGGTGCATCTTGAACCAGCCCAGGGAGGGGGCCAGTAGCCCAGTGGCCCAGTGGCCCAGGAAGTTCCCTGGAGCTTCACCCCGGCTGCCTGGTTCCTCTGCCTACAGAAGGGTAGATGAGGCCTTCCTGTCGGTACAGGTAAGGCCAGGGCAGAACTGGCTGCCCGCAGGGTGCCCCAGGGAGCGCCCGTCTGCGGCTGTCCTGCAGGCCCGTCTGGCCACGTCTCAGGCCACCTGCGCTGAGGGCAACTTCCCCCTGAATCGCCGTCCATGGCCTCGAGCCTGGCCTGCGGTCAGCAGCGTGCCCATCCCACCCCGGCCTGGGGAGACCCGTGCTCTGCTGCTCACCCATGTGCTTTCCCCACCAGCTAAAGAAGGTGGGTCTTTAGCCCTCTTGTCCTGGGGGTGGGGGCTGTGGATTTCCCAGGGATTAGCAAAAAACATCAAAGTGCACTTTGCACTCTGGTCAGCAACTGGCTGTGAAGCTGTCGGCCGGAGATTGCAACGTGCATGGGGAGCTCGACTTGGAATGCCCCAGATGGCCAGGCCTGGGCGCCAGGGGTCCCCGGTCAGCAGATGCGGAGCCCATGCTGAGCTCTGAGCAGAAAGGGAACAGGGGGCCAGCGGAAGTCCCCCCCGCCCCAGGGCTGGAGAGGCCCCTGCACAGCCACCCTCACGGCCAGTCCCAGGGGCCTCGAGGTGTTGAGGACCAGGGGGCACGGGGACCCCAAGGTAGAGATGTTCAGACAGATGGTGGTGGGCACGATGGCCCAGACCTGTGGATCAAAGTGAGGGACAGCGGCTGAGCCCCTTCCCCAGGGCCAGCCCTTTCCAGTGCCTCATGGAGGGGCCGGGAAAGCAGGGAGAGCTGGTCTGCCCTAGCTGGGGATGGTCCAACGAGAGAACAGTATCCTTGGGCCGGCGAGGACCCCGCGTCGCCCCCTTCGGGGCAGCCCAGGGGGGGCGAGGGCAGGTTGCCCAAAGTGCCCAGCTGGCATGGCGTCTTAATCTTTAGATCTACTTTCAACTGGTTCCAAACTTGCCTGGGGAAGAGGTGTCCCCTGCCTTAGTGTCTGAAAGCTGGGGCTCATTTTTTCCTCTCGGTTGTGGGGCCCAGGAATCGGAAGCCACGACGTGGGCAGGGCACGCTCCCTCCGAAACCCATGGGGAGGCTCCTTCCTGCCCTTCCAGCTTCTGGTGTCTGCCGCCGGCCCAGCACTTCATCACGAGGCCGTCCTCTCTCTGTGTCTGTCTGTCTGTGCATGTCCTATTAACCCTTGTCAGTCGTCTTGGACTAAGGGCCCCCCTAGCCCAGTGGGGCCTCATCTTAAGGACCCATATCTTCAGAGGCCCTGTTTCCAGATAAGGTCCCAGCCACAGGACCGGGGCTCGGGGCTTGAACGCGAAAGAGGGGGATGTGGAGGAGGGGGCGGCTTTGCTGGGGTGAGGCCGTGCAGCCTGGCGCCTCTGGGCTTCAAATGCGAACAGCATTTTGACCTTGATGGTCTGCGAAGTTCCTGCTGGGTGAGGCCTTGTGCCGTGGCCTTGAGCTCAGGCCAGGCCACGCTTGGACGTGGTGGTGAGTGCTGTTGACCACGGCCTCATCCACAGGCAGGGACTTTCCAGAAAGCTGCCCCGAGGCGTGCCGGCCTCTGCAGACGCCACTGGCGGTGCCAGGCCTGTGGGAAGACCCACGAGGAGCCCCAGCAAGCAAACTGCTGGCCGTGGCTGCCGTGCCCAGGCGGCCGCCGGAAGCTGCTGCGGCCTGACTTTGAACTGCCCTACGGGGCCTCCCCCCCGAGGAGCCGTCTAAAGGGAGAGGGGTCTTGCTTGTCCACAGCCCCTTTGGCCTTAGGTGGAAGAAGATTCTGCTCTGTGTCTGTGGACAGTGGTTACAGTAACAAGGCCGCTGAGCTCCCCACATCAGAGACGTAAGGGTGTGCAGGTGGTGAGTGGCTCCTGCTGGGAGCACGCAGGCGGCTGCGCAATGCAGGGGCCCGGGAGGGAGGGTGGAGCGAGCAAGGCCCTCAGGCCCGGAGCAGCCCCTGGTGGAAGGTCTCAGGCCCTCAGGCCCAGGGGCAGCCCCTGGTGGAAGGTCTCAGGCCCTCAGGCCCAGGGGCAGCCCCTGGTAGAAGGTCTCAGGCCCTCAGGCCCGGAGCAGCCCCTGGTGGAAGGTCTCAGGCCCTCAGGCCCGGAGCAGCCCCTGGTGGAAGGTCTCAGGCCCTCAGGCCCAGGGGCAGCCCCTGGTAGAAGGTCTCAGGCCCTCAGGCCCGGGGGCAGGCCCTGGTGGAAGGTCTCGGCCCTCAGGCCTGGAGCAGCCCCTGGTGGAAGGTCTCAGGCCCTCAGGCCCAGGGGCAGCCCCTGGTAGAAGGTCTCAGGCCCTCAGGCCTGGGGGCAGCCCCTGGTGGAAGGTCTTAGGCCCTCAGGCCCGGGGGCAGCCCCTGGTAGAAGGTCTCAGGCCCTCAGGCCCGGGGGCAGCCCCTGGTAGAAGGTCTCAGGCCCTCAGGCCCGGGGGCAGCCCCTGGTGGAAGGTCTCAGGCCCTCAGGCCCGGGGGCAGCCCCTGGTAGAAGGTCTCAAGGATTGCTCTGGATTTGTTCCTCACATAAATTCTGTTCACGGTCTGAATGTAGAGATTTCAGAGATCCATTGAAGGTGGTGGCTTCTCATCAGAGCACAAATAAAAAGGAATCAGGGCCCTCATTTAAGGGGATTTGTGGATTTCTACTTTGGGCTGTTTGATGCACTAGATAATCTGCCTCCATGCAATTAATGAGATTCTGGACAAACAAAATATTTTCTAAACACTGCTGAGATTGCAGTAGAGTAAATGACTATCTAAGGAAAAGGGCCCCGGGGAAGCAGTGAGCTGAGACAGGAAGCTTGAGCCACAGGCTACTGTGAAAGTTGGAGGCCCTGGGGAAAGGCTAATAGGAGCCAGGGGTGTGGGAGAGTCAGGCAGCCCCAGTTCCCGCACTACAGCCGGCCTCAGGGGCCGAGGCGCAGGGAGTGGCCGTGGTCCCAGAAACTCCTTTGGAAAGCAGACCTCCAATCGCAGATTCCATTCAACCAAATCTGAACTCACAATTACAAAGTAGCAAAACCATAAAGAAATAGCCCAAAATGAGTTGGAGTCCGAATACAAGAAAAGAAAAGGGAAGAAATAACAAAAAGCAATAGATTTGTACCCTCAAAGACTTTAGTTATTGGCATCATCAGATTCAGAATAAAAAATAACTTTGTATGAAACGTCTAAGGAAATAAAACAGGATAAAAAAGAAAGTAATAGAGGCTATCCAAAATGAGCAGGTAGGTATGAAAAGAAAATAAATGCAACATTTACAGATGAAAAATAGAATCATTGAAATTAAAAACTGATCAATTGTTACTGATACTAAAAAAGACAAAGAAAAGAAAGCAACAGATGGATCTCTCTCACAAACATAGATGGACATTGTGGCCGTTGGGCAGTTTGATGTAATTATGAATTCCAAAAATATAATTGGATCATGCTTGTAAACGGATCTGTTAATCTGGGCATGATTAAGTTATGATTAGGGCATTGACTGGGCCACGTCAGTAGGGCGTTGAGCCCCACCCCTTGGTGGGTGGGGAATCGGATATAAAAGGCAAGGCAAAGAACAGAGTAGAAGCAGTCTTTTGAGAAGCAGTTTTTTTTTTTGCAGAAATGAACCAGATTTATTTGGTTAGGTAAGGGTCTCTGAATTTTCAAAACCATCTTGAAAAAGGAAAAATTTGCAGAATTCAGAGACTTAATGAAAAAGCAAATGAAAGGCATTTCTGATAAGGTACACATTGAGATATAAATCAGGAAGTGCTGGGCAATGAGAAGCCTTCTGAATGGTAATGAAAATTTTTATATATAATGGTGACATTGAGGATGCAGAACACCTGCTTCCTGCTGTCCCTTGAGAAGCAGTTTTGATATTGGAGAGAAGGCCCCAGGAGAAGAGAAGTGAGCCTTTCGCCTGATCGTCTACAGCTGACCTTGTGGAGGAAACAGAGGCGCTGAGCCCGGAGAGAAACGCAGCCCCGGGAAGAGAGGAACCCCAGAAGCCTCAACCCTGGCAAACGTCGGCAGCTGTCTTGCTCCAACACGTGGCAATGAACTTTGGTGAGAGAAGAAACTTATGCTTTATAGCCTGGTATCTGTGGACTTCTGCCCCAAATAAATACCCTTTATAAAGACCAACCCATTTTTGGTATTTCACATTAGCACCCCTTTGGCTGACTAATACAGACATGGACACAAAAATCCTCAATAAAATATGAACAAAGTGTACCCAGCAATACATGAAAAGGATCCTATATCGTGGCAAAGTGGCATTGATCTGGGATCGACACTGCTTCAGCATCAGAAAATCCATCAACATAATACACCATATCAACTGACTAAGGAAGAAAACCTCATCGTACCTCAAAAGATGCAGGGACAGACACCATTACTGCGAGGTGTTAATGATATGATGATGTACAGGGAAAAGGCAACCAAGGTAAATTATGGACTATAGTAAACAACAATATCGTAATATTTTTTCATCCGTTGCAACAAAGGTCTATCAATGCTAAGTGTCAGCAATAGGGAGGCTTAAGGGGGTATAGGATTTTTGTTTTTGGAGCAGTGAAAATGTTCTAAAATTGTAGTGATGAAAGCACAGCTCTGATTATACCGAAAGCCATTGAGTGTATACGTGGTATGGATTGTACAGAGCATGACTGTCTAACACAGTGACTCCTAAATAGCACAAATATCAGAACCTTCTTTCATGAATGATAACAAATGTACAATATGGTTACAAGTGTTAGTAATAAGGTGGTATGTGGGAAAAATATACTTACTGTAAACTATGGACCATAATAGTTAACCATATGACTTCAGTACTCTTTCATCAA
The DNA here is from genome assembly GCA_026826555.1 of Tolypeutes matacus. NCBI lineage: Eukaryota > Metazoa > Chordata > Mammalia > Cingulata > Chlamyphoridae > Tolypeutes > Tolypeutes matacus. The sequence goes on along the minus strand of JAKSZT010053930.1, from coordinate 576,625 downwards.
GTGTAGGAAAGGTACCACGCTAATGCAAAGTGCCAACAATAGAGGTGTGTGGCAGTTTGAGATTATTTTATGCATCCCCAAAAGAGAATATATTGTAAACTAATCTATTCCTCTAGGTGTGATTCCCTTTGATTGCATTAAATTCAGTTGAGGGGCCCTTGATTAGATCACCTGTAAAGATTGCTTTTAGGGCTTTTTAATTTGACTACCTCAGTAAGGCGTGACTCAGATTGTGTCCCCACCCTCTTGCTGGGTCTGATATAAACGGACTCACGTGGACAGACAGACATACAGGAAGAGAGCTCTGTCGATTTTGATCCTGCCATGTGGCAGGAAGGAGAAGGCTCAAACAGCTGAGGCCCCGGGAGAGAGGAGGCATCTGCCTGATAGCTTACAGGTGAGATTGGGAAGAGAGGAGCACAGCCGAGGCTGATAGAGGAGGCCCGGAAAGAAACAAGCCCTTTGCCAGGAGAGAGAGGACTACAGGATCACTTAAGCACGAAGCCCAAGAGGCTGGGCCCATGGAGCTCAAGAGAAAAGGGGGAGCCCAGAGGGGAAGGCAGAGACCAGGCAGAGGTCACCCACCATCTTGCTTCACCACGTGGCAGCTGGCTTTGGTGAGAAAACACCTCTTATGGCTGGTGGTCCAGCCTTGAGCTGGACTTTTTAACGGCCTTGGAACTGTAAGATTTTACCCCAAATAACACCTCTTTATAAAAGCCAACAGATATCTGGTACTTTGCATCAGCATCCCTTTGGCTGACTATTACAGGGATTACATGAGAATGTTGTATTTTTTACGTGATTTTTCTGTAACCCTACACTTTTTCTAATTAAAAAAAAATTACAATAATTAAAACAACATTAAGCTACGTGAAAGAAACCTGACACAAAATACTACGTAATGTATGATTCCACTTATATAAAATGTAAATTTAAATAAATTTATAGAGACAGAATTAGATTAGAGATTAAGTGGTGGTGGGGAAGGATAGAGGGATTGAGAGGTGACTGCTAAGGGGTGTGGGGATTTTCTTCTGGATGAAAATGTTCTAAGATGGATTGTGGTGATGGATGCACAACTTTCTGATTATACTAAAAACCATTCGTTGTACACATTGGCTGGATTGTATGGTGTGTGAATATATCTCAATAAAACTGAGTTTATTAAAAAGTCAATTATAAAAAGAAAAGACACAGGAAAAGCATTTGACAAAAACTCAACATCCACTCTGATAAACACTTCCAGCAAACTAGGAATAGAAGAGAGTTCCTTCCTTCTTCCTCAATTACTGATGAGTCAAGCAGATAGAAATTAGAAAATTTGTGGAAGTATGAAGGACACAAATAATAAACATAAATACTAGAGAATGTGTGTTCTTTTAAGCACATATTTAACATTTACATAAAACCATACAATAGACTGTAAAACAAGTTCCCATGAATTCCAAAGATCTAGTATTAATCACACCCTATTTTCTGGCAATACTTAAATGAAAAATCTATAACAAACTAATGAACATCCAAGCCATAGACTTGTAAATGAAATAGAAAACACCTAAATAACTGTGGGGTCAAACAGAAATTAGAATGGACATTTAAAACCACACAAAACTTAATGAAAACACTATATTTAAAGAAATTGTGGTATGCAAAAAAGCAATAATTTAATAGAAATTTGTAGATTTAAAACTTTTATAAAAGAAAAGGCTGAAAATGAATGAGCTAAATATTCAACATAAGAAGTTAGAAAAGGAAAAATAGAATAAATGTAAAGAAAGTAAAATAAATGGGATAAAATATTTGTAGAAATTAAGGATACAAAAAAGATGCAAAATAGAAGAGTAATAAAGTGAAATTTGGTTCTGTGAAATGATAAATAAAAAAGAAACATATCTGTAAGATTTGTCAATAGGAAAAAAATTAGAGAGGAGACATAGGTAATCATATTAGGAATATAATGATATATATGGCAGAGAGTAAATAAAAATGAGAATATAATGTGCATTTTTATTCCAATGTATACGAAAACCTAGATAAAATGGAAAGTCCCACAAAAACACAATTTACTAAAAGGCGTTAAGAAAAAATTAGAAAACCTAAATACTTCTATAATCATTATATAACTATATAGTTAGCAATTAAAAGTTTTCTATAAAAAAATTGCAAGGTACAGAGAATACTATAGGAGTGCTACACCAACGTTCTAAGGAAAAGATTAGTATGAATTTAAACAAACTCTTCCAGGGAGACGAAGAAGAGGGAAACTTGCCTAAATTCTTTTGTGAAGCCAGAAAAAGCTTGATACTAAAACCAAACAAGGTTATACAAAATGTAAAATTACAGACTATATATAAGAATATATTTTAAGGCCCTAAATTGAATAAAAACAAATCAAATGTAGTAACATATAAAAATAATTAATATATTGTGTTGAAGATGCAATTCCTCAAGATTTCTGCAGTATCTCAACATTCGTAAATCTAAGAATGCATTCAGTCGTATTAGCAGGTGTATGCTCCACTGTCCTCTTAGTTGTGTTGCGTCAGACAGGAAATATGCTTTCAAACTTATCTGTGGTTTTCTTTTTTCTCTTGCCACGTTTAAGATTTTCTTTTTATTACTGGTTTTGAGAAATTTGTAGAGATGTGCTTTGGTGTGGTTTTCGTCATGGTCCTTGTGCTTTGTTAAGTTTATTGGGACCGTGGCTTATAGTTTTTATCAAATTTGGGAAATTTGGGGGCATAATTTTTTCTCATATATATTTCTGTCCCTCTCTCTCTGTCCCCCTCCTTTTGTGACTCCAATTACACATATATGAGGCCACTTGAAATTGTCCCACAGCTCGCTGGTGCTCTGTTCATTTTTTAAAAATCCCCTTCTTTACCTGTTTGCTTCTGTAAAGTTTCTATTGTTCTATCTTCAAGTTCACTAATCTTTTCAACTGCAGTGTCTAATCTGCCAACAATCCCATCTAGTACATTTTTCATTCCACATAGTGTCATTTTTATCTCTAGAAGTTCGATTCAGGTCTCCCAGGTGTTGATGTGACTTTTTTTTTTTTACCGGGAGGTACCGGGGATCGAACCCCGGTCTCTCCATATGGTAGACAGACGCCGAACCTCTTGAGCCACATCCGTTTCCCATGATGTGACTTTTTGAACATTTGGAGTATGTAATGACTATGTGAATTCATGCTCTCATTAGGTCATCTATAGAATGAAGGTGCTGTGAGGGATTTCCTTCTGTTCCTTGTCTTCCTTTTTTTACTGCAGCTTTCTCTTGGCTGTGCATTGCCTTGTTGGCCCTTTCCCCACTGTTGACATGCTGGCAATTTCTCGCAGGCTCGTGCCTGCCTGGCTCCGGCTCTGATACAGAGCCCCTGAGCTCTTAATGGTCTTCCCATTATAAATGAGACGAGTTTGTCTTTTCCTCTGAGATACAGTGTGGGGACGATATTTTGGGCTCTCTCCACTTTTGTGCAGCTGGATGTCCGTGTAGCAGAGGCTGTAGGAATGCACTCTTAGCCCCTTGCCACTCGCTGTCCCCCTTTAGGCTGATAGCTTTTATTTTATTTTATTTTTTTAAAGTTGTTTTTTTCAAATTTAAATTTAAATTTTAAATTTTAAATTTTTAAATTTAAAATTTTTAAATTTTACTGGGCGGTCCCGGGGATCGAACCGGGTCCCTCTATACGGGAGACGGACGTCCAACCAGTTGAACCACATCCACCCCTTGATAGCTTTTTACTATAAACCTGGGCCCTATGTGAGGGCTCTCTCTGGCTGTGTGTGTGTTGTTTGTGTGTGCGTAGGAGTGCTCAGTCCTCCTGCTACACAAGACCAAAGTGCCAGGGAGAAAATGTCTGCAAAAGCAACCCCAACCAGTGAAGGACGGGAGTGGGTGGGAAAGGACCAGCCCCTCGCCCTTCAGGCGAGACAGCTCCGAGGTGTGCCAGGCGAGACAGCACCAAGCCAGGTGAGACAGCTTCCAGGTGGGCCAGGTCAAGGGGCCAAGTCAGCTTGGCGGCCACCCTTCTGTCCGTATTCCGGGGCATTCTGTCCTCTGGCTCCTGGAACCTCTGGCAGAGCACCCCCTCTGGGCTGTGGTTTAATCCACGCTGGAAGAAGTGCCTGACGCACTCACTTTCCCCTGCAGCCATCCCCTTTCTGGCACCTGGGCTGTCTGTGCCTCCCCAGGACGGGGCTGCATGCCTGCCGGTGGACCCTACTCCCCAGGGTTTGGTGCCTCCAGGCCAAGCCCAGCTGCTGGGACCCAGGCGTTCCATTTTGGGGCTTCGTTCAGCTCCCCTGGACATCACTGGGCCTCCGAGGTGAAATAAATCGAGGTGCTCTGGCCTCTGTTAGGTTTGGAAGATGCTCAGCAATCTTGCACTTGTGATTTGAGGTCATCTTGTAGTTCCTGCTTCCATCTACTCCCATCTAGTTGTCAGACTATTTCAGAGCACGCACAGGCCTTTCTGTTCTCACGTCACTCCTCGCTGGAAGGATTTTACAGCTTCTTCTCATTCCCCATTATCCTTGGAATACAGTGCACAGGGCTTCCTGCCCTGACTGCTGGGGAAGCTGAGGCAGGGTCTGAGTGAGGCAGGCGGGAGGCGGGGGCCGACCCTCCCCAGGAGGCCGGGGTGACCGGAACAGCTGCCATGCCGGGGCCATGGGGCACAGTGTCCAGAATGCAGCCTCCTGAATCCTGCCATCCTCACAACTGAAGGGAGGGGAGGCTGAACTGGGTGTTTGTTTTTTTAAGATTTTATTTTATTTATTTCTCCCCGCCCCCCGCCCCGGTTGTTTGTGCTCGCTGTCTGCTCTCTGTTTCTATTTGTCATGTGTTCTCTGTGTCCACTTGTCCTCTTTTTAGGAGGCACTGGGAACCGAACCCAGGACCTCCCATGTGGGAGGGAGACACCCAATCACTTGGGCCATATCCACTCCCTGCTAGTTGTGTCTCCCTTTGTCTCTCCTCGTTGTGTCTCCTTGTTGTATCATCTTGTTGTGTCATCTTCTTGTCAGCCTGTTGTGTCAGCTCACCGTCTTGCTCATCTTCTTAGGAGGCACTGGGAACCGAACCTGGGACCTCCCATGTGGCAGGCTGGAACTCAACTGCTTGAGCCACACCTGCGTCCCCTGGGTGTTTTCTTGAGCAACAGAAATTCTACTCGTTAGCTTGACTAACCAACGGTAAAATATTTTGAGTTCCTTCTGGGCCGGGTTTTATCACCAATTGCAAAGACAGCCCAGAGTCGGGGTTTTCATCCTTTTTCCATGAAGGTTATCGGAACTAGAAGAGGCACAGCTAGATATACTTCCTGCTTCTCCCTAAACACTAGGAAAATGGTGATGATTGTAATAAAACATAGAAGGGGAGTTTGTGGCTATTGGCTGCTTTAAAATTAATGTAACACAATTGAACATTTTCTCTAATTTTATTTTTGTGGATTATAAAAATAATGCATAAATTTGGAAAGCAGTGCACATTTAAAAGCAGTAGCAAAATATCAGTCCTAATCCCAGTGCCCAGAAGGAAGCACTTCCACGCTTGGCCTTTTCTGCTCCTTTTCCTTCTTTCCGCGGTTGAGCTCTTGCTGCAACGGCAGTTTGGATCATGCTTTTGCGTTTCTTTTTCTTCACATTATCGTTCCCCCCGACATATCTTTAAAAACTTCCTTTCAACGTTGTCTAAAACGGGTCTGTGTGCTCCTTTTACGGAGGCATTACTTATTTAACAATTCCCAAAATAAGAGCATCGCTGAGTTATTTTCCGTCTTCCACATTATGAGCCTCACCACGTTGAGTATCTTTGTGACTCTGTCGTGGTTGGCATCTCAGGTTCTTCCCTGAAAGCAGGGGCTCTTAACCTTTTTTCTTCCACGGACTCCTTTGCCCTTCCGAAGCCCACACCACTCTGTGTATTATTTAACACCCGCCCCAACACGTCCCACAAGAATCGTGTCTCCTTGGGTTTCAGTTCAAGCTCAGGGCGCCCTGGCTGAGACCCCCTGCCTCAGAGTGAGCGGTGTGGACGTGTGCCAGGACACGTGCTGCCCATTTAACTCTCACCAGCCGTGCGTGGGAGACCCCTCTCCTCCCGGGCACCGGGGGCTTAGCGTTTCCAGCAGCAACTGGGGCTCCCGTCAGTGGATAGTGGAGGAGATGGGGGGGCGCCAGAGGCGGCTGCGGGTCTCAGGGGAGGCCCCTCCTGAGGCCCCCGCTCAGGCAGCCGCTCCCTTTGGCCGCCCCACGCCCCTCCCCAGACCACGGTGAGACGTGTCAGCTCACGGGACGGGGTCCCTCCTGCCCCTTGGGCTCTGTGGAGTTGGGTGATGGGTCCGCAGGGAGAGAGGTGACAAGACGGCGGCGTGGGGCGCATCTGAGAAGAGCAGACTGCGGCGACAAGCCTGGCCGGAGGCAGGAGCCTGGGGATGCCCGAGCTGGGGCATTTGCCAAGTCTGCAGAGGCGCAGATGGGGCGCGGGTGCCCCGGCTCACCCACAGGCACGTTCCAGGGCAGCGGCCCGGCAAGGCAGGGCTGAAAACAGGGGCGATATTGAAGGGAGGTGGGGGCACCTGCGAGCACCCCCCCAACACGCCGAAGTCCCTGCCAAGGAAGCTCGCGCGTGCTGTGGGCACACCGAGGGGAGCTGTGCAGATCTCTCCCCGGGATCCGGTGCAGTGGTCGATTCTGAGCCCTCACACGTGTGCATTGATCCAGGGGGCTGCGTGACTGTGTGTGCGTGTGTGTGCACCGCTGTGGCCGCCTGTGTGTGTGCATGCGTGCCCTCGTTCTTACGTGTTTACTGGAGTTTTGCTTTTAGAGAACAAAACAAACAGATGCGCCTGGCAGAGAACAAAACAAACTCTTTCACCTCGTCCAGGGGCACTTCTGATACCCGCAGCAGGCTTTGTGCCAGAGAAAAATCGATTTATCATGACTCAAATACATAAATGAGTCTTTGGTATAATAAAGCTATAGATCTTGAAATCTGCCTTTCCGAAATCATATTATCCTGTCTATAAATCTAGTGGATGTCATATAAAATGCAATCGTGTTTGAGAGGTTAACGACTGTTACATTAACTCAGGCTGAGCAGGCCAAATGCGCTTTCGTAACCAGTTTTATTTGTAAACAGTTAATTACATGCCTTTACACATCTAGAACCAATTTTCTAAATTCAATATCCAACAGGGCAAATTCTGAAACCTAAACTAAAAAATAAAAAAAAGTTCCCAAGTTCTTGTAAATAAAAACAATGCTCTTAAGTTCTCAAAAACATCCAAATTCTGGTTTCTCTGACGGATTTCACTCACTTCTCATACCGAGCACCGCAGAGTGTTTGTGCCTTTCCTTGGGCAGCTTTGGGTGGGCCGACTTCTGCCCACCCTGCCCCGCTGCCCTCCACGGGGCCCCAGGCAGCAGCCCTGCTGGGCTCGTGGGGCTGGGGGCTGCCTGGCACTGCAGAAGGACACGCCGAGTCATTTGCCAGCTGCCCTGGCAACACGGGCTCTGCGTCCTCATGTTGGGGACTTTTTCTGTGCTGTCCTACTGTCTGACCTGAGTCTAGGGGTCCCTCCTCGTGAAGGTGACAGCCGAGGTCAGGGAGGCCGGCAGGGGAGGGAGGTGGGGCAGGATGACCCCCTGGGGCAGGCCCAGCTCCCTCGGCCCCTTCCCCATCCCTGCCCAGATGATGGGTCGGTGGGTGGGCCTGGGTTCTCCCCCTTCGCAGGTGTCTCCTACTCTGAGGTGCCTCTGACTCAGCTGGGAGCTTCAGAAATGCAGGACCCCAGCTCTCCTGGTTTGGCAGGTCGGGGTGGGGCCGTGCAGTCTGCCCCAAAGCCTGCCTGTGTCCCGACTGCCCCCGCCTTCACCTTTGCCTCATCGCCTCGGCTTTCTTGCTTTTTTAATCCACCCACAGCTTTCTGGTCACTTTTTCTGTTTCTTTTTATAAGAAGCCTGACATTCATTTAGTTCTTTCACAACATTTAAGGGAACTGAATCCAAACGAGCTCCATGTCTTATAATTACTGTTCTGGGCAGCTTTAGAAAAAACATAACTCCATTTTCCCAAACCGCTTACAAAATTCCCTAGGAAAATTTGACTGCTTCTCTCTGGGAAGGCAGAGTGCCCACCCCACATGAGAGCCAGGGTGGGGTGTGTGGGGAGGGGGCCGTGGGCCTCCAGACGTCGCTGCTCTCTGGCCTTTGCTGACATGGACCGCTCTCCAGGCCGGCCAGGGACTGTCCTCCCACCTTGATGGTGGGGGTCCAGGAGCTGACATTGGGGCCCCCGCCCCATTCCAGGTGAAGGGGTGGAAGCCCCAGTGAGGGCCAGGACCCCACTGTTCTGCACCTTCCTTTTTTGCCCAGTGCAGCCTCGTTTCTGAATTTCCCAAACTGGGGCAAATCAAGCTGTGGAAGTGGGATCCCTGCTTTCCCGGCCCCCACATCCTGGGGGGCCCCCCAGCCCCGGGGCAGCCAGCCAGAAGGGGCCGCTTCGTTGTGCTGGCAGAGCTGGGCACTACAGCCTCAGTGCACCCAGACGGCTCCTGCCCACACACTCCCCCTCTGTTCTGCAGCAACTGAGCACCTTCTCCTCTGTGGGGGCCCTGAGCCCCTGCCCCTGGGTGCTCCCCGAGACTCCTGCAAAGTTTAGTCTCCAGAGCCTCTGGCTGCGTCACTTCCAGACTGGGGCCAGGACTGGGCCCCCAGGACCGTGGAGGCCCCGGGCTTCAGCCTCTCTGCCAGGCTCCAAGCCCTCCTGAGGCCTGAGCCCTCTCTCGGCAGCTCGTAGTCTCTACCAGCTGGTGCCTCTGCATTCCTACACCTTTGGGCTTCCAGACTCCAGTCTCTTGGAGGGCAACCTTTGACCTTGGGTCCTGCAGTCCTGGCCACTGAAGTCTTAGTGCCACGGGGTCTTGGGGTGCCTCTCTTCCTGCTCGCCCAGACGGGAGGCTGCATGTGTCCCAACATTGCCAGTCTTGGCCTTGATCACCCAGGAGGCCATGCTGGAGGCTCTGGCATGAGAGAGTTTGACACTTTGGGGTCCCGCAAGCCTCAAAGAGGCCAGGTACGGACTCCAAAATGGGTGTTCTGTCAGGTGCAGGTTGCCTGTCCTTACATTTTCCCTGGGAGAAGTGCAGGCTCAGAGGGGAACTCATAGAAAGCCCACTGTATACCATGCATCAGTTAGGAATGCATTTGGATGCAAGTAACAGAAAATTCAGCTTCAGGGGCTCAAACAGGCAGGGACATATTTTTTCACTTTCCAGCAAGTTCTGAAGGGTTGCTTTTGTGATTCAATGTTCCGGTGCAATAAGAAAGGAAGTGGGAAGGGGCAGTGCTGGCAGGGAGTGCCCCTATAATTCAGAGACCAATGCAGATCAGGAATCCCCTGGCGTACTTTGGCCAGAGCTTTGTAAAAATGTCAGTCCTAGCCTTGGGGCAAGGGGAGGTCAGATACTCAGCTGCCTGAAAGAAAACTGAGTTCTAATGGCTAGCATTGGGTGGACAGCTGGCAGGGTTTGCCCCAAGTCTTGAAGCCATTCAAAGCGCTTGCACGTGTGTTGTCTCACATGGACCTTGCCATGGTCCTGTGACAATGGCAGTGCAGGGATCATTGGCTTCTTTGCAGATGAGGAGACCGAGGCTCAGGGAGGTCAGGCAAGTGGTCCCAGGCCATGCAGAATGGCCAGAACTGGGACCCAGTTCATTTGACCCATGTCTAGGCTTCTGCGCCTGCTCTTTTCAGCCTTCCCACCTGGGAAGGTGGATGTGGCTTAGGACAAGGCTGGGTTTTCAATTCCCTTCCTCCCCCACTACTGCTCCCTCCTCTGTGAGCCCCACCTTCAGAAATCCAAGAGCAGAGACTTCCCTTAGAGAGCCCAAGATTCCAGGAGGCACACACCTTCTCGGACACCTCCCAGTAGCTTAGCCGGTGCATACAGCCAGCACCATGGATGCCTGGTCTCCTCTCTGTTGCTGATGTCCACATCCTTTCATGGGGCAGCCAGGGGGTGCGGGGAGGGGCACAGTGAGCAGTACACCTGGGTTCTCACTCGGCCCTGCAGGGATAGCCACTTCCTCTCTGGAATGCAGGACCATCCTGAAAAATGGGGGTTTGGACCCAAGGACCTGCCAACTCTGGCATTTGGAGAAGTTTGGCCCAAGCCAGCTGTCCCCTCACCATCCCTCAAAAGGCCAGAGGCAGAGGTGCCTCTCGTGTGAGCCGGTCCTTCCAGGAGCGCCCAGCTCCCTTCTGGGAACAATCTCCTCTCACCTGGATTTTCAGCTCCTCTTTCCTTTCTGGGTCCTCCTCCTTGGCCTGCAGTCTCCAAATTCAAAATAAAGATTACAAAACACAAGCTGTGGCTGCCACCCAGATGCTCCTCCGCTTTGGCTGAGCTCATCACAAGGAATCACCATCCTCCCCCTCACTTCTCCTTCCCACTCAATCCGACCAGGCTCTGCTCACTAGCTGACCCCTATTGCCAAAGCCTGAGCACTGACCCCATCCACATCTCATTTGCCCTGCCTCACAAGGAACCTGTGACACCCAATGGAACTTTTATCAATATCTGCTGGGCATGTGACCGCTGTTAGGTTACAACGGTGAGTAGGAAGTTGTGGCTCCCCTCAAGCCTGGCAGCTTGCGGTACTGAGTGCAATCTGCAAGCTCCACGCTTCTTGGAAACCATTCTAGCTGTTGCAAAGGTGAGAACACCTCAGCAAATGGCACCTGTTATCTGCAGACTGAAAAATAGCCTCACACTTAATCTCTGTGGGGTGCTAAGGGCTCTCTTCATACACACACACACACATCTGGCAGGGACAAGCTCCTCCTGGCCTCAGGCCTCTCCAGAGGCTGTTCTCTCTGCCCTGCCTGAGTCCAGTCTTCCCTCCCCCCAGAATACCTGACACCCAGGTAGGTCTGCCACTCTCCGTGTTTTAGTCATAGCACTTATCGCTGCTGCAATTATCTGATCATTTCATGGATTTATCTGTTTATTCTTGTCTCATGCTTGTCCTGTCCATCCCGTAGCAGGTGCTGGGCATTCAGGAAGAGCTCAATCAGTATTTGTTGAACAAATTGGTGCCTGAGTGAAGTGCGTACAGTGACTGGCTAAACCGTAACTGTTTCTATATATAGGGATTGGAATTCCTGGGAGGCTTTTATAGACATTTGTCTTCCCTGAGTGTGCAGGGGTCTGATAGTGCATTTTGATAGGGCGCGGGCATCCTCGAACTTGGAGAGCAGGATTCCCTTGTACAGACAAGTCAGTGAGATGAAGGCTGGAAAGTGCTTCACACAGTGCCTGGCCAGAAGCCCACCTCCACCCTACCTCTTGCCTCCGGCCCCCAGCCCCCTGCCCCTACCCTCTGCCCCTGGCCCTTCCTTTCCTGTTTATGACTCCCTCTGTAGAGCAGGATTTCTCCAGCGTGGCACTATGGACATTTGGGGCTGGGTAATTCTCGGTAGTGGGGTCTGTGCTGTGATTTGCAGGATGTTCAGCAGCACCCTGGGCATCTACCCACAAGTTGCTGTTAGCACTCCCCAGAATGACAGTCAGAAATGTCTCCAGGCATTGCCAGATGTCCCCTGAGGGCAAAGTCGCCTCCACCTGAGAACTCCAGCTATAGAGAACCCCTGGAATGTGGATACTCTTGTCTGTAAAGGCATTGTCCATGGTCTCCCAGTTTCCCCAAATTCCTTAAAATGACAAAATGTTAGCATAAAAGAAGATACTTTACAAGAGCAATGGATTCATAACCATGCTGATTATGAAAACAAGAAAGGGCACTGCTGGTGGATCAGAACTTTTGTAGGACTCCTGCGAGGTAGAAAGCAGAAGACCCCAAATGCTGGAGAAGGCTGGGAGGAGTCAGAGCACATGCCTGGTCACTAGACTTTCTACTCTGAGAGGCCAGGGCCTGGGAGTTATCATCACTTCTGTGTCTCCTGCCCCAAGAACTGGGCATGGTGCATGGCCGTTGAATGATTCAACAGGTGAATGGATGATTGAGCATGTGAGCAAATGAATGAAGAAATGGATGAGGTCAAAGCAGGTCCTGAATTATTCCAAGTCAGAGGCAAGAGGATGAAGAGCAGGGACTGTGCAAGGCAAATTTGGAAACATGGGTGAAGAACGGGCTGGCTTCATCCCTCCCTCTGCAACCTTGACAGTACTGACCCTCAAGGGTTGATTTTTGCTTTCTATTGACCTTTCAAAAAATTCAGATTATTTTCTACTTGTTTTAATATTGAAATCATTTCCTACATTTTTCTATCAGAATTCTTTGTAGCTTTGCATGACACTCCAGTCTCTAATATCAAGAAATGGTAATTTATGCTATGGAAAATACTAATTCCTCAAAAAGTTAAATATAGAATTACCACATGACCAGCAATTCCACTTCTAAGTATATACCCCAAAGAACTAAAAACAGGAACTCAAACAAATACTTGTATATCAATATTCATAGCAGGATTTTTTATAATAGCCAAAAGGTTGAAACAACCCATGTGTCCATCAACAGATGAATGGATGAATTGAATGTACATACATATAATGGAATATTATTCAGCTATAAAAAAGAATGAAGCTCTGATGCATGCTACAATATAGATGGACCTTGAGAACATTATACTAAGTGAAATAAGCAAGGTCCATAAGGACAACTGTGTGATTCCCTTGAATGAAATATGTAGAATAGACAAGTTCATAGAGATAGAAAGTAGGCTGGGTTTTGCCTGGGCCTGGGGAAAGGAGGATTGAGGAGTTATTGCTTAATGGATATAGAGTTTCTGTTTTGGGTGATGAAAAAGTTTAGAAATAGTTATGATGGTTGCACAACATGTGAGTGAAATTAATGCCACTGAATTGTACACTTAAAAGGGTTAGAATGATCATCTCAATTGATGCAGAAAAGGCACTTGACAAAATCCAGTACTCCTTCAAAAAAGACACACAGGAAAAAACTAGGAATTATCATTGCATGATAAAGGGCATATATGAAAAACCCAGAGTTGAGAATTGTGGGAAAATGGTTGAGTAATAAGCTCCAGGAATCAGTCCCTCCACCAGACCAACTCCTGAGCTAGCAGGAATTGTCTAAATCAATTATCTTGAAACTCTGCAGTCTACTGGAACATTGTGCAGCCTCCAGGGAAGAGATGAAGGAAAAGGTTGATAAATTGTGTTAAATATCAGTGAGTTTCACCCTTTGGCAGCATCTATCATCTCCATCCCTCAATGACATGGCAGGCAGGAATGGGGACTGCAGCCCAGGCTCCTGGGGGCAGCTTTCTGGTGCCAGGGTGGGCTACAAGAACCTAGTCCTCCAAAATCCAGGTGTGTGTGGTTTGATTACTGATCATTGCTTTTGTTCAGCTACTTCAGATCACTGGGGCACCAGTTATGAGGGCAGCCATTGTCCCACAGGCAAAAGCAGCAGAAGAGTATTAAAGATAAAGTACCGATTTTGTTCTCTTTTCTCTTTCTGTTTCTCTGTTTGGGAGCAAAAATAATTTGAAAAAGTCATAACTGACTACACCAGTACTCAACAAAAACTACTACAACAATAGCAACAACTAGCAATCCCAGAGGAGCAGAAACTAGATTTTCAAAGTTATAATATAATACTCAGAATGTCCAGGTCTCAACAAAAAATTATAAAACACACAAAGAAACAGGAAAGTATGGCCAATTCACATAAAAAGTAAGTTGCCAGAAACTATCCCTGGGTAAACTAATGCGTTGTAATTACTAGTCGAAGACTTTAAAACCAACTGTCTTAAATATGCACAATGAACTAAAAGGAATCCACATGCAAAGAACTAAAGGAAATTAGGAAAACATCTGAACAAAATAAAGAGCTGGAAATTATAAAAAGGAACCAAACAGAAATTTTGGAGCTGCAAAGAGCAGTAATTGGAAATGAATAATTCATTAGATGATTCAACAAAAGAGTTCAACAGGCAGAAGAAAGGATCAGTGAACTTGAAGACAAGACAATTGAAATGATCCAATATGAAGAGCAGAAAGAGAAAATAATAAAGACATTAACAGAGCCTGAGGGATCTGTGTTACACCATCAAACATATGAATATACACATCATTGGAGTCCCAGAAGGACAAGAGAGTGAGAAAGGGACAGAAAAAGTATTTGAATAAATAAAGACCCAAAGCTTCCCAAATCCAATTAAAGACATGAAAATACACATCCAGGAATCTAGGAATCTTAAGAACTGCAAGCAGACAGACTCTAAGAGAATGACACCAAGACACAGTAGAGTGAAATTGTCAAAATCCAAAGACAAAGAGGATTTTGAAAGTAGCAAGAGAGAAATGACTTGTCACATACAAGGGATTCCCAATAAGATTAACAACAGATTTCCCACCAGAAACCGTGGTACTAGAAGACAGTAGGGTGACATCCTTAAAGGCCTTAAAGAAAAAAACTGTCAACCAAGAATTCTATATCCAACAAAATTATCTTTCAAAAACAAAGTAGAAAGTAAAACATTTACAGATAATGAAAAACTGAAAGAGTTCATTACCAGAAGCCCAACTCTACAAGATATGCTAAAGGGAGTGCTTTAGGCGGAAATAAAAGAACAGTAGAGAGTAATTCAAAGCCATGTGAAGAAACAAAGAACATTCGTAAATATAAAATCCTGAATTATTGTATTTTGGTTTGTAACTTATTTTTATCTTGAGATGAATGAAGAGGAAAATACAACATACCAAAACTTATGGGATGCAGTGAAGGCAGTGCTTAGAGGGAAATTTATAGCTCTAACTGCCTACATTAAAAGAGAAGGTCAAAAATCAATAACCTAACTTTACACCAAAAGAAACTATAACATGAAGAACACACCAAACTCAAAATTAGTAGAAGAAAAAATTAGTAATGATTAGAGCAGAAATAAATGAAATACAGAATAGAAAAACAATAGAGAGAATCAACAAAAGTAAAAGTTGGTTTTTGAAAAGATCAATAAAATCAACAAACCTTTAGCCAAAAAAGGGAGAGGACACAAAACTAAAATCAGAAATAAAATTAGGGACATTACTACCAATCATATAGAAATAAAAAAGGATTATTAAGAGGGTACTATGAACTATTATAGGCTAACAAATTAGTAGGCCTAGATGAAATTAATAAATTCCTAGAAATGTACAATTTTCCTAATATAATGCAAGAAGAAATAGAAAATCTTAATAGTCCTATAAGACATAAAGAGATTGAATTAGCAATTAACTCCCCCCACCCCCACCAACAAAGTCGAGGACCAGATGGTTTAACTGCTGAATTCTACCAAACATTTGAAGAAGATTTAACACCAATCCTTCTCAAACTCTTCCAAAAAATAGAAGAGGAGGAATTTGCTTTCTAACTCATTCTATGAGGCTAGCTTACCCTGTTACCAAAGTGAGATAAAGTCAGCACAAGAAAAGAAAATTGCAACCCAATATATCTTGTGAATATAGATTCAAAAATCCTCAACAAAGCACTGGCAAACCAGATCAAACAGTATATAAAAAGTATATACCATGGCAAGTGAGTTTTATTCCAGGAATGCAAGGGTAGTTCAACATAAGAAAATCAACAAGTTTAATACATCACATTAATAGAATGAAGGAAAAAAACGATCATCTCAATTGACTCAGAAAAGGCATTTGACAAAATCCAACATCCTTTCATGATTAAAAAAACACTCAGAAACTAGGAATTCAAAGGAACGTTCTCAATATGCTAAAGGGGATTATGAAGAAACCTCAGAAAATACCATACTCAATGGTGAAAGACTGTACGTTTCCTCTCTAAGCTCAAGAACAAGACAAGGATATCCACTGTTACCACTGTTCTAACCACAGCAGTGAGGCAAGAGAAAGAAGTAAAAGGCATACAAACTGGAAAAAAAAAAAAAAAGGAGTCAAATAATCACTATTCACAGATGACATGATCCTATGTATAGAAAATCCCAAATATTCCATAAGATAGCCATAAAAACTCATAAACTTAACCAGCAAAGTTGCAGGATAGAAGATAAATACTCAGAAGTCAGCTGGGTTTCTATACACCAGTAGTGAACATTCTACAAAGGCAATCAAGAAAATAATTCCATTTACAATAGCCTCTAAAATAATAAAATACTTAGGAATAAATTTAAACAAGAAGGTGAAAGATCTGTACACTGAAAACTACAAATCATTGGTGAAGGAAATTAAAGAGGATCTAAATAAATGGACGGACACCCCATTATCGTGGATTGGAAGACTTAATATTGTTAAGATGTCCATACTGCCTAAAGTGTTCTATACAGTCAATGCAATCCCTATGAAAATTCTAACAGTCTTTTTGCAGAAATGAAAAACTGATCCTCAGATTCATAACTTACTACATAGTGACAGTAATTAAAACAGTGTGGTATATGGATAGACATATAGACCAACGGGATAGAATTGAGAGTCCAGAGATTAATTCACACATCTATGGCCAGTGGATTTTCAACAAGGGTGCTAAATCCATTCAATGGGAAAGAATAGTCTCTTCAACAAATGGTACTGGGACAAACGGAAATCCATATGCAAAAGAATGAATGTGGACCCCTACCTCTCACCATATAAAAAAATTAACCCAAAACAGAACAACCTAAATATAAGAGCTAATATTATAAAACACTTACAGAGAAAATATAGGGAAATATATCAAGGACCTTGTAGTAGGCAATGGAATTTTAGCTTTTACACCCAAAGCACAAATAACAAAATAAAAAATAGATAAAACGGACTTCATAAAAATTAAAAAGTTTTGTGCATCATAGGACATTATTAAGAAAGTCAAAAGATAGTCTACAGAAAGGGAGAAAATATTCGGAAACCATATATCTGATAAGGGTTTATATATTAAATGCTACAAGCCAACAACAAAAAGACAAACAGCCTGATTAGAAAAATGGAACAGGATTTGAACAGACATTTCTCCAAAGAAGATATTCAAATGGCCAATAACTATATGAAAATGTGCTTAACATCTTAGCCATTAGAGAAATGCAAATCAAAACTCCAATGAACTACCACCACTTCACATCCACTAGGATGGCTATTGTATTTTAAAAACTGAAAATAAGTGTCAGCAAGGATGTGGAGAAATAGGAAACCTCATACATTGTTGGTGGCAATGTAAAATGGTGCAGCCACTGTGGAAAAATTTTGGTGGTTCCTCATTAAGTTAAACAGAATGACAGTATGAGCTGGTAATTAGACTCCAAAAATTGAAAGCAAGGAATCAGACAGATATTTGCACATCATGTTTATCAGAGCATTATTTGCAATAGCCAAAAGGTGAAAGCAGCCCAAATGACCATCAGCGGACGAATGGCTAAACAACATGTGACAAATCCATAAATGGAATATCATTCAACCATAAAAGAAGTGAAGTGCTGGTACATGCCACAACATGGATTAAACTTGAAGACATCAAATTGAGAGAAATAAGCCAGAAACAAAAGAACATATATTGTTTGATTTTCCTTTATGAAATACTTAGAAAAAGAAAATCCATAAAGATATAAATCAGAATAGTGGTTACCTGAGGAGAAGGGAAGGGAAAAGTAAAATTTTCCCTATTTGCAGATGGCATGACCTTATATATTGAAAATGTTGAAAACTCCACAACAAATTTACTAGAGCTAATAAATGAATTCAACAAAGCGGCAGGATACAAGACCAACATGCAAAAATCAATAATGTTTCTGTATATTAATAATGAACATTATGAAGAGGAAATCAAGAAAAAAATTCCATTTACAATAGCAGTTAAAAGAATCAAATAGCTAGGAATAAATTTAACCAAGGATTTAAAGGACTTGATTGTGGAAATCTACAAAACATTGCTGAAAGAATCAAAGAAGATTGAAATAAATGGAAGGACATTCTGTGTTCATGGATTAGAAGACTAAATATTGTAAAGATGTTAGTGCTACTCAAAGTTATTTACAGATTCTATGCAATCCCATTAAAATTCCAGTAGAAATGGAAAAGCCAATCATCAAATTCATATGGAAGAGTGGCTGAAACCATCCTGGAAAAAAACAAAATTGGAGGATTCACACTTTCTGATTTCAGAACTTATTACAAAGATACAGTACTCAGAACAGCATGGTACTGACACAAGAACAGACACATAGACCAGAGGAATAGAATGGAAAGTTCAGAAATCAACCCTCACATCTATTGCCCCATGATTTTTGATAAGGGTTCCAAGTAAATTCAATGGGGAAAGAACAGTCTCTTCGGAAAACACGTAGTGCTAGGGGAACTGGATATCCAAATTTTAAGTTGCATGTATGTTATGTTACCAAGTAACATTACTAATTAATTTTTTAAAATGTAGAACTTTACAACACAAACGTAAACCCTAATATAAACTCTGAACTACAGTTAATAGTATAACTACAATAATATTTCTTCAACAATTGTAACAAAACACAACCCTGATGTAAAGTGTTAACAATAGAGAAAACTGTGTGAAGTGGGTTATATGGCAAATCTGTACTTTCTGCATGACTTTTCTATAAACCTACAGCTTCTCTAATTTAAAAAAATGGTTAGATTAGCAAATTTTATGCTCTACATAGGTAGATAGTTTTACTATAATAAAATAGTGATATGTGAAAATTGGGGAAACATTTTTTGTCATTACCATTAAGTGAATAGCAGGTTAGGGTGGTGGAAATCTGGCAAAATCCCACCCCTTCCACGTGTACAGTGACGTGCAGAGTGGCGTGAGGAGTCAGCTGCGCTGAGCCTCCTGTAGTCTAGAGCTGATATGTACTAAGCTCATGGACCTGGTGGCAGGCTGAATTATGTCCCCAGAGGAAAGCGTGTCCTTAAACTTAACCGTTCCTGGGGGCATGAACCTGCTGTCAACAGGACCTTGGAAGATGTCCTTTTAGTTAACATGTGGCAGCTGAACCAGGATGGTCTTTACCTACTCCTGGAGGCTTTGTGGAGAGAGAGCCACGTGCAGGAGCTGGAAGCCGGAAGTCAACAGAACTCAGAAGAGAAAGGAGAGGACCTCGCCGTGTGATGGAAAAGCCAAGGAACCCAAAGGTGGCCGGCTGGCCGGAACGCTCCCGAGCCTGGGAGGACGCCAGCCTTCCAGCCTCCAGCAAACCCCGCTGCTGAGCCAACCCATTACATGTAATTTGCCATGGCAGCCTGGAAAATAAGACATCCCTGGAGTGCAAGTTGCATTTCCACTGCTTACTTTCTCTGAAGCCTTGGAAGATTGTTTAATCTTTTTATTCCTCTCTCTTCACCTGGAAAATGGAACTTCATTCAGCATCATAGTGCTGGAGTACAACACTGGGCCTCACAAAGCCGGCTTCTGGGGCATGGTATACTTGTGGCAGGAGATAAGAAATATGCCTGTGGCAATCGCCACCAAGAAGAGATTGCGGGAGGGCTGAGAGGCGCTGAGTGCAGAGGACATCGGGGAAGGCCCTACTGGGTAGATGTGACCTCCTGAGATGAAGGGAAGGCAGGATCCTGCCCTGGTGAGGTGTGGTCCACACAGCAGGAGCAGTGCAAAGGCCCTGAGGCACGAACCTTGCAACAGGAAGGAGCTCAGTGTGACTGGCAGGGAGGCCCCAGGACCCTAAATCCTGCATGCTTTTGTGGACCACAGTAAGGATTTTGAATTTTACTCTGAGCGAGGTGGGAGATTGAGCACAGGTCTTGAGTGGACGGCTGTTATGCTCTGTCATGTGTTCGGAAAGGGTCACGCTGGCTGCCGGGAGAATAGATTTACGGGATGTCAAGGCAGGGAGCAGGCCGGTTAGGAGGCTGGCAGAGTCCGTCGAGGGGCGAGGTTTTGGGGCCTGGATGCACTTTGAAGTAAGAGGCGCTGGACTTGCTGACGCGCTGGCCGAGCATCCTGCAGTTGTGAGATTCACGTGGGGTGTGGGGTGACCCAGGGAAGTGGCCCGTTCGAGCACTCAGCAAGGTCAAACGAACGGGCGCTCACAGCCGTCTGGCAGATTCCTGCGGGGTATTGCTAGCTAAAGTGATGAGTCCTTGGCAGCTGGTTGGGAAGGAACTTCTGGATCGGGGGCCTCGGGCTTGCCAGGCCGAGAGCCCGGAAGACCCAGCCCCGACCCTTTGCCCGGGGCCACCTGGTAGAAGGTGGGCAGGTCTGGGGAGCTGTACAAACATGGCCCCCGGCAGGCTGGGGCCTTGCCCTCCAGCACGGTCGGGCAAGCGAGCCCCAGCTGGGAGCCGGGAGAGCGGCAGCACAGCCACCTCGGGTCCCAGGACTCGTGTGGCCTCCTGTCCAGCACATCCACCTGGAGGAGGGGCCAGTCCATCGTCACACAAACAGAACGCGCTCGCAAACGGGACGAGGGGGCCAAGAGCAGGTGTGGGGGAGGCACGCTCCTGCAGAAGGGGCCCTGTGCAGGGGTTCCGGGGTCCCTGGGGTGAGGTCCACAGAGAAGGGGCAGAGCGTGTGTGGGGCTGGGTGGCAGTGGGGATGTAGGGTGGCCCAGGAGGGGTGGGGGCCGTGTGGTGGCTGCAAGGCTGAGTGGAGAGGGGCTGAGGAGGGCCTGGGCTGCCCATGGGGGGATTTTGCCCCTTCTCCTTCCAGCAGAGGCTCCACGCAGGGCTCTATGCGGGCAGGGGCAGGGCAGCGTGGTCTTTGGAGGGACCTCCTCGGCCGCGGCTGCTGGACATGTGGCAGAAGAGCAAGAGCAGGCCGTTACTGTGGGGGCCCGGCCAGGCCAGGAGGCTGCTCTGGCCGAGGAGGGGCAGTGATGGACGTGGGCGACCCGGAGCCTCTGGAGCTGGGCCGGGAGTGTCCCCACGTCCAGCACACCCACCTGAGCCCTGACGGCAGGACCCACCTGCTTTGTGAGGGGTCTGCGGTGGCCTGGAGCAAGTGCCAGGGCCCGTTTGACCCCTTTCTGCCCATGAGTCTAACCCATCGGGGCTCTGGCTTCTCTCGGGAACTGTGGCTCTGTTTCTCCAAGTGCACATTGGGCATCTCTGGTGGAACAAGGGGGTCCAGCCAGGCAGAGACCATGGTGCTGGGTGTGTGTCTGGGGCGCATGAAAGTGGAAACAGTCCTTGGGGGCTGTTGCAGTCAACGAACTTAGTGCAGTTTCAGTCAATAGACATCCATAGACAAATTTCGAGGCTTCTGGCCATTTCCCCCGTATACTGGTTGTCCTGTGTCCCTGCCGTCTTCATCGTGTCTGGCTTTGGGGGGGGGGGGCGGGGGCGTCCCTGGTTTTGCAGCGGAGGAAGGCACCACTAGCCGAGGAGCTAGAAAAGACAGGGAATGGCATCTCCCCTGCCTCAGGGGAACCGGCCCCGAGTGACCCTGGGCTGGGTGGGAGCTCCAGAGGTGTAAGGTAATTAATGTGTCTTGTCTTAAGCTACCAAGTGTGGGGCCCCTGGGTACAGCAGCAGCAGCTAACTCACGCAGCGGTGAAGGTAGCTCTTGGGGACCGCCCGTGGCAAACGGCGCCCACGAGCCATTGCTGGGAAGGAGTCAAGGGGGTTGGTGAGAATGCCAGCTGGGGGGTCCCTGGGGAATCTGCCTCTCAGGTACGGGGACAGGGAGAGACCAGAGAGGGCCCCCCAGGCAAGCCGGCAGCAAAGCCAAACTTTCTGGGAGCTTCCTCTATCCTGGGGTGGTTTCTTACAGCTTCCTTAGAACAGATGGGACACACGCTTTTATATAGAAATAGAATCTTTCTCTGACATTCCCTTGACCTTTTCTTCTGAAAACGGGAGCTGATGATAGAGTTTCCAAGGCGAACAAGCAATGGATGAAGATGCTCCAGTTGGCCTGTCCCAGGCCTGGGCTTCTCCTGGAAAAGGCTTGCTCTCCGTCTGGTTAGCAGAGTGGCTCACGGCTCCTCGAACCCTCCCCAAAGGCCACTTCACACCATCCACACAGCCTCTGAGGCAGGGGAGCCTGCAAGAGGCTGCCAGGGACCTGGCGAGGAGAAGGGGAGCAGAGAGCCCTCCTCGGGGGGGGCGCCCTCAGGCTCTCCCCTGGGCCGGGGACGTGCCACCCCGGCAGAGCTCCCCACAGAGAGTGGCCCAGGGCCCACGTGGGATGCACGAACGCCCCCCAGAGACCCTGCGCCCGGCATCTCTGGAGCTGTGAGTATTGAAAGCAGCTGAACTGCGGCCTTGGCCTCCGGTGGGCTGGTCACGTGGGCCGCACGACCCGCCAGCCCCCAGCAGGGAGTGAGCCGGGTCTGGACGGCACCTGCACAGAGTCCGCAGAGAGCCCTCGGGGGCTCTGGCTGAGCTGCGCCCCCCGCCTGTGCTAACCCCGGTGCATTTGACTGAGCGGCGACCACGGCTGTCCACGTGCCACGCAAACATTGCAATGCAGCCGGCCACCGGGTGGGCGGGGCGCGGCCTGCCCGTGTCACTGGTGGACACAGTACTTAACCTCTGCTCAGCTCCCACAGCTAAGAAGCCACAGAGCCAGGAGAGAGCTCAGGGTCCCTT
Organism: Tolypeutes matacus; assembly: GCA_026826555.1. Lineage (NCBI taxonomy): Eukaryota > Metazoa > Chordata > Mammalia > Cingulata > Chlamyphoridae > Tolypeutes > Tolypeutes matacus. The sequence continues at coordinate 554,073 of JAKSZT010053930.1, read as the reverse complement.
GTCCTGGGCCACGTCGCCGGCCACAGGGCTCACGTGTCCAGTGTCTGGGTGAGCCGACCGTCCTCAGCCACGGGTAGGCCTGGAAATAAACGGGTCTCCTCCCTCTTTCCTCGGCTCTAATGAGACCAAAGGCCTCGGTGTTTACGTAACAGCCTTCTTTGTTCTAAAACAATTGCTTCAGTCCAACTCTGCTCTCTTCTCTATTTACCTGGGATCTAGGCAATTTAGGGAACTTGGGCTCTTTAATGGGCAACATCCGAAATAACCCGTGGGTGTGACACGGCTCTTGTGCAATTAGTCATTGTGCAATTAGTCATGGATTTCAGAAAGCGTTGGAGGGACGAGAAAAGCGGACGCCAGCAGCCCCTGCTCTGGCTGGCGGCTGCAGGATGATGTGGCAAGGGCGCGGCGAGGAGGGGCTGGGGCTGCGGCAAGAGGGAGGGTCCTTGTAAAACCCTCGTCCGTGGACCGGGCCTGGGTGGGCCCTGCTTGTCTCTGCGGCGTTTCGGGCATGGCGAGGTCAATGGAAGCTCCTGAGACCCCGTTTCCTAGTACCCTGGGACCCCAAGAGCTCTCCAGCGTCTGGGGCTGGGAAGGGTCCCTGGCCTGGTGTCAAGTTCAGCAGGAGCCCCCGTCGTGGAGACGCTGCTCATATTTTTAAAGCAACATTTTAACTAAAACCCAGTGGACCCAAAGGTGCAAGGACTTTGCTAAGGCTGGTCTTTATTCCTCCCTGTTTGTCCTCTCTTCGCCTCTGTGGAGAGGACCCGAGTCCCGTGACAGCTTGGTCAGCTGACGGCTGCTTGAGCCTGGCCCCACCTGCTGCCCCGACTTCCTTCAGCTCCACGTGAGGGTCCCTAAGGCTCGTGCTCGCCGCCTGCTGCCCTCTGCCTCCCAACATGCTTCTCCCCTTCCTGCGCCCTCCTCCAGGCCAGACGCCGTCTCGCCCTGTATGCACCCTGCTGTTTGGCGCCCCTTCCCCTGCGGCGAAGCTGCCACCCCGCCGCGGCCTGTACAGCGTGCATCGCCACAGCCCACGTCCCAGCTGGACTTCCGTCTTCCTGTCTGTCCCTTCCGTCCCTGAGACGAGACACAGGTGTGTCTCATTAGCTCTGCAGCCTCAGGGCCTGCCATTGGCACCTTGCAGCTGCTCAATAAACAGCTATCCATTCATTTGTTCATTCATTCATTCATGCACTCATTCACTCCTCCACTATTCCTCCAACAAATGAATGAAAGAGACGGCCAGATGTCAAGCCCCTGAAAGCCCCCCTCCAGCTGTTTGACTGTGGTCCTTCTCCCTGTGCTCCCGGGGCCCCATGGCTTGAGCTCTGGCTGCGCCACCGCCGTTTACCCTTTCTCAAGAAGCTGACTGTTTCTGCCTTGGCGACATGCTCGTTTAGTGGCACGGTGTGCCTGGCTCATTTACTGGGGTGACCGAGCCCCCCAGGAGGCCATGCTCACCCCTGCAGCGTCTCCGGGACCCCAGCGCCTGGTGGGTGGGGCCCCCACGGGGCTCTCTCGATGATTTCTAAGGCTGGAGAAGGAGCTGACAAAAGGCGTGCCTCCCCCGAGGATGCACATTTCCCTTCCCCTGTGGCTTCTGCGGCTAAGCTTCACCAGAACTGGCCTGCAGCGCACGGCTCCGCTTATAATTCAAAACGCGGGCTCTGCGGGGTGGCAAGGACCGGCCTCTGCCCTCGCACACACTGCAGGGCCCCGGCACGTGTCCGGTGGTTCCTCCCTGCCGGGCTCGGTCCTGCTGTCGGGCCAGGCCAGCCTGTCTGGGTCCCGCCTCCAGCACAGCGGCCAAGCTGGGAGAAGGCGCCGGGCGGGGTAGGCTGGACCTTCCGTCGAGGATCCACAGGCCTCCTGCAGTGCTACTTCTTATTGGTCCGACGCCTTAACAAACGGAGGAGAGTGGGAGCATTGTCCTTGGCCCAGGTCTGGATAAAGGGCTGAGGGAGGGAGGAGGGCGCCCCACGGACCCCTGGAGGGAGAGGGCGTTGGGGCCACACTGTGGTCACCTGCCTGAGGGCCATGGGCTGTGACCAAGGCTCACCACTGAGGAAGAGGGAGATCCGGATTTTTTTCTGGGATGTGTCGTCCTCTCTCCTGTCTTCAGTAACTGAGGGGGGGAGATGAGGGGAGGCTTTTAAGGATTGGTGGAGAAGCACCCCCCTAAGTGGGGGAGGGTCGCAGACGAGCCGGCAGCTGAGACAGGTGAGGCCAGCGGAGGGCAGGAGGCTGCCGACCCCTTCCTGGGGGCCCAGCTGTTGGGCAGCAGCATTTCCCAGGGAGCTGGGGGGCCGGCCTTGGGCCATGGGGGCTCTCCTCTCCCTTCTGCCCTCTTACATTTTCCAGGAACTAACGGCTGGGCCGGCTCGGCTCTGAGAAGGACCCCTCTGCCCCTTCACAAGCTCCAGCGCTCCTGCCAGGGCCTGCCTCCACCCCTCCCGCCGGGGTCCACGGGCTCCCAGGTCCACACGTGGAAGGTGGGCAATGAGACCAGGCCACGGGACGCCAAAGCCGGCCTCCCCAGGTGGACAGAGGCCGCGGGGGCCTCTCGAACCCCCCAAGCATCGTGGGGTCCTGGGGCTGGAGGGTTGAGAGCTCTGCAGCCTCTGTCCCGACCCTCGCATTTCTGATCTGGGTGAAGCCCAGTTGGCCTGCTGCCTGCAAAACCTTTGTCTCAACTTCAAATTAGATTGCTTTTAAAGATGCACGTGGGTTTTGTGTTTGCCATAATTTGTTTGTTTTAATATAAGATTGGATTTTTAAAAAATTTCAGTTGTGGTTTTTTTTCATCTGAGCAGTTGTAGATTTACAGAAAAATCATGCAGAAAGTACAGAGTTCCCATATCCACCCTCCCCCAACCCACACACATTTTCCCTATTATTAACACTTCCCATTAGTGTGGTCCCTTTGTTAAAACTGATGAAAGAATATTATTATAAGTATACAATTAACTATAGTCCATAGTTTAAATTAGGGTTCACTCCTTGTATTGTCAAGTCCTAGAGTTTAAAATTTTTTTTTTCTGGTAACACATATATACCCTAAAATTTCCCCTTTTAACCATATTCAAGCATGCAATTCAGTGGTGTTAATTACATTCACAAAATTATGCTACCAGCACCATCCATTACCAAAACTTTTCCATCACCCCAAACAGAAACTTGGTACCAGTGAAGCATTAACTCCTCATTCCCCACCCCCAGCCCCACCCCTGGTAACCTGCATTCTAGTTTCTGACTTTATGAATTTGCTTATTCTAATTATTTCATGTCAGTGAGATCATACAATATTTATCCTTTTGTGTCTGGTTTATTTCACTCAACATGATGTCTTCAAGGTTCATCCTTGTTGTCACAAGTATCAGAACTTCATTCCTTTTGACGGCTGAATAGTATTCCACTGTGTGTCTACACCACAGTTTGTTTATCCATTCATGCACTGAGGGAAACTTGGGTTGCTTCTACCTTTTGGCTATTGGGAATAAAACTGCTATGAATATCAGTGTGCAAATATCTGTTTGAGTCTCTGTTTTCAATTCTTTCAAATAATTTTTTTAACTTGACAATTCTTGAAAGAAGCTGACTCCCAGTGCAGCTGAGCCCTAGGTGTCCTGGCCTTGGCCCCCGCCTCCTGGCCCCACGTTGGCGACAGCCTTGGTGGCTCCTGAGCGCGTGCAAGCCCCTCTGCCTCCAGCCTCAGTATCCTCACTTGTCAAGTGGCAGTGCTGGGACGGGATGCTGAGGATTCAGTAAGATCAGATGAGAAGCTTGGCTGACTCTTTCTGAGACCTTCGTGCTGCCCTCGTGCTTCCAGGGCGCCTGGCTGGACGCCGAGCCCACTGCGCTTCCCTGGCCCCTCCTGGCCTGGCCTGCAAGCTCTGAGGGCAGCTCCCAGCTCTGCACCCCGTTTCCAACATTCAGACCCACAGGGCGCGTTCGGAGGTCTTGTTTCTGGCCCGTCTTCCAGCGACCCTGGCAGGGTCGGGTCTCACGGCCTCCGTCAGCTCCCTGCTCATCCCCGTCTCCTCGCTGTCCCCTCGCCAAGCCCCAGCACAGCCCGGGCCTTCTCTTCCGCACGGAGGACTCATCTCCCCCTTTTTCCTATTTTCTGTTGGGGGTTTTCAAGGCTGAGATCCTGCACGCTCAGCAGGGAAGTCTGCCGAGGAGGACGGTCCTCCAGCTGCGCCCGCCCCCTGACCTGAGTGGTTTGCCCAGCAACGGGAACCAGTGAGAACAAAGAGCAAAGCCTTTGTGGGCTCAATCATTCCTTCTGGAGAAGACGGGGGTGCTGGGGGGCAGACTTCGTTTCACTGCTGCTTCTGCCACTGACGGTTCACACTGTCTCGAAGGGCGTTTGAGCATCTCCGCGCCCCTGGTGGGTGGCGGTGCTGAGACAGTGGGGCTCTAGCCCAGTGCCCTGGGAATGCCCTGGGGATTTGTCCCGCTGCTCACCCAACCCTCAGGGGCAGAGCCGTGGCCCCACACCAGATGGAAGGTCGAGGCACGTCCTGCTGGCAGGTCTCGCCGTGGCTCCCTGCCCCTCCCGCCCTCCCTCTGCTCCTGTGCCTCCCGGCCCAGCCTCGACTTCAGGCTCTTCTTAAGCCCGTGGTCCTGGGGAGTTGCTCCACGCCCTGGGCTTCAATTTCCTGACTGGGGACATGGCGATGACGATATGTGCTGCTCAATGACGCCAAGAGGCAAGGGTGAGGGAATACACCTGGACACCCCGACAAGCTCGGGGACGCGAGCCCTGCCTTCCCCCGGCCTGCCAGAGCCCCAGTTACCGTGCCGACTCTGCCATTCTCTTTCAACTCAGTCGTCTGGGTTTATATCGTAAACGTATGCTTTACACACATGTGCACACACCCGTGAACACACCCGCTCATGCTGCACATGTGCACACACTCACATGCACGTGTGCATACTCACTCACTGTGCACACACTCACACACACACACACCTCTGAGGGGACCAGCACTCTGTGGCTGAGGGATGGCCACGGTTTACAGGACTCGAGGGCCAGGCCATAGCCACCGTCTTTGAGGTGCCGCCCTGTGTGAGCTGTGTGCCCCCAGCACCAGCCTAGGCTCGGCCCGTCACGAGCTTTGGGTCACTTAGCGCCTGGTGGGCCTTAGTTTCTGTGTCTCTAAAGTGGGGGTGAAGAGCCCGCTCCCCAGGACCATCGCGAGGGCCTGATGCTTTAGCGAGCGCAGAGGTCTCCGTGGAAAAGGTACCGTGCCCTGAGCTCCCGGGGCTGTGATTCCCCTATGCATCCCCACGCGCCTGGGTGCTGCGCCTTCCCAGAAGCCACTCTTGGGAGTTCCCGTGGCCACAGAGGCGCCCTGTGCAGTTGCTCCCGTCTTCCAGACTTGTTTCAGTGCAGGACACACTCAGAGTGCCCACACTAGGCCCCTCTGGGGGGCACCGTGGCCTGGGGGCTGCGGTGGGAGGGGGCCTGTGCTCGCCCCATGGACCTCCCCCCTCTCATCTGTATGGGAGGCTCAAGCTGGACGACCCCAGGGGTCTCACGCCTTTGTTCCCATGGTGGGTGGGCCCCTGACACGGGGGCCCTCAGGGGCCCACAGGCCCCCTGTGCTGTGTCCCGCGGCTGCTCTAACACTCAGGGCTGCAGGCACACACCTGCACTTACAGATCTGGGGGGCAGACTTCCCAAAGCCGCAGTGTCCGCAGGGCTGGTTCCTTCTGGGGACTGCAGGGGGGCCCCCTTTCCTCGCCTTTCCCAGCTTCCAGTGGTGCCCACACTCCCGCTCTGGCCCTCTGTTGTCAAGGGCAGCCGCGATGCCTCTTAAACTCTCTGCTTCTCTGACCTCTCCTCCTGCCCTTGCATCTCTCCTGCTGCCTCTGACCTCCTGCCCCTCTTCTAGGGACCTTCGTGATGGCCTTGGCCCCCCAGGTAGTCCAGGAGCATCTTCCAAGCTCGGCATCCTCACCTTGCTCCACCTGCAGAGGCCCATGGCCAGGCAGGGTTACACATTCTCAGACCTAGGGACACGGACACGGGGGTGTTTGGGATCGTTAGCAAACCTCCCCGCCCGACTAGGGCCTCTGGCACCCTGCCAGCTGGGAATTCGGAAAGGAAATCAAAGCGCTCTGGTGAGAACCCTGGGCTGCTGAGGAGTCCAGAATGTTCTTTGAGACAAGCCTGGGGGTTGTCTCTGTGTCTCGATGAGGCGTTTGTCATGTCTGGGCAATGGAGCCTCCGTAGACATCCCCAGAGCAAAGCTGCCACCCAGACTCGCTCACTCACTCACTCACCTACTCACTCATTTTCTCACTCACTCTGATCATCTGTTTGTCCGTCCATCCATCCATCCACCCATCCTGGAGCATTTATGGAATATCCTCTGTGTTCATGCCCTGCCCAAGGCTGTGGGATAGAGCAGGAAACAAAGCAGATAGAATTCTTGTCCTCCTGGCACTCAGGCTTGATAAATCTGAGAATAAACAAACAAATAGCTGTAATTCAGGCAGAACACAGTGCCCTGAAGGGAAGCAAGCTAGAGCAGCATCGGTGCTGACATTTGGGAACTCTGGACCAGACATCAGCATCCCGGTGGGTGTCTCTGAGGGGGGGGTCTGTGAGCCAAGGTCTGGGGGAAAGAGGCTGGGCAGAGGGAAGACAGGTGGAAGTCCCTGCAGCAGGAACATGCTTGTCTGCTCTGGGGAACTTGGGGAGGGACAGCAAGGGTGCAGAGACGGGGGTGGGGAAGTGGGCAGGAGGATGCAGAGTGGAGGGGAGCAGCCCCGGGGGTGCAGAGCACCCAGGAGAGTTTCGGGTGCAGGGCCCACACTCAAACCCACTGGGGATGCCTCTATTGGGCCTCCAGACAGTGAAGGACAGGCCCTTACTCTCTAAGTGAGATGGCCTTAGGTGCTACAGTAGGAAATAAAGCAGGGCAAGAAGGATGCGTGCTGGAAAGGGGGCTTGTTGGGGTGCCACGGAGGAAGAGAGGGACGAGGTGGGCATCTAGGGGTAGCGACCCAGGCAAGAGGACAGCTGGAGCAACGTCCAGGAGGCAGGAGCCTGTCTGGAGGGAGGGGAGGCAGGGGGAAGGAGAGCAAGAGGCAGGGTGGTGGGAAATGAGCTGGGGTGGGGGGTCAGTGGCAGGAGGCCCAGGCCAGAGGCCTCCGAGGAGGTTGGCTGTGTTTCAGAGAGGATGTGACTCACCAGGGAGATGGCACATCTTTGATGATGCAGCAGAAAGGGCGTGTGGTGGGATGAACCATGGAACCCAGTCTGGACATGTCCTTGGTCGTGGTCCACGTTCTGGTGGGCATGGACCCTTGTAAGTAGGAGCTCTTCAAGATGTTCCATCGGCTAAGATGTGGCCCAGCTGAATCAGGTCAGGCTTTAATCTGGATGACTGGAGTCCTTCATAAGTGGAAGGCAATTCACAGGTAGAGAGAGAAAGCCACGGAAGAAGCTGCCAGTCAATGGAACCCGGAAGAGAAGGGAGAAGACACTGCCAGATGGACGGCAGCCAGCCCAGAACGCCCGTCTCCAAGGACTGTGCTCATGCCTTGGTTTTGGACTTCTCCCGGCCTCGAAACCATGAGCCAATACATTCTGTCATTTAAGCAGCCAGGAAGCCAAGGCGGGGTGTGTCCTTGGGGGGCTGAGTAGACACCATGCCCCTTAGAGGGGCAGCCTTGGACAGCAGCTTCAGTGGTTTGGAACAGGAAGGAAGGAAGGAAATATCAGTACAGATGCAGGCTGGTGGGTAGAGTTAGAGGTGCAGGGCGTGAAAATCCTATTTTCTCAGGGATGGGGAACCAGGAGGAGGCTGTTGGGTGATTGGAAGAGGAGTGTGAACAGCTGTCAAGGATTGGGTTCCCCAAACTGCTCATGGTGAAGCATCAGATCTTTTCCCCATTTATTACTAACTGATAAATTTGTACAACATAATAAAAACAAGTCACTCAAAAAATGAAATAAAAAACAGACAAACCCCAAATTTTGTTATTAGGTTGTGGCAGTTTGATGTAATTATGAATTCCAAAAATATAATTGGATCATGCTTGTAAACTGATCTGTTAATCTGGGCATGATTAGGTTAGGATTAGGGCATTGAGTCCCACTCCTTGGTCGGTGGGGAATCGAATATAAAAGGCAAGGCAAAGGACAGTTGAAGCAGTCTTTTGAGAATTTTTTTGATATTGGAAAGAAGGCCCCAGGAGAAGAGAAGCAAGCTGTTTGCCTGATCGTCTACAGCTGACCTTGTGGAGGAAACAGGAGCTAAGCCCGGAGAGAAACGCAGCCCCGGGAAGAGAGGAACCCCAGAAGCCTGAACCCTGGCAAACGCCGGCAGCTGTCTTGCTCTAACACGTGGCAATGGACTGTGGTGAGAGAAGAAACTTAACGCTTTATGGCCTGGTATCTGTGGACTTCTACCCCAAATAAATACCCTTTATAAAGACCAACCCATTTTTGGTATTTCACATTAGCACCCCTTTGGCTGACTAATACAGAGTTTGGTACCGAGAGTTTGGTAGTGCTTTTGCATATACCAAAATGTTGGAACGGTTTTATAAATGGGTAGGGGGTATTTTTTGGAGGAATTGAGAAATGCTTGATGGAAAAGGCCTAGACCACTTTGAAGAGACTGTTGGTAGTAATATGGATGCTAAAGAGACTTTCTATGATGCCTTAGAAGTAAATGATGAGGGGGACAGATGTGGCTCAAACAGTTGGGCGTCTGTCTCCCATATGGAGGGACCTGGGTTCGATCCCTGGGACCTCCTGGTAAAAAAAAAAAAAAAAAAAAAAAAAAAGAAGTCAATGATGAAACTATTATTGGAAACTGGAGGAAAGGTGATACATGTTTTAAAGTTGCAAAGATCTTAGCAAGATTAACTCCTGGTGTTATATGGAAGACCGAATTTGGAAATGGTGAACCTGAGCATTTAGCTGAAGTACTTTCCAAAGTAAACCCGGAAAATGTGGCTTGGCTTCTCCTTGCAGTTTATAGCAAAATACTAGACGAGAGAAATACACTAAGGACTGAACTTTTGGGCAAAAAGAAAACAGAAACTAATTCTGGAACTTCCAAATTTCTGGAAATCAAATCCCAGATGAAAATGCCCTATTTGAAGACTTTACTAAACTTGGAACTCATAACTCAGAATTGAAGATGCAGTTATCTCGGAAAGCCTTGTGGAAAGTCTTATTGTCTGATGGCTTGGACCCCTGCTTCCTGCATGCTAAACCAACAAAGTTTTTGAGAATGCTGTATGAACAAAACCACTGTCATCTTGGACAAAAGAGGACATGGAAAGGAGAGACTGAAGGAGAAAAAGCTTTAAGAAGAAAACCGTGGAAGCAGAGATCTGGGATTAAGACATCTCCTTGGGCCAAGAGAGGAGCCCCACCCATATATACAGAGAGGGTGAGTTTTCCCCAGCAGTGGAAGAGGGTGGATGTCCCCACCCGATGTTCAGGAAGAGTTTTGCCACCCCAGGGTGCAGGGAGGTTGGAGCACATTCCTCAAAGATTGGGGCGGTTAAGGTCAACACCCCATTGGTCTGAGAGGGGTGTACCTGTCCCCCATAGATTAGGGAAGGCCAGGTGGTCACCCCATTGCTCTGAGAGGGTTGAGCCTGTATGCCAAAGGTTAAGGGGAATGTTGTCTTCACCTCACTGTACTGGGGAAGCTAAGACTCTAACCCAAAGATTGGGTAAGGTGTGGCAATCACCCCAACACTCTTGGAGGGTGAGGTCTGGAGCTTGGTCGACAACCAGATGCTTGATGAGGGTGGAACCAAGAAAATGGCCTTTGGGCAAGCCTGTGGACAGGGTGGGTTCCCATGTGGCCCCAAGGAGAAGAAACCATCATCTTAAGAATGACTCAGACTTTGAAATCGAATGGAGGATGCCCTGCAGGTTTATTGAACTGTAGAGGATCCAGGACTCATGTTTAACATCCCAATTTCTCCTTATGATATTGAAAATGTTTATCCTTTGTCTTTCCTTTTGTGTATTGGAAGCAGTTAATTGGTTTTGTAAGTTTCAGAGGTCTATAGCAGATGGGATTTTGCCTGAAGACAAACTGTATTTCTTTAAAATGCCTATGATATGATTTTGTACTTGGATTGTTACTGATTTAAGTTTTTTTAAATATTGTAATGTATTTTTGGAATTCAGAGGGTGGAATGTAGCAGTTTGATGTAATTATGAATTCCAAAAATATAATTGAATCATGCTTGTAAACTGATCTGTTAATCTGGGCATGATTAGGTTAGGATTAGGGCGTTGAGCCCCACCCCTTGGTGGGTGGGGAATCGAATATAAAAGGCAAGGCAAAGGACAGTAGAAGCAGTCTTTTGAGAAGCAGTTTTGATGTTGAAAAGAAGGCCCCAGGGGAAGAGAAGCGAGCCATTTGCCTGATCGTCTACAGCTGACCTTGTGGAGGAAACAGGCGCTAAGCCCGGAGAGAAACGCAGCCCCGGGAAGAGAGGAACCCCAGAAGCCTGAACCCTGGCAAACGCCGGCAGCTGTCTTGCTCTAACACATGGCAATGGACTGTGGTGAGAGAAGAAACTTAACGCTTTATGGCCTGGTATCTGTGGACTTCTACCCCAAATAAATACCCTTTATAAAGACCAACCCATTTTTGATATTTTACATTAGCACCCCTTTGGCTGACTAAGACATAGGTTCACAGCTATGAAACCACGTTTTGATAGATATTATTGAAACAGTATATGGAAAAAAAATAAGTTGTGTTGTCCACGAAAGTGTGCAGGTGAACAGTAAATATAGAGTCACTATTACACTTGGTACTTTTTGTTACTTCACGATTGTAAGTAAAGAAGAAGTTACAAGAGAATTAGCAAATCTTATTAAACACTGGGGTGACAGCATGAGATGGTCTCCAATGACCCCTGCCTCCTTGTGGAATCCCCTCCACTTGGGTGTGGGTAGAGCCTAATGAATAGAATATGGCACCTCTGAGATTAGGCCACAAAGGGCTCTGACTTCCATCTTGTTCATACTTTCTCACTCTCTTGATCACGCACTGATGGAAGCCAGCTGCCTTGTTGTAAGGCATCTCCTATATAGGACCATGGGGCAACAGCTAGTAAGAAACTGAGGCTTTTGGTCCAACAGCCTGTGGGGAACTGACTCCTGACAACAAATGCCTGAGTGAGCTTGGAAGCAGAGCCTCCTCGGCTGAGACCTCAACCCCAGCCAGAGCTTTGCTTACCATCCCGTGAGACCCTGCCCTTGGCTGCCAGGCTGCTGAGACAAGGACCGCACAGGAGGCTGGCTTTAGTGGCTCATGGTTTCGGAGGCTAGAAGGCTTGCCTTGTCTTGGGATTGGTAGTTTTCTGGTGCTGTGGCCATAAGGATCCTTGTGTTCCTTGGCTTTCCTGTCACATGACGATGTCCTCTCTTATCTCTTCTAGGTTCTGTTGACATCTGGCTCCCAGCTTCTGCTTGGGGCTTTTTCTTGACTATGGCTTCTGGTTTCTTTCTCTTTATTTAAAGACTCCAATAATCTGGATTAAGGCCCACCCTCATTCAGCTGGGCCACACCTTAACTAAAAATAACATCCTCAAGAGATCCTATTTACAATGGGTTCACAGATGCGGGGCTGCCGATAACGATGAACACGGCTAAGTCAGGGTGCACAATCCGATCTACCACAAACACCTTGAGACAGAGGCACCCAGTTTAGCTGAAGCAGATTCTTGACCTTTAGAAGCTGTAGGATAACAAATGCTCATTATTTTAAGCCACTAAGTTTTGGGAGTAGTTTTTATGCAGCAATAAATAACCAACTGCAAACAACTATGGATAAACCCCTATCAACATTTAAGGCATTTAATGGGACAAATGAGCTAATTTTTAATTGTATATTCACCTAATCTATGCTGGATTGATGATACAAACTCCTGGAGGATAAGGTGGATCTAAACTGTTGGAATGTTTCCTTTAATATCACTCATAGCACAGGAACTAGTCTCAAAAATGATATTGGATGGGAATGAAAGAAAAGATTTTGAAGTAAGGTCAGCAAGCACAGGATATTCATTTTAAACTTTCATCCAAAATGAAGCAAGTGATGCTGTACTTTCAGGAATCCATATCCAATCCTTCATCAGCAGCCTGTTTCAAAAATGTATCCTGTGAAATTAATCAAAGTTGATATGTCTTTTCATGAAAGAAATGAATTCTGCATCCATGAATTTCTTATGCATGGCGCTCCACTTGTAGACATCAAAATAAAAACTGTACTATCAAATTTCCAAGCTGTTTGATATTAACTTTCCACAGATGTGAAATATCAAGATCATCTCCTATTACTTTGATTTTTGTCATTAAATTATGGAACACACTATAACAATTGTAGAAACTCTATTTTTTAAAATAACTTTAAAAAATTTTTAAAAAGATACTTAGATTACATAAATGTTACATAAAAAATATAGGGGATTCCCATACGCCCCACTCCCTACCCCTCCCACATTTTCCCACATTAACAATATCTTTCATTAATGTGGTACATTTTTTTTATAATTGATGAACACACTTTGGAGCATTGCCACGAAGTGTGGATTATAGTTTACATTGTAGTTTACACTCTTTCCTGCAAAGTTTTATAAGTTATGGCAAGATATATAATGGCAATGTCATTTAGGACAACTCCCAAGTCCCAAAAATGCCCCCATATTATACCTGTTTTTCCCTCTCCCTCCTCTCAGGACCTCCAGTGGCTGCTGTTTCCACATTAATGACGTAAGTTCTTCCATTGCTAGAATCACAATAAGTCTATAGTAGAATACCAGTTAAGTTTACTCTAGTCCTTCATTCATCCTCCTATCCTGAGGATTCTGGTATGGTGATGCCCACTGCACCTCTAATTGAGAGGGGGCTTAGATCCCATGGGGCAGATGGATGGGACTATCTTTTTTGCAGTTGCAGACTCTCTGTTCCTTGGGATGGTCATTGTCCATCATCATCATCTCCTTGTTAGTTATTCTGGGTGAGCCCAATGAACTGGAGAGTAGGTGGTGCAACTCTGTTGAGATTCATGGCCCAGCTGGCACATGGACAGCCCAAAGATTTAAGTCTCTTGGACATACATCTATCAAGTCTAGTACTAACTGTAGGTTCAAATAGAAGGGGCAGAAGAGCCATGTGCAGGGAAACCACAACTGAGTCCAACTCTGTCACACTGGGGAGCATAAATTCCAAAGTAGGGCCCACTGGCAAGGTGCCAAATTCCTGAGCTGTCTGTCCTCCCTATAGTGTCTGGATGTCTCCAGAGCCCTCAGGAACCCCACTATTTGAGGCAATATTTACTTTGGCAGTCAATGAGATTCTGCTGAAACATGCATAAGCATGACCTCTGGAATGACCTCCCGAATCACTTTGAAGTCTCTTAGCCATATAAACTCATTTGTCTTTACCTTTTCTCCCTTTTGGTCAAGGTCTTTTCCCAGTTGCATTGCTAGTTGGTGCTTGGTAATAATCCCTTGGTGCCATGGAGGCTTATCCCCAGGAGTCATGTCCCACACTGGGGGGAAGGCAATGCATCTATATGCTAATTTCAGTGTAGAGAGAGGCCACATTTGAGCAACAAGGAGGCTCTCAAGAGCCAACTCTTAGACACCCTATAATACTAGGCTAAGTTTCAATTTCAAAAGTAAAGATTCATAAATACTGTCATCAATATCGAGGGCCCATCAATGGACCATCCTCCTTCACTAGTCACTGATCCTGCACTTGGGGGCTCCTGGTATTCCATTAGAGAATATGGCAGAACTCCTAGGATGGGAAATTGATATTCTTTCAGTTATTGTGTGAATCTCCACCCACCATGACAATGCCCCATGAACACTTGAGCACATTTATATACCTTACAGATATGCCCCAGGTGAACCTCCTCCCATGCATCCCCCATCACTGACACCCCACACCAATGATCCTCCCCTGTCACAGTTGCAACCCTTCTGTGATCCAAAACTTTTTCAAAAATGAAGCCAGCAAAACAACTAAATACAATTAATAAGAAAATGAAATAATAATGATAGTTTTAAAAAGAAGAAATAAAATATAAAAAAATTTTTTTTGGATAATAAAAAATAATGAAAAAAAACATATATATATTTTTAAAGATTTTATTTATTTATTCATTTATCCCCCCCTTGCTGCTTGTGCTCGCTGGGTCAGCTAACCACGCCGTGCGGGCAGGCTTGCCTTCACCAGGAGGCCCCGGGAACCGGGCCCGGGGCCTCCCATATGGTAAACAGGAGCCCTACTGATTGAGCCATAGCCGCTTCCCTGAAAAAATATTTTTAAAAAGTTTTTGACATAGTCTTTCATCACATAATGTAAGATCTGTTGTCTTGCATGTACAGTGAAACCTTCTGTTTATTCCCCCGGTGTCTTATTTTTTTCATTCTGTCTTCAAAGAAGCTTTGAAACCATATTCTCGTTAGCTTTTTTTTTTTTTTTTTACCGGGAAGTCCCAGGGATCGAACCCGGGTCCCTCCATATGGGAGATGGACGCCCAACCATTTGAGCCACATCCGCCCTCTCTTGTTAGCTTTTAACTTTTGCTTTTGCTCTTCAATCTTCATTGCCACTGAAAAATATATTGCATCCCTTCCTTGCTAGAAGAGCATTAAAAGTACAGAAGTGCTCATAAAATAACCAAATTTGGCTATACAGATCATATCTTTAAAACACTGGGACCTAACTGATTTCCCATCTTTAGAAACACAAGGGCACAAGGGCACCAGTCTGTATTTCAAACAATCTAGACAGAAATGTTCCTTTGGTCAAGCATTGCATCTCAGCCAGTAACTGTTATTCATGGTGAGCTTCCTATCATCACCAAGAGATTAATTTCAGTGTTAACACATGAACCTTCAGCCTGTGATGCAGGTCTGATGCCTGTGCAAGGAGAGAAGGAAACCATTGGGTGTGAAGAGCCATGGGCTGCAGTGCAGCCTTGAGGAAGTCTCTGCCTGGCCACTGGAGGCTCGGAGCAAAGGTTTCAGGCCCTGGGGTCTGCAGTGGGTGAAAGAGGTTCTGAAACCCCTGCAGTGCTCAGTCCTCACCAGGAAGTGTCACAGTGGATCGGACGGTACGGCAGGTGAAAGCCGACTGGCAACACACCCCACAGCAGGCTCACATCTCCATGGTCACAGCAAACACCGATGTAAAATGACACCAGTCAGAGTGGCCGTGGTCTTCCTAGCCAAAGGTCTTAGTTTGGATGACCTTGAAGGAGATGCTGAGCCAAGGACTCAGGGCAGATGGTTTATTTGGGAAGTAATACCAGGAAGCACATGGGAAGGAGTGGGAATCACCAATAAATGGTGCATTCGTGTGGTTGCTTGGAGCTGTGTCCCCCAGAAAAGCATGCTTTTAATCTTAGTTCACTCCTTTGGGTGTGAGCCCATTGTAAGCAAGACCTTTTGATGAGGCTATTTTAGTTAAGGTGTGGCCGGACTATGTCAGGATGGGTCTTAATCCTATTCCTGGAGCCCTTTAGAAGTGGAATGACATTTAGAGAGAGACAGCCACAGGAAGCAAGGTGTGGAGGGTCAGCGGAACTCAGAAGAGAAAGGAGAGGCCAACAGAGGCTGCCATGTGCATTGGCATGTGGCAAAGTGGCCCAGGACCAGGCATTGGCCGCAGCAGCCAGCCCCAGGCATTGCCTTGATGATGCCTTGATTTGGACTTCCAGCCTCAAAACTGGGAGCCATTAAATTCTCATTATTTAATCCCATCCCTATTTGCTTGAGCAGCCAAGCACACTGAAAGAGTTAGTGAGCAGGAAACCACCGTGGGTGGCCAGTTCCCACCTTGGGGTCACTCAAGAGACGGGGAATGTATCTTGGGTTTGTCTCCCAGACAATGGGAAGGGCTGTTTGTCCTCAGACTCTGTCCTGTGCTGGCACAAAACCCCAGCACTCCAGCATCTCGGGGCTAAAGGCCTGCACAAGCCCCCAAGGGCACCGAGGAAACCTCCTGTCCAGAGTCGAGGTGGGCGGTGTGGGGACCCGGAGGTGGGAGATGAGGGGGGAGGGGGGTGCTGGTGGGACTGGCTGGTTTCTCATTTAGAGGTGCTTTGTTCAAAGGGCACTGAGAAGCCTGTGCCTTTGGGCATCAGTTAGCTGGGACTGGGGCCAGGACAGGCCAGAGGTCTCAGCTTAGCTGGGACATCAGATCTTGGACGAGGCATCGGATCCAAAGTAGGAGAGACAGGCCTTCTGCTCCGCTCTGGCTTGCCGGAGCCTACCTCCCCTGAAAACCCAGCTAGGGCCCGGTGGCTCAGAAGAGACTGCCCATGTGGAAAGAGGGGGCCAGGCCTTGTCCAAGGAATGTGTGAAAGCACCGGGGCTCCTTCGCTGGGCAGGGGAGGACTCAGCAGAGGAGGTGGGCCCAGGAGTGGGCTCTTCTAAATATCAGCTAGGATCTTGGAATACGCAGGTTACTGTTTTGTTGGCGGTCAGCTCATTCACCCCTCAGCGGGGAGGAGCACAGCCCTTCCCGTGGTGCCCCCTACCCATGGCACGCCCCCATCCATGGCATGCACAGTATCCCCCACAGTGCAGGCACGCCACCTCTGTGGCACACTTCCCCTCCCCTGTGGCCCACACAGCCCACACAGAGCAGACCATGGAGGCCAGGAAGTGTGTTTCCTGACCCCTGCACTCCGCAGCCCGTGATTACGTCCACATGGGGGCGTTTCCCGTGGGCTGCCTTCAGCTGACCACCGAGTGTGTGGGGCTCCTAAGGCAGGCCCATTCCCGGAGGTAGGGGACTCTGCTGATGGGCACCGTGGCTGGGCAGAGCTCTCTCGGAAATGACCTGCAGTCTAAGAGCTTGCACCCAGCCTTCCTCCGCTCCCTCTCTCCTCCTGGAGTCAGACCAGTATCAACCTGATGGCTCTCCCAGCCTCTGCTGGCCCCCTCCCGATTGCCCCCGAGACAACTCCTGCATGGCTGGCCCCGCTTGACCTCTGTTTCTCAGAAGCCATGGGCTAACACAGACAGTACCAAGAAAGCAGGTGGTGACTGGAGATTTGGGCCAGTGCTCCTATTACCCAACAGCCATCAGGGTTAGGAGACGGGGCACGGATGGATAGTCCCTGGCACAGAGTAGGAACTCAGCTGCTAAAGAATCCACTGATGGTGACCTTGGAAAGTGTCCCAATGGGGGAAAAGCTGTGGCAGGTGCAGTGAGGCAGGGGGAGCACTGCCAGCAAAGAAGGTGGAGTTGGCAGGCTTAGCCAAGTTGTGCTCAGGCCCTGCAGAGAGGCGATGAGCCACAGAAGACCACCAGTAGGCAGTTCACGGCCAAGTCGGAGGGCCAGAGGGCCCCTGTGGTGGCTCACGAAGAGGCCCTTTCCTCCTACAGCTGCAGGTCTGCTGTGCCGCGCTCCCAGCCTGGCGGGGACACCTGGGGCCCTGAGCAGAGTGCAGGGACCCAGGGGCGGATGCGACAGTGGCCCGTTTACCACCCCTCCTGGGCACAGTGGGGAGTCCGTGCTTCCCATCCCCACAACTCCGGGCTCTGTGGGATGGAATCCAGGTCCGTAAAGGGTGCACACTTGTTGGGGACACACTAAAGGTCCTGCTCAGCTGTCAGCTATAGCTGCTACCTGAGCCCCGGAATCCTTGCACCCAGGACCCAGCAGGGAAAACAGGAGTCACCCTGCTGGGCGGAGGCTGTGTGTCATTGGTCCTGATGAGCATGGGGAGGGGGGGATGGCTTTACACCCTGGGGACACGTGGGACCCAGGGGTGCCTCCTCACCTCCCGCCGCCCACTTCCCGCTTCATGATTCTGGACGGAGCAGGCACACAGCCTGGTCTGAGGAGGCTCTGAGGACCTGTGGCTCCGGCTTTCAGAAATGAAGGTTGAGGTGAAACCATATCATGTGCTGAGGCGACAGCTGTGGGTGAAGGGTGGATAGCAGAGGAAGGTGTGGTGAGAGCAAGTTATGATCTCAAATCCATTCGTGGCTCTACTAAGTTACACCTCAGGAAGAGAGGCCCACGGGAGCCATGGAGAAGCTGCTTCTCAGTCCTGTGGAAGAAGATTGGCATGGTCGGGGGTGGGCTCAAAACGTGTCCCTCAGATGTCTGACTGTGGGGAGTGTCACTGACTGACTGACCCCACTGCCGCCCTCTGAAATCCCTCATCGCATCTGCCCCAAGGCCGTGTTTCCCACTGGTTGCTGTCCCCTGATAACTGAGTTTAGGAACATCTGTTCCTGGAAGATGCAGGACTCCTCTGAAGGCAACTTTGGTTCGAAGTCTTATAACCTTGCTGAACTTTCGTAGAACTGCATTAGAATTTTCTAGAGCATAAGTTTAAGTTGGTTCCAAACATTCTTCATTTCCTCTGCCCTTTATCTGGGGTAAGCTTTGCATTGGGGTTTGGTAGAATTCCTCATCACCTGAATCCCTCCCCATTATCTGTCAACGATATCCCTAAAATTCTGAATGGTTATAATCCTGTCTTGGTGCCTACATCTCAGAGGACCCAGACAACACATGTTGCCCAGTAGCTATGACTTGTGAGAGCAGATGTCCTAGGGATTTTGTTTTATTGGATTCTTATAACTATTTTGTTTTGAAATATAATGTGCATACCAGTGAATGCACATCTTAACTGTACAACTCAATGTCTTTTATAAACCCATACTTGTTACCCCGGCTATTTGTCTCTCCTTGCTTCAATTTTACATGGATTTAATTATTTAGGATCAGAATAAAATTTGTGTCTGATAGTATGAGCTCTTAATTGTGGCAGATTAAAGATGGCCAGTGATCCCTTGCACCTTTTTCATGAATCCTGGTTGGATCAATGGCTACCTGACCAATAAAAAAACGAGAGAAGTGACACTGTGCCAGTTTCTGGGCCCAGGCCTCAAAGGACTGGCAGCTTCAACTTCTTGTCTCTTGGAACCCTTGCTCTTAAAGCTCTCAGTGGCCATGTAAGAAATTCACCTACTATGAGGCCCCACAGGGGAAAGACCAAGCTGAGAGACATGTTCAGTGGTCCTGAGCCTCCCTGATGAGAGAGGGACAACTGGACAGGCCCCAGCTGCTCCAGCACCGGCTGTTCAAGGCAGCTGAGGTTCAACACATTGGAGACCAAAGACAAGTGATTCCCGGCAAACCCTTTTCCCCTAATAAATAATTGTCGTTTTAGGCCTCTACGTTTTAGAGTGGCTTTTTTTTGAACAGCAATAGATACTTGGGGCTTCAAATCTTGATTTATTCAAGATTACCTTGGCTATTCTTAGCACTTTGTAGTTTTATTATAAATTTTAGAATCAGCTTGTCAATGTTCACAGAAAATCTGCTGGAATGTTGTTTAGAATTGCAGAGATTCTATAGGTCAATTGGGAAGACATGATATCGTAACAATATTAAGTCTTTCAGTCAATGAACATAGTATATCCCAACATTTATTTAGGAGTTCTTTAATTTCTCCCAGGGATGTTTGCCAAACAGGTCGCTCATATATTTTATTATTCTCAGATATTTGATATTTAGTGGTGCCAATGCATATAGTATCATTTTAAAGTTTCATTTTCTAATTCTTGGTTGCTAGTACATAGCATATATGCACTGTGGTCAGAGTACACACTCTGCATGATTTCAATTAATATGATATGCTGGAAAATGTTTAAGGTGCACTTGAAAAGGGGTATATTCTGCTGTGGTTGGGTGCAGTGTTCTTTATAGGTCAATTAGGTCAAATTTGTTAAAATTATTGTTCAAATCTTCTATGTAATTACTGATTTTTAAAAATCTTCTTGTTTTATCAGCAGATATAAGTGAATTGAAACTCCAACTGTGATCGTGGATTTGTCTCTTTCTCCTTTTATAACTTCCTTTATCTCTTGCAATGCTTCCTACCCTAAAGTCTACTGAGTCTGATATTAGGATAGCTCTGCCAGATTTATTTTCATTACATTTTGCAAATTATTAAAAATTAATTTTTTTTAGTTTATGCTGCTATATTTAAGTGTGTCTCTTGTATGCAACTTACTCTTGCTTTTTACTAACTCAATCTTATGGTCTTTGAGTTTTAATTAGAAAATATTGTACATTTATATTTAATGCCATTAAAAAAAAAACTATTTAGGGTTAAATATATCATTTTGCTATTTGAATTTTATTTGTCCAATTTGTTCATTATTCTTTTTTTACTTTCCTTGGATTTAGAAAGTATTTTTTTTATCAATCTACTCTTTGTTTAATTAGCTTGTTAATAATTCATGGTTACAACATGATATGTTGTTATTAGTTTTAACCTTAAATTAGAAGACAGAAAATTTCCTGGTCAATGTGAGTGTTTTGTAACATTTAAACTCCACTTACCCCTCCCAACTTTTTAACTAATTTTATCATAAATTTTAATTCAGCATATATTCTTGATCCTAGAAGCCATTGATATTATTGTTTTAAAGAGCCAATATTTATTTAAGTTCAAACATATGTTTAAACTTCCTCATACTTCTTTCTCTGGCATCATTATGCTTCCACTTGGTATTATTTTCCTTCTGCCAATACAACTCTTTATTATATTTATTTGAGTGCCTGCCAGTGATGATTTCTTTCAATGCTTGTTTGTCTGCAAAAATATTTTATATGCCTTCAGTTTTTGAATTATCTTTGCAATGGATATACATTTTTTGTTAATTGTCATTTTCTTTTAGCATTTTTAAGATGCTATTTCATCATCTTCTGGCTTCAATAATTTCTGTTGAAAAGTCACTTGTCAATCTTATTATTGCTCCTAAGAAAGTAATGTGTTCCGTGCTCCTCCCCCCCCTCCCTTCCCCCGGGTGTTTTTAAGGCATTTTTCTTTGTCTTTTTTCTTCTACGCTTACCATCATGTGCTAGATGTGTTTTTCTTGTATTTTCTCTGCTTGGGGTATAGCAGACTTTATCAATACTGGAAAACTCACAGTCAATATAGGTTCAAATATATCCTTGTCTCTCCTTCTGGAATTCTAATTACATGTACGGTAGAACTTTTCATCATGTCCTATATGTTTTTTCACCTATGCTTTTTTTTTTTTTTTTTTTTTTTAAAGATTTTTATTTATTTATTCATTTATCCCCCCCTTGCTGCTTGTGCTCGCTGGGTCAGCTAACCACGCCGTGCGGGCGGGCTTGCCTTCACCAGGAGGCCCTGGGAACCGAACCCGGGGCCTCCCATATGGTAAACGGGAGCCCTACTGATTGAGCCACAGCCGCTTCCCTACCTATGCTTTAATCTAAATATTTTCTATTGACCTGGACCTGTTTTCCAACTCACCAACCCTCTCTTCTGCTATAACTAACTTGTTTTTAAATCAATCTATTAAATTCTTAATTTCATGATACATATGTTAGTTCTAGAATTTCCAGTAGATATTTTTTATAGATTTCAGTTTTCTGATGAAATTCATAATATTAATGTATTTTCTTAAACATATTAATCATAGTTAAAATTTGGTATCAACTAAAATATCTGGATCACCTGTGGGACAATCCCTATGGTCTATATTTTTCTTTTAGTGTTCTGTCATTTGGTTCTATTTCCTGGCATGCGAGTAATTTTTTATTTAAAGTATGACATTATTTATGGAAAACTTCAGGAGATCTGAAATGATGATTTCTTCTTCCAGAGAAAAACTGAGGCTTTTTGGCAGATGTGTGAGAATGGGCAGATCACTGTGACCTTCTATGGATGGCTCATTCCAGCTCGCCCTAACTTTTAGAGCACAGCATACAGGTGTCTGAACTGAAAGTCCGGGCTGTGAGCAGGGCCCCTCCTCCCTAGCAGACTCTGAACTGCAGTTTTTGCCCCCCACCCCCATCTCTGTGGGACTGCTGTAACCTATGCTTAACCCTTTAACCACCTAGAAGCTGCTCTCTGCTTGGTTTCTTGAGGTCTCACATCAAATTGTGCAGATTGGGCATCAGAAAATGCCTTGAAGGAAGTTGTATGCAGGGTTCTAGGCCCACCTCCTTGTGAGTCACTTTTATTGGACACCTGGCGCTTCACACCCCGGCTGCTTGGGTGTTCCCGAGCTCCATTCCCCTCTCCCCATGACCTCTGCAAGCTCAAGCCATGATTTGCTCTGCAGCCTCCATGTCCTGTGCTGCTGATCAGCTGTGCCTGGAGGCTCTCGCAGGGCCCTTGTCTTCCCTCCAGGACCTTGGGCCCTGACGTCTTCCCTGCCTTGTTGGTTCCCAGAGACCTCATGCAGCTGTTTCCATGCCTTGGATCCATCCTCCACAGGGCCAAGTCTTGGTCTGATCCCAGCTCTGTCATGGCCAGGAGAACAGCCTCCCTCTTGGATTGGATTTTGAATCCATGTCCCCTGAATGCTGTCACTGGCTCAAGAAACAGCTAAAACTCTGCTTTTGGTTGTCCCTGAGGCTTCTGTTACCTTCTTGTCAACTCCACAGCAAATGATTCTCAGCTGTCCAGGAGCCTGGGATGGCATCAGAGAAGGTTTGCAGTGGAGACTTTTCCGAACTGCCCACACCCTGTGAATTCATGATTTAATGGAGGGAGCTCTGAGCGCCATGTCTATATTTAGCAGTGAAGGCTGCCCTTCCACAGTGTGCACACTTCCCGGTTGAAACCTGCTATTCAACACGCCCCTGCTGTCCCCCCCACTCCCCATCTGGCAGCTCTGCCAGTAACTCAGTGTGCAGACCCCGCCTCTCTGGGCCTTAGTTTCCTCCCCTGAAACTGAGGAGGTGGGCTTCGTGTGTTGGAGGGGTGCTTTCTTGACAGGTCTAGTTTCATCCTGACCTGGCCATTGTGGAGGGGCCTCATGCATGTTTTGTCCAGGTGAGGCAGGCATTGGACATGAGTAAGTGATATTAGCTAAAGCCCAGGGCATCTGGTCTTCAGGGCACTCACCTTCCACCTGGATTGGCAATGCAATTATAATTCGATTCATTTATTAAAACAAAGCATTCATCTCCATTTCTGTTGGGAACATGGGTGAGAGGCTCTCTCTTCCTAGTCGCTGTGTGGCATCATTCGGCTGTCAGATGCTAACACACATGCTCCTGGGGCCAGTTTAAAAACACTCTTTTGTCCCTGCTTAGATGTGCCCTAGTGGGAGCCGTTTGTGAGGAGGGCTGCTCCTGCAGCTGAATGCTTACAGCTTCAGAGCTATGAACTGGACCAGGTGCCCCTCAGTTTAAACTCTGCTGATGGCCTGCCACACTCCAGAGTGAAAGTTTAGTGTTTTGGCGTGGCCGCCAGGCCTGGCCTCCTGCCACTCCACCCCTATCTCCGTGCTCCGGCCTCTCCGGGCTTCTTTCACGTCCTCCACAAGCTCCTTCCCTTCCCTGGGACTGTATGGGCCTCTCCACCTGCAAATTCCCCCTTTGTCCTTCTCAGACTCCACCCCGGCCTCCTTTAGCTCCCGGCTCTGCGACTCCTCAGAGAGGCCCCCCTGAACGCCTACACAAAGCGGGGTCCCTGGCATCCCCTCACACCACCCTCTTCTCTTGCTTTCCAGCTCTCACCCTACGTTGTAGTTATGTAAGCATTGGTGTGACTATTTTAAAACTTGTTTGTAAATTTAAAAATTGAATTGATACAAAAGAATATTTAAGATTTATGTGCAAGGAATAATTACATCATGTTGCATGTCTGTATAACTACCCCCCCCCAGGTTTTGTTTAACCTTCCCTTACATTCTTTTTGTTTGCTTTACTACAATATTTGTGCCCCTAAGCAATGTACGTTTAGTTTTGCCTGTTTTTAAACTTTAGGTGAATAGAACTGCACTGAAGATGTTCTTTGGAGACTTGCTTTTCAACCTCACGCCGTGCTCCTGAGATTCTCTATATGAATGCATGTAGCTGGGGTTCATGCATTTTTACTGCTGTGCAATATCCCAGTTTATGAATTAATTATAAACAATTTCTCTCTTCTATGGTTGGTGGACATTTAAATTGGTCCCAAATATTTTGCTCTCAGAAACAGCCGTCCTGGGACTGTTCCCCTCCTTACCCACAGGAACAGGAATCTCTACTACAGAAGCATTTTGCAGAGTCTTGTTTTCCCTGACTCAGTCTACCCTGCCAGCCTCCCCTCTCCCTGAGGGTGGGCCCTGGTCACTCCTGTTTGCCTTTGTCCACTGAGAGCCCAGCAGTGTACCTGGAATCTACACAACATCTCAGTAAGTGGTCGCTGAGTGAGTAAATGAAGGAGCGAAATGAAATAAAAAATAATAATAATAAAAAAAAGAAATAAAAATTAAAAAAGTAAAGAATAAATAAACGAACAACTAGCAAAATGGCAGCAGAGTAAAGAGCTCCTGGAATCAGCTCCTGCTACGGGGCAGTTGGTGATCACCCAGAGTTATCTAAAGCACCTGTTTGGGGGCTCCAGGAGACCAGAAGCACATCCTGCAGCATCCTTGAAAGAGTGGAAGGAGAAGACTGCCCATCTGCAGAGAAGATTCCTAAGTAGAGCCCTCCACGCCACGGAGGCCAGTGCCCATCCTCCACTGGAGGCACAAGCCACCTTGAGAGCTGTTCCGCGGCTGGAATTGGAAGCTCCACTTCCCAAAACAGGGGAGGAAGACACTGTTGGGCACCATCTTCAGCTACTGATTAGTAAATTCGGCTGCTAAAGTATAATCCTAAGAACAGCTAAAGTTTGAACCTGTCTAAGTCAGAAAGAGGCCGGTGGCCGCCATTTTAACTCCTCTCCTGACATGAAGGGAAGTGGGGCTGACTGAAAATCACAGTGCTGGAAGGGACCGGCTTCCTTCCATCCAGATCAGAGTGCAGCTCTAGACTAAGCCCCAGGCCCACCTCGGGCAGGGAGGAAGCTGGGGGGAGCTGTGCCAGCCTCTCCAGGAAATTACAGACCACACCGCGGAGGTCAGTGATCATCCTACTTTGGCAGCGCAAGCCATCCCAGGAGCTATTCTGTGGCAGGAATTGGAAGCTCCATTTCCCAAAAACATGGGAGGAAGAGACGGTTGGCCACCGATTTCAGCTGCTGATTAGTCAGTTCGGCTGGCTAAAGTATAACCCTAAAAACAGCTGAATATTGAACCTGTCCAAGTCGGAAGGAGGCTGGTAGCTGCCATTTTGACTCCACCCCCAGCATGAGGGGAAGCCGGGCTGACTGAAAATCACAGTGACAGTAGGGACTGGCTTCTTTCACCCAGACCAGCCTGCAGCCCTAGCCTAGGCTTCAGCCCCACCTCTAGCAGGGAGGAAGCTGGAGGCCCTGCACCAGCCTCTCCAGGTAACTGCAGGTACATTTAGCTGACACAGACTGAATAACTGGAAGTCTACCAGGGCAACTGCGGTCATTTTGGATCTGCACTGCATAGACTGCTGCCCACACCTGCAGCTCCATCACTGCCTCAGGTAGGGGAGAAAGGGGCGTGAAGCTTCATCAGTCTCTCTGGGCAACTACAGTCTAGGCCTGCATGACTTGGATTATTCCACACAGTTGTGGCTCTGTCCCTACCCCTGGCAAAGGAGAAAGTTGGGAGAAGCTTCATCAGTCCTTAGGGCACTCAGGGCAGCTTGAGCCTCCACAGCTTACAGCACCAACTACATCCTTGGCTCCTACTACACAACCAACAAGAGAGAAAGGGCAGGAAGCTCTAAACTAAAGAGAAGAACTGCACCCAGAATAAATACTCTAGTAAGCCAGATGCCAAGACACCAACAACAAATTACAATCCATACCAAGAAACAGGAAGATATGGTCCATTTAAAGGAACAAGATAAGCCTCCAGATGACATAAAGGAGTAGAGACAACTAATCATAGATGTTCAAACAAATCTCCTTAATAAATTCAATGAGATGGCTAAAGAAATTAAGGATATTAAGACATTGGATGAGCACAAAGAAGAATTTGAAAGCATACATAGAAAAATAGCAGATCTTATGGAAATGAAAGGTGCAATAAATGAAATAAAAAATACACTGAAATCATATAATAGCAGATTTGAGGAGGCAGAAGAAAGGATTGGTGAGCTTGAAGAAATGGCCTCTGAAAGTGAACATACAAAAGAACAGATGAAGAAAAGATTGGAAAAACTTGAACAAGGTCACAGGGAACTAAAGGATAGCAAGAGATGTGCAAACATACATGTCGTAGGTGTCCCAGAAGAAGAAGAGAAAGGAAAAGGGGCAGAAGGAATATTTGAAGAAATAATGGTAGAAAATTTCCTAACCCTATTAAAGGACATAGATATCCATGTCCAAGAAGCACGATGTACTCCCATTTGAAAAAATCTGAATAGACCAACTCTGAGACACGTACTAATCAGAATGTCAAATGCTAAAGACAAAGAGAGAATTCTGAGAGCAGCAAGAGAAAAGCAATGCATCACATATAAGGGATACCCAATAAGTTTAAATGCAGATTTATCACCAGAAACCATGGAGGCAAGAAGATAGTGATATGATATAGTTAAGATACTGCAAGAGAAAAACTTCCAGCCAAGAATATTATATCTGGCAAGATTGCCTTTCAAAAATGAGGGAGAGTTCAGAATATTCACAGATAAACATAAACTGAGAGAGTTTGTAACCAAGAAACCTGCATTGCAGGAAATACTAAAGGGTGTGTTATAGCCTGAAAAGAAAAGACAGGAGAGAGAGGCCTGGAAGAGAGTGTAGAAATGAAGATTTTATCAATAAAAGTAACTAAAAGTGTCAAAAGAGTGGTGAAAATAAAAAATGACAGAAAAAACTCAAATATTAAGAAATAAACTTAACCAACAATGTAAAGCACTTATATTCAGAAAACTACAACTCATTGTTAAAAGAAATTTTAAAAAGACCTAAATAATTGGAAGACCATTCCATGCTCACAAATTGGAAGAATAAATATCATTAAGATGTCAATTCTACTCAAATTGATATACAGATTCAATGCAATCCCAACAAAAATTCCACCAGCATTTTTTTTTAAATAAATGGAAAACGTGATTATCAAATTTATTTGGAAGGGTAAGGGGTCCTGAATAGCCAGAAACATCTTAAAAAGGAAAAGCAACGTTGGAAGACTCTCATTTCAGGACTTTAAGTTGTATTAGCTACAGTGGTAAAAACAGCATGGTATTGGCATAAAGACAGACACATAGACCAGTGGAACCGAACTGAGGGTTTAAAAAACAGACCCTCACATCTATGGTCAAGTGATTTTTGACAAGCCTGTCAAACCCACCCAGCTCTGGCAGAACAGTCCATTCAACAAATGGTGCTGAGAGAACTGGATATCCATAGGAAAAGAAGGAAAGGGGACCCCTATCTCATACCCTATACAAAAATTAACTCAAAATGAATAAAAAACCTAAATATAAAAGCAAGAACCATGAAGCTTCTAGAAGAAAATATAGGAAAATATCTTCAAGACCTGGTGGTAGGAGGTGGATTCTTAAAGGAGATAAGAGGAGGACTGAGATGGACTACTGATATTTAATGTATGTAGAAGTTTTAATTAGCTTTACTGTAAAAGTGTGGAAATGTACAGAGTTGATGGTAACACATTATAGTGAGTAACAGCTGGTTTATAAATGGGGATGTGGCTGAAAATGGTAGTCTAGGGATGTAAATGCCAATTGACAGAAAGCTAGAGAATAATCTAGGGACTGAATAGCACAGTGAACCCAGAGGTGGGTGAGAATAGTGGTTGATGGTACAGATGCAAGAGTGTCCTTTGTGAGCTGGAGCAGATGTACATCACTATTGCAGGGTGGTGGGAACGTGGAGAAGCCTGGGAAAAATACAACTGGAGTGACCTATGGACTGTGGTTAACAGTAATACTGTAATATTCATGCATCTAAGCCAAAGATGTACTGAGATGATAATGGGAGAGTATGGAAAATGTGTGCCAAATGTACGCTGTGGACCTGGTAATAAACAGATGATATTATCTCATAATCTGTAACAAATGTCCCACCACGGTGTGGTATGTTGATAGAGGGGTGTTGTATGGGAATTCTGCACTTGTGCATGATTGTTTTGTAAGTTTACAACTTCTGTCATAAAAATATATTTAAAAATAATAATAGGATGGGTTGGGGGGGAAATACACCAAATGTAAGATAAGGCCTATAATTAGTAGTAAGATTTTGACAATATTCTTTCATAATTTGTAACAAATGTCTCACGACAATGCAGGGTGTTGGTGGGGGGCTGACGTGTGGGACCCCTGTGTGATGTTATGCCTGTTTGCTTTGTAAGTTCACAACTTTTACTATATACTTATTGTTTATGTATGTTGTAACCGTTGGCCAGTTTGATGTAATTATGAATTCCAAAAATATAATTGGTTCATGATTGTGAACTGATCTGTTAATCTGGGCATGATTAAGTTAGGATTAGGGCATTGAGCCCCACCCCTTGGCGGGTGGGGAATCGAATATAAAAGGCAAGGCAAAGGACAGTTGAGGCAGTCTTTTGAGAAGCCATTTTGATGTTGGAAAGAAGGCCCCAGGAGAAGAGAAGCAAGCCGTTCCCCTGATCGTCTGGAGAGAAACGCAGCCCCGGGAATAGAGGAACCCCGGAGGAAGCCTGAACCCTGGCAAACACCAGCAGCTGTCTTGCTCTAACACGTGGCAATGGACCATGGTGAGAGAAGAAACTTAACGCTTTATGGCCTGGGATCTGTGGACTTCTACCCCAAATAAATACCCTTTATAAAGACCAACCCATTTTTGGTATTTCACATTAGCACCCCTTTGGCTGACTAATACATAGGTTAATGTATAAATGATATAAAAAAATAATAATAACAGGGTGGGTTGGGGAAAAGTACTTTGGTTAGTAATAATATTTTGAAGATGCTCTTTAATTATTTGTTAAAAATGTTTAACAACAATGCAAGGTATTGGTGGTGGGGTGACGTATGAGAGCCCTGTATGATGTTGTGTATGTTTGTTTTGTAAGTTCACAACTATTACTATACACTTATTGTTTATGTATGCTCATCTATAAGTAATATACTTCAGTAAATTTTAAAAAATGATATGCAGATTTTTGCTACTAGAAAACCTGCTGATTATGTAAGCAAAACATTTGTAAAGTATTTTAGAACTATGGTAGACATTTAACTAAAAGAAAATTATATTAGTTTTGTGGATTTTTAAATATTTGTCATATTTGTGAGCTTTAATAAAAGTTGTGATATATAAAAAAAAAAATAAACGAAGTAGCGAATGAGGGAACGATCTCATAGCCCAGCCTTCTGCAAGTGTATGCGGCAGTGACCCCACTTTCCAGTCCCTAATCCCAGCCTTACTACCTGGGGTCAGCTCCAGACGCACACCTTTTCCTGGAAGCCCCCCCAGCACCTGACCCTCAGTTTGGCTGGACCATCATCATCATCTCCACGTGTTTCTTCTTTAACCTCAAACCATGGCTTCCTAACAGGGGAGTAGTTCAGAGTCTTTCTGCTTTCCCACCAGCCACCCCAAAATACTTCAAAGTGAACCTGAAATCTTGTAGACTCCATCTCCTTAAATATCCTTGCATTTGTTTGTTCCTGTCCACCTCTTTCCCATCATCTAAGCCCAGCATTGACTATCCGGTGAGGCCAGGGGTGGCGTCTTTTTCGTATATTTGCATCCCGCAGCTGGCAGTGTCTCCTTGGAGAGTCTGGGGAGCCCCGGGGACGGTGGAACGAGGCTGCAGAGGGCGTGTCCCCCTTCCCTCTCCACGCTGCCCCCATCTCTGCACAGAGCCCACCTGACTCTCTCCCTCTGCCTCCTGGCCCTGCTGACTAGGCCCGTCTCACCCTGAACACTCCGCTGGGGGCTGGGGGCCGCCTGTGTGCAGCCGCGCCGAGCCCCTCTGGGTGGAATCTGTGCCTTGTCTCCCACACCTGGCTGTGCGCCTCGAGAGGGGGCCATTCTGTGGCAGTTTGGCATTGTTTATGAATTCCAAAAATAGATATTGGATTATGTTTGTAAACTGGTCTGTGCCTGGGTGTGATTAAATTATGATTGGGGCTTTTTTTGGGCCACGTCAGTAGGACGTTGAGTCCCTGCCCCCTTGGTGGGTGGGAACTCACAGAAAAAACTCCATGGCAGAGAAGAGAGCTGGAGATTTTGAGCTGGAGCCCGGGAAGTGAACACACAGGGGAAGAGCACAGAGGAGCAGAGACGGCTCCACCGACACGGCAGAGGCCCCGGGAAGAGAGACGAGCCGCTCGCCTGATAGTCTACAGCTGACCTCGTGGAGAGAAGCAAGCCTGAGCCTGGAGAGAATCGCGCCCCGGGGAGAGAGACAAAGCCTAGGGAGCCTGACGACCTACGGCTGATATTAGAAGAGCCTTAAGAGGAAGAGGAAGGCTGAACTTGGCAGCTGTCTTGCTCCAACATGTGGCAACAGACTTTGGTGAGGGAAGTAACTTACGCTTTACGGCCTGGTAACTGTAAGCTCCTACCCCAAATAAACGCCCTTTATAAAAGCCAGCAGATTTCTGGTATTTTGCGTCAGCGCCCCTTTGGCTGGCTAATACACGTGCCTTGGCATCTTTGCTTCTCTAGGACCCGCGGGCTTAGCCAGTCCTTGTTGGATGGATGTGTGCGTGAAGGGCTATAAAACAGAACTTGATCTGTGGAGCCTCTCCCATCGGATGCCTCTGGGCCGGGGATGGAGTGCTTCCGAGCGGAAGGTCTGGGAGGATGGAGGCGGCAGTGGCATTCGAGCTGGCCCCGTGGGTGCCTCTGCTTTCCAGGGCTCCAGCATGCCCTGCATTTCCATGCCTCTGTGCAGCAGCTGTCATGCACCCCCATGTGACTCACAGCCCGCGAGTGAGGCCTGGACCCTGGCAGAGGAGGGGCTTTTTAAGGCACTGCAAAGCCACCTTCCTCTCCAGCTAATTCCAGCTCCCGCTGGGTCATGTTGGCTGGAAGTCTCAGGTTGCTGCCCGAGGAGGCTCGCAGGATGCTTTCAGCAACGTCAGCAAGGGAGACCATCTTCCTGCTCAACCTCCCAGCCAGGAGGAGACTGGTGCTGTCTTCACAGACATGTTTGCCTCCCACAGCGGCTTTCCTTGGCTGAGCCACTTCCCCTCTCCAAGCCTCAGTGTCCTCTCAGCAAGAGACGACTGGTTGACCTGAACTTCTCCCCTAAAGCCTCTGAGCATCACGAAAATGCTTCGTCAGCTGCGAATTCATCTGCAGACACTGAGCTTTGGTGCCAGAATTATCCTACAGAGGCTAATCCTTCTGCCTCGTGTGGAACAACAGATGTGGGTGCCACGCAGCCACGTGTGGAGTGCGTGGAGTGTGAATACCAGGTGCCCACAGCCTCCAAGGGTCCCTGATGGCAAAAACTCCTGCCCAAGATGGACACCAGGCCAACTGCAGAGTCTGTGAAGAACACCCAGGGATTACGAATTACACGGCAAAGTCTGGGAACCTGGGTTTTCACTGTGTGCCTAGAAGGTTCTTGTATTAGTCAGTCAAAAGGGGTGCTGATGCAGAGTACCAGAAATCTGTTGGCTTTTATAAAGGGTATTTATTTGGAGTAAAAGTTTACAGTTAGAAAGCCCTGAAGAGTCCAACTCAAGGTACTTTCTACTGAACTCTGTTGTCGCGTGTTGAAGCAGGGTGGCAGGCGATGTCTGCGAGGGCTCAGCCTTCCTCTTCCCTCTTAAGGCTCCATGGGCCCAGCTTCTTCCGATCTCAGCTGTAGGCTGGCAGAGGGCTCATCCCTCTTCCCAGGGCTCGTTTCTTTCTGGGCTCAGCTGCTCTGTTTGCCTTATTCTCAGGCAAATGGCTCATCTCTCTTCCCAGGGCTGCAGGATCCTCTTGTGTCTATGGAGCTCCCTTCCTCTGTGTACCTGCTTCTGTGTTCTTGATTGAGGGTCCATTTATATAGCCCACAAAAGGGACAGGGACTCAACCCTGCATGTCCTAATGACATGGTTGAATCAAAGCTCTAATCTTGATTTAATCAAATATATGTAAAGCCTTTGAATTTAAACCAATCAAATGGTATCACACCCAGAGGAACAGACCAGTTTACAAACATAATCAATATCTCTTTTTGGAATTCATAAATAATCTCAAACCGCCACAGTTCTCATGCCCTGTCAGGCTTGGGAACTCCTGCTGCAGACCAGGCTGGCACATGTTCCCATAAAGGCTGGACAGCGTTCAGCGCTGGGGGCCATGTGGCTGCCACAACTACTCAATGTGCCACTGGAGCTCAAAGGCAGCCAGAGACAGTGCATAAATGAATGGGCATGGCTGGGTGCCAATAAAACTTTATTTACAAAAATACGCAGATGGCTGGATTGGCCCACCACTGCTCTAGACTGACCTGTTCCTTCAGCAGAAGAGAACAGTGAAGCCTGAGGGAGGGGAGGTGACTTGCCAGGGCCAGGGGTGGATGCCGGCTGGGTATGGAACCTTGTCCTCCCTTCGGCTCTCCTGCCACCCCAGGTGGTCTCCAGCCGCCAAACCGCAGCCCTCCACTTGGCCTGGGGTGTAGAAAGCTTGCCGTAGACTCGGGCTCTGCCTGCCACATTCTCACCGGGGAAGGGGGCTCAGTCTCCTCTGGACACTTGGGCAGGCTCTCAGATGCCCCCTCCAGCCCCCACAGCCAGGCTGTGCCTCCAGACTCCCCTCCTGCTCAGGGCGCATCGCTCTGCGTCTGCTGGCGTGTCAACCACACTGCAGATAGCATCTCCCTGGGCAGAGACGGGGCACCTGCCCCTGGAAATCCCACAGCAAGGAGGCTCTGCAGCTGCAGAGGCTGCTGGGGGCTCGAGGGCTGCCCCGTGGAGCAGGGGTCGGACGCCTCCAGACAGGCTCTTCCTCTGTGTCTGGGAGGCCCCAGGCCTCTTCTGAGCCCCTGTCCCTGTGCCTGGAGTCAGCAGGTACACAGGTTTTCCCTCCAGGCTCCCCTCCAAGCTGGCCTTCCCTCCCTTTAGCCCCAGGCCCTCCTCCCAGGAGAGAGGAAGCTCTACCAGGGGTCAGCATACAGCTTTCCAGAAGCCCGAGGGGCCCACCCCACCAGCATCGCAGCTTGCATCCTCCAGCCTCAGAGGGAGGTGGAGGGGTCTGACGTGGACAGCTGTGGGGACACGCACTGCTCCAGGAGCCTCTGTGATGGGGGGATTCTGTGTGCTGCCCCTGAGCCCCTCTCCAGCCAAGGTCTCCTCCCGTGCCTTGCATCCGCCTGCCATGTGGGTCAGCAGCTTCCTGACCATGGCTCTTCCAGTCCCTCCTGCCCTCCTGTCCCCAGACACTGATCTTTGGAGATGCCACATGGCAATCCCATGTTCTTGTGGGCTCTTGAGGTTGCCGTGTGCAGAAGCCCTTGGACTCTGTGGCAGCTTCTGCGTGGCCCAATAAACATCCCTGTGGCCGGGACAGATAGGGCCACTTACTGCGACTGGGGCCAATGGGGTTGCATCGGTACCTCGCAGCACTGCTTGAGGATTAAATAGCAATGCATGCAAAACCCATCTACATCACTTGGTATCTGTAAAACTATCGAGCTGTTCCTCTGACGTTACCTCTGAGTTTTCTGGCTGGATTGTGTGGAAACGACCTCCCACAGACCTGGACACTTAGGTTTGAAGCGTCAGGAGCCCTCCACGTGTGCGTGCTGCCGGCGCGTCTCCAGCGGGGCCTGCAGCGCCGTGACCTCGGCGGGACTTGGGGCTGCTGCACTTGGGCACGTGCCCGGCCCTGCTTTGCAGCTGAGCTTCCCTTCAGCATTGCCGTTTCTGCGCTTAGGGCAGAACGGAGCAGGGTAAGGAAAAAATCTCTATCCCATTTCTTTTCCCAAGCTCGGCCGGGGCACGTTTCCACGGGTGACCCCGTTTGCTCCCAGGAAGGTCGTGTCACGTGAACGCCCTTTCAAAGAGTCCACATTACTCACTGGTACACTTTAGCTGCATCTTAGTTTTTTCCCTTCAAACTTGGCTTCTTAAAAGGGCTTTCCACTTTTTCTCTCATGAACATTTTAACACATTTGAAAAATAACAGAGCAGTTAAAAAACACAACATAGTTTCACAGAGGCTTCTTCACACTGAATCATGCTTCAGCTTTTCCTGTGGCACAGCCTGAGGGGAAGGTTAATTTAAAATAGCTGAAAGAGAGTGAAGTCATGTGCAGCAGCCATGAAACCCAGATGGGAAAATGAGGAACGAAAAGAGGTGGCCCTCGGGTGCTCCGGTGAGACAAAGCAGAGCCTCGCTGCCCAGGCACCGAGTCAGACCCAGTGCCTTCACGAGACGCCAGCTCCCGCTAGGCTAGCAACCAGCAAGTTTGTCTCTTAAAAGCATTACTGAGAAAAGTTATTCCCAAGGTAGATTTCCAACAACGATGCTTTCAGCAGACATTACGTTATTTTTTATGTAATACATTCTACTTAAAATAAAAAAAAAAAAGGTTTCCCTGGGCTTTGCATGGTTTGTTGAGAGCCATATTTCCCAGAGGCCCTTGCAGGGAGATGCTCTAGATTGCCCTAGAGTCATCTAGAGCTATTTGGAAAGACTTGGGGTAGCTCCAGAGCAGGGAGGTCAGGGAGGTCAGACCTCCAGGCAGGTGCGGTGGGGGAGGCGCCTGCTTCTCTTGGGATGAGTTTCTCATGCCCTGTCAGGCACCACAGTCAGCATGGGGGAGGCAGGGCCACTCTCCCTGGGGGTGGGGGCTTGGCTCTGGCTGTCACCTTCGGCCAAATACTTCCTGGCTGTGCAGATCAGACACCCCCCCCCGCCCCACAGACAGAGGGCCGCAGGGAGTCTGCTAATGACCAGGTCTTTTTCCTTAAACTGGCTCCAGTGGACGCTGCCACTAGGAGCCACGGCTGGTTCAGCCACTTTCCTCTCTGCATTGACTCCTCAAAATAGGGGCTAACCTTCCTTTTCAGAGGGAATGGGAGGGGGAATAAAAGGCCTTAGTAGGTGTTTAATACACCAAAACTTGTACCATTTCTTCTGAATAAGTCACTATTCTGCATGTGTTTTTATGTTTTAAAATTTGTTTAGATCACGTCTGCTGTCGGAAGTTCGCAAGCCCCTGCAGGGTTGGATCACAGCTGCCTGATGTGGAAAACGGTGAGAGTCGGTTGCAGAGGAAGCCTGTTTTGGGGAGGTACCTTGGGATCAACCAGTGGCAGGAGCACCTCTGGATGGATCCAAGTGTAAGAATGGAGGTGAAGCTGACTGCAGGAGAACTGGAACCAGTTCAGGGCTTACTGCAGGGCACACACACTGAGTTACTGACAGTCGCAACTAGAACTCTTATCGTCTCAGCTTCTAGTTGATTCTTCTCATCCAGGAAGGACTTCCTTCTCCTCCTGAGCTGGATACCACTTCCCACTGAATGCACAGTGTCCTTTCTTGGCAGCTCCCCATCTCCCCTAGGGAGGGGATGCAGCTGCATGGAAACGCCTCAGTTCTGGTGGCGCACAGTTTGAAAGCCCCCAAGCTTATTCTGCTCCCCCCTTGCTTGGAAAGCAATTGGCACCTCTGGTTTTGCGTATTTAAAGTAAAAGAAGATCCATCTGACTTCTCCCTGAAGAAGACTTGTGTACCTACCAAGGTTAACAAGAGTCCACCAAGGAGAGAAATCCATGCTGCAAGGCTTTTATTGGTTTGAACCAGGCAGGGGGGAAATGATTTACACAGAGACGGGTTTATGATGCCAGTGGGTTCGGGCTGTGCAGGGAAATGTACCTCTGGAAGTTGTGCTTAAATTACATTTCTCTATTAGGTTGTACAGAGATCATGGGAGATGGTTTCTGCCTGGATTTGGGAGGGAATCTGTGGGTGATAAACTGGATCTTGTGAAGACTTTGTAAAGTTAATTTTAGGTTGCAAGTACTTTGTTTTGTAAACATAACGCATATCCATTGACTTCTAGCAACTGCGCCTGGTGCTGGGGGTATGGAGGAGAAGGAGACATGGGCCCTGGGCACCTGAAGGGAAATGACACCTGGACCCACGGTGGGGCATCTCTCCATCACTGTCCGGAGGTCCAGGAAACCCATGCCTCCCTTCCCCTGAACTTCTCTTTCAGGACGGTGACTTGATTTCGGCTGTCCCGTTCTTGACATCATCAGGTCATCTTCCCAGGCTGCGTCCTGACTCTGGTCACCTGTGGAGCCCTTCCCGCCCGAGAGAAGAGTAGCTGAGCAGTCCCTGCAGACACTCGGGTTTTTTTGTTGTCGTTGTTCCCGAGTCGCCTGACCCATGCTTAGAATCTGTCTGGCCAGCCCTGCACACACTGCAGCTGAAAAGCTTCTGAAGATGCACCCATTGTTCCGAGTGATTGAGTTTTATATTGTTGTGCCAACTCCTAAACAAGCGGACAGATCCATTTGGAACTTGTTTTTCTTTGTTGTTTAATAAAGCAGCAATCATATACCGTGTAAGATAATGGAATGGCTGAATGCAAAGTTGAATTATTTTATTTTATGGAGTCTTAATTAGATTTGTAATGCAGAGCTCATAAGTACCAAATGTTTGCTTAGCTTTAATGAGACCTGTTACAGAGAGTGGGAGAATTGTAATTCTCCCATTAACACAACAATGATACATATTGTGAGGTTGAGCATATATCAAGTTACAAAAGATGCTTCTGCTGCAGCAGGGGATCCATTGCTTCCCTCTGGATTTTCTACTGTTTCCTCTATGCTTTTTTTCTTTTTTTTTGCTCGACCTGTAGGAACGAACCGTTTAAAGTTCCTTTATTAATCTTTCCGTGTTAATGGTTTGCCTCCCAGCCTGAGCGGAGGCCTGGGTGGGACAGGGGGCCTGCCGGGAGGCAGCGGAGGCTCTCAGCTGGTGATGTCATGTGCCCCTTCCCGAAGGTCTCGCCTCCCTGGGAACCCATCAGCAGGCACCCACAACCACAGCCTCGGGGCATTCCCGGGTCAAAGCCCACTCTGAGGCTGCTCTGTAAATAATTTATCTCTAAGAATATCCAAAGCACTAGGTTTGCGAATAATTTGTTTTCTTGAAAATTAAACCAAAGTGGTTATCCCTATAATCACACCATTCTCAGTCGCCTACTTCCCAAGACACTTTCCAGAATAAGCGGGAAGGGGGTGGAGCCGGGGCTCGGGCTGTGGGGAAGTGTTTTGAATTTGGAAATGGCCCGGCCTGTCCTTACTGTGGAAACAAGTTGGGGACCCTGAGGTCTGTGGCAACAAAGGTGAGCCCCATGCCGTCACCGCAGGCGGCTTTTCCTTGGGGGTCTCGGGGGCTCCCGTAGCCGAGCACACCCCTCTCCCACCCTGTCCATCCTCAACTTGGCCCTCTTTCCTTCCATCCTCAACCTTGGCTGTCTGGCCCCTGTACTCACAGGTCTCCATCGCGGTCTCTGGGCTCTGACCTTGCCTGGCTGGGCAGGGCAGGTCTTAGCTGGATGTCCCCGAAACAGAGCCCAAGCTCAGGGGGGACCCCTGAGGCTGACCTGGGGGGTGCAGGCGCAGCCCCCCGTGGGGAGGGTCAGGAAGCTCAGAGGAGGCTGGAGCTAAGTCATGGGGGTAGCTCTGGGAAACTGTGAGAGCCTTCCTCAGACTACCTGGCTAGGGCCAGGGAGCTGGGGTGCTTACACCCCACAACTCCATCATGATTCAGTGCGGCCCTGGGAGCAGTGATCTCACACACGATTCCCACAGGCCCTGGACTGGGCACAAAGGAGCCAGCAGCCTCTACGGAGATGCGGCCACAGGCAGACCTGGGGGCTGGAGACGGTGAGGGGTCCCTGAGGGTTACCAGATAAAACGCAGGGTGCCCAGTTACATGGAACTTCAGCAAGGAAACTCATGTATGTTCTACACAATCCTTCTGTTATTTAACTGAAATTAACACTTAATTGGGCTAAAGCTGGCTTTCATGACCCTTCCTCCCTTCCTCCCTCCCTCCCTTCCTCCCTTCTTCCTTCTTCCTTTCTTCCTTCCTCACTAGGATCATGGTCAAAGGCCCTAGGGGCTGGTTACAAAGATAACTTGATCCTTGGGGACCAGGCAGTCTCCCAGTTCCCCTTTCCCCCAGAGCACCCCAGTACCCCTTGTCTCTAGCCCCAACCATGATTTTTGGTATTCAGTCCCAGCACACAGAAACCACTCCGTCCCCTTGGGGTGGGGGAAGGACCCCCTCCTGTGTATTCTTGAGGAGCTGAGGGGTGGGCTCTGGATCCCCACTGGCTTCTCGTGGTCTCACATGCTGTCTCCCTGTGATAGCCCTCCCCACGCCTCCTTGGGGACATGTGGCCCTGCGCTCTCCTGAGGAAGCCGCGTGTCCTGTGAGCCTCCATTTCCCAGTGGTCAGATGGGGTGATGTTAGTGCCTGCTCATCAGTGGCAGGTCGTTGGAAGCTCTTAGTACTGTGTTTGCTCCAAAGTCAGTGTTCAAACCACAGACCTGTTATTAAACCTTCACAACTTCTTTTTTTATCTCTTTTCTTTTTTCTAAACTAAAATTTCAGGACACCTGCAAAATGGAGGTAAAAAGTCAGATCTTGAAAGTATGTTTCTGGTCCAGGGTTGGTCCTACAATGGTCCTTGAATTTTTTTGTTATTTTGTTATTCTTATTTTTTTAAAATTTTATTGAAGTATGTCATTCATACATAAACATACATAAACAATAAGGATACAGTAAAATTGTGGACTTATAAAACAAACATGAATAACATCATACAGGGGTCCCACTCACCACCCCTCCACCAACACCTTACATTGTTGTGAAACATTTGTTACAAATTATGAAAGAATATTGTCAAAATATTATTACTATCTATCGTCGATATCTTACATTTGGTGTATTTTTTCCCCAACGCACCCTGTTATTATCATTTTTAAAATATATTTTTATTACAGAGGTTGTGAACTACATGACAATCATAATCATGCACACGTGTGGATTCCCATACACACCTTCGCCGACACACCACCCCGTGGTGGAACATTTGTTACAGATTATAAGATAATAGCATCAGATTATTATCACCAACCATGGTCCGCAGAGTGTACATTTGGCACACTTCTTCCATACCCACCCACTCTGAACCTTTTTGATTTTGCATTCCTGTCAGAAAAATAGTTTTGGAAACCCCCCATCATATTTTGTTATGAACAAATTAGTATAGTAGTTTATGTATATAATCTGGAGTGTAAATGATAGAAATGAAAGGAATGAGATGAAAAGCAAAGAATGTTCTATCATTTTCTCCACACCCAACAGACTATTTTCTGCCCGCTCCCCACCTTAGAGACCCACTAGTTTCTTCCTTCTGCCCTTCCTCCTCCATTCCAGAGCCTCTGCTTTTCAGAGAGAGGACGCTGGAAGGAGCTTCCAGAGAGAGGACACTGGAAGGATTTCCGCAGAGAGAGGACACTGGAAGGA
>JAKSZT010053930.1:486712-514666 GCA_026826555.1 Tolypeutes matacus | reverse complement strand
AGAGAGGACACTGGAAGGATTTCCGCAGAGAGAGGACACTGGAAGGAGCTTCCCAGCTCTCTTGCCAAGCCTGGCTGAGTTGAGAAGAGCATTTCCTGGCCCACCTCCCATGCTGAAGCGAGCCCCCCTTCCTCACACTCCCTCTTGCAACCTCATAGTCCACAGGGAAGCAGCTGAGGCCTCCTGCCAGCGACCACGCATGGGAGCTTGGAAGCGGATTCTCCAGTCCCAGTTGAGCCTCTAGTCAATTGAGAGACCCTGAGCCAGCAGCACCCAGCTAAGCTCCTTCCTGATTCCCGACCCTTGAAACTGTGTGAGGTAAGCTTTTGCTGTCTTAAGCTGCTAGGTTTGGGGATAATTTGTTACGCAGCAATGGATAACCAATACATGGCCCCCAGAATGGAGGCTTCCAAGCACAGTTCACTAGCTCACGGGTTAGCAGTCTACCAGGCGTGTACACATCCAGGCCCCTGCCTCCATCCCCTCCACCAGAAGCCTCATCGCCCTGTACCTTTTTCTGTTCTGGGAGCCTGAACTGGTGTCTGCCAGGCACCCTCCCAAACCCCTCCTGAAGCCCTCCCAGGAGCCCTGGGCAGAGGTAGCTGCTCTGGCCACTGAGGCCCACAGCATGTCACCTACCCCTGATGGCACCACTGCTCCCATTGAGAAGATGCTACACGGCCCCGTGATCCTTGCCTTCTGGGGTTCTTGCCCTCCTGGAGGCCCCTCCCCTTCGGGCTGGAGGACCTGTGGCTGGCCTCAACCAGGAGAATTCGGCAAAGGGGATGGAAGCCACCTGCGACCAGGATTCCGTTAGGTGACTTTGTCACATCACATGGGCCGCATCGCACCGGCACACGCCTGCTCGGCATGCCCCCTGCCCCTGCCGTCTCGGAAGGAGCTTCCAGGAGGATGGGGCGCTGCCAACCTGCGGCCCTCCTCAGCAGGCCTCAGGTGGGACTGCAGCCTGACCTTACCCTGCGTGCAGCCTTGTGAGGCCAGAAGCCAGGCTGAGCCTGGACAGGCGCCTGCAGGGCCCTGGGGCCAGTAGACACGTGCGGCTTTAGGCTGTACGGGTTCCTGGTGCGTCAGTAGACAACGAGCACACTGCCTTACCGAGAGCTGCGAAGACATTAAGATGCACAGGACTGCAGCGGCAAGCACGCTGCCCCTAGGCCGGCGCAGGGCGTGCGGATGCACAGGGTGGCTCACGGAAGTGTAGGTGACACGAGCTTGGACCACTGTCTCTGTCCAGCTCAGGATATTTACATGCTTGAAGCCTTAGCTTTCTCATCTGTAAAGTGACCATCATGCTGCTTGCTTTATTTGGGGATAATTATTAACAGGACATCTGAGTTAAGGCCTCAGAATGCTGCCTGGAGTAGTCACGACTGAGTCGCTATCTGCTGAACGATCCGTTTCTTATTTTAGTTCTGCAGTTTTACAGCATCTGGGAACTACCATTTTTAAAGACGGAGCATGAAGGCCAGCGACTCCCTGTGGTGACTCACAGGCACAAAAGGGGTGGCAGGAAGGGTGGGTGCCCGTGGCCAGGGTCCCTGGGTCACCCCTCCATCTGGCTCAGAGCCCCTCCTCTCTTGCAGCGGGTGCCGGCAGGCCCTGAGGACGAGGACAAGGGCTGATGGAAGGACACGGCTCTGCCCTCCCTTAGTTCTCAGTGGGCTCCACGCCCTCCTTCCTGGAAACAAATGCCCAGAACTCTGACAGCATCCAGATGAGGCAATTACATTTCTTAAGCAATGGAAGTAACTGAATTGTCTGTAAATGTTAGAGGCAAGCGTATATGAAAAGTTGGTGCAAGAGCTATAATCAAAATGATTACAAGGTGTAACAGAAAGACAAAAGAAGTAGAGCCAGAAATTAAGGACATTAAACAAAGAGGCGAACAGCTAACCATCTGACTGCAAATGGCATGGTTCAAAGCCGCTGTCTAAACAGTGTCGAGCCTTGGGGAAAAAAATTGCTGGATGTCTGGTGGGAAAAGGCATGTTGTTAAAACGTGCTTAGCCCAAAGGAAACAGGAATGGTCTCCATGCTGAGGGAG
The DNA here is from genome assembly GCA_026826555.1 of Tolypeutes matacus. Taxonomy (NCBI): domain Eukaryota; kingdom Metazoa; phylum Chordata; class Mammalia; order Cingulata; family Chlamyphoridae; genus Tolypeutes; species Tolypeutes matacus. The sequence continues at coordinate 512,601 of JAKSZT010053930.1, read as the reverse complement.
GGTGGGAAAGCGAGCGGGGAGCTGTTCATCCTCCTGACGTGCTGGCCAAGCAGCCTCGATGGCGCACGGAGAGCTGGGCCTTTGCGGGCCACGTCGGAGCCCTCTCTCGGCCGTCCCCTTTGGGACAGCGCAGGGTCCCACGACCCCCATTAGAGCAGTGGCTCTGTGCCTGGAGCCCCTTAAGGGAAGACCCTCCATCTGGCCCCCCGTGCAAACCACTCCCGCCCGCGGAAGGAGCTCCTTGCGCATCCAGCTCCGATTCTAACCAGTGGCCGCGTGATCTCGGCCAGGCCCTCTTCCTGTAGGTCAGGGGAGCCTGGCGCCTAGGCCCGCGGCTGCTCTCGGTTCCCCACGGAGCAGAGTTTCTTCCGAGCTCGGCCGTCATCGTGAGTGGAACAAAACTCCCAGCCTCAGTGGTACGAGTGCAGCCTCGACCCCGAGTGTCTCTGAAGGACGCACGTCTTCTCTCTGCCACCTGCCACCAGATTGCAGGCCTCGTTTTACTGCCTGAGTCAAATTATGAAACACCGTCCTTGGCATGGCCACCTGGAAAGGCTTAGTTTGCTATTTTTAAAATGCACAATGATGACGGATGAGGTACACGTTCCTTTCGTGATTCTCTCCTGTCCTCAAGCAACCCTGTGGGTTAGGAAAGGCAAATACGCGGGTGAAGTACAGGCGGCCTGGTGAGAGGTGACTTGTCCCAGGTCACCAAGTCAGTAACTGCACACCCAGGCCCTTCCCTGGACCTGGGCATGCAGCTGTGTGTTTGCTCTTATAAGCTCCCAAGTCAAAACAGCAACAGGGCTCGGTTCAGCCCAGGAAGCCACGAGTCTGCTTGTGCGCTTTAAGCTGCACTGAAACGCCTGCAGGAGGCCCAGCAGCAACCCCTGCCCTTGCCCTGGCTTTGGGCTTTATGCTCAGTTTTGGAATCGTTCCTGCAAGTAGTCGTTGGCTCCCTCTCACCACCAGGTCATGTGCCTTAGATTGTGCTCCCTAGAAGCAGACCCTGAGATGCCGGCATGTGTGCAAGGGATTTACTGAGAAAGTGCTTTCTGGGGAACCCAGTAAGGGGGGAAGAGGAAGCAGCCTGGGGGAGGGGAGGGAGCCAAGCAAGAGGGCGATGCCAGGAGAATCCTCGTCCCAGCCTGACCCTGTGGGGTCCCGGAACACACACCGTACCCCGAGTACGAGGCAGGGGAGCCGGGCGTCCACGCTCCTGGGCCAGCTTGTCCCTGGCTGACGGCAGACGCAGCCTCCCAGGCACTCCTAGGCAAAGCAGCTCCAGCAGCCCATGTGCAGTCTGCAAAGGAGGCGAGGGGATGGAGCTGTGAGTGAGCACCCCAAACCAGCAAATGGGAGGTGAGGGCGTCCGGGCGGTGAGCCACCGCGTCTGCTCCCCAGGAAGGGTTCTTGCCCTGGGCTGGACATCAGTGCCTTGTCCACATGGTCCCTCTCTCTTCCATTTCCTCTTTGTTTACCTTATAAACATTATTAGCCCAACAGTCCCAAACGCCCCCAACGGTAATTAAAAGAAACATTTATTTTGGCTCGTGAGGAGTTCCTAACACTGAACCAGAGGACCAATTTGTCTTAGTAAAATGCTCCAAAAGACAAGTAGTCAATGTTATTTTTATTTTCCTTTCACAGAAATGGCTCAATGACAGCTTAATCCCAAGCACATAGCCTGGAAAATAAACGTCAAGCTTTCTCTTCGTGTGTCTGTCTTGAAAAGGAATCCATCCACCTGATTTTCAACATGACCGGGTAGCATGGCGCGTGCTTTAGGAAGTAACCCTGGTGTGAGGATGTCAGGGGCACTGCCTAAGAACCAACCACAAGCCAGGGGAAACAGAACTCACATCCACCTTAAGGCCAGCAAAATCCCCTTCCATCCTTGGAGGGAGGCCATGCAGACCTGGAATTTCCACCTGAGTCTTCAACTGAAACCGTCTCAGAGTGTCGACCTCCATCACCCTGATGCTGCCCTGGGAAAGGCCTGCCTTGTCCCTCCTCCGTGGTGAACCCCAGTGGAGGAATCCCAGAGGGCTTCCTGCTGGAAGGAGCATTTGAACGCCGCCAAGTGGAGAGTGGCAGAGGAAAGTCACCGCGGAGCCAGAGTGGGCGCTGGTCCGTGGCTGGGGGGAGGCCAGGTGGTGTGGCCCCCTGAGACCTCGAGCCCGGAACCGAGGAGTGCGGACTCCGGTCTGCAGGAAGGAGGAAGCCCCTGCGCCCGGAGGGCAGAGCGCTGGCCTGGGCTGCAGTCAGGGGGCGCTGTGCACGCAGCTTCAGCGCCAGGAGCAACTGCAGCGGGGAGAATTATGTTAATGACATCGTGGGCTACATAATCACTCCCAAATGCTCTGGAAAGAAATTACACGTTCAGACAGGTTCCAGCCCTTCATCGTTAATTACACGCAATCTGAGAGCCCCACTGGAGGGCCTCCCCGTGTCTAGAGAGGGCTTCTCCAATCTAACTATACCCATCTTTCAAATGACTGCATCTAGGAGATGTTGTAGCTCCTCGGCAGTAAACATTTTTGACGCTAATTACCCTCCAGGGAAGAGTCAATTAGAAAAGGAGGAAAGAGGAAGTTCTCTCCTCTCCCCTGGCTCCATAAAAGCAGGTTGAAACAAATACTTTAGACCCTATCCAGAACCAAGGGTGCAAAATAATAGTCATCTGTGAGAAAAAAAATGAATTTTCTGGACCACTGGAGAGGCAACGGGCACCACTATCATTTAACGAGTTTCTGGAAGTGCGAGCCAATGCAACAAGGAACTAGAACCAGATAAGAAGAAAGCAGCCCCCCATTCTCTGCATGGCATGCATGTGTGTGCCGTCCCATCCTCAGGACCTTAGGTGCCAGCACTGTGCTCTGAGCTGGGAGGCGTATGGAGAACAGGTAGACGCTGCCCTGCCCTCAAGTATCTATCAGTTTTAAGTACCGTGGCTTTGTAGCATATGTGATATCTGATAGTCTATGACAATTTTAACAGCTTTTTTTGAGGGATAATTGCCATTAAAAACTGCACATATTTAACACGTATGATTTGACAAGTTTTGGCACATATAGACACACCCATGAAACCATTGTCACAATCAAGGTGACAAATCCATCGCCCCCTCCTTTTCTGGGTGCCCCTTGGAGATCCTCCACCCTGCCCCTGCTCCCCTCACTTCCATCAACCTCCCATCCACAGGCACCCACAGTCTGCTTTCTCTCATTATAGACCCGCTTTAATGTTCTAGAAATGTACATAAATGAAACATACACTATGTACTCCTTTTCCTTTTTTAAATGTAATTTAAAAGATTGTCATGGCCTTTTCACTTTTGGTTTACAGCTCTCCTAATTTTAACTCAGGATTAGATTCATGCAGCCATCGACACACAGCTCCATCCTCCCCATCCATAACTCTTCAAAGTCTCTTCTTCATTTGGTGTCTTGTCTTTCCAAGAATGCCGTGTAGATGGAATCCCACACACATAGCCTGTGAGACTGGCTTCTTTCATGCAACATAATTTACTTGAGAGCATCCAAATTGTTGTATGGATCAATAGTTCATGCCTTTTTGAGCAGAGATGCACCATATTTAGTTTATCCAATCACCTGTGCAAGGACGTTTAGGCTGTTTCCAGGATTTGGTAATTATGAATGAGGTGAGACACAACCTTGCAGGGTGCTGGATAATTCTGTAGTCCTGTGCTTGAGCTAGTTCTGGGATGCAGTTGAGTTACATGGAAACAATTTGATCCTTTTGGTCTTTGTTAGGGGGACCAGAGTGGCAATTAACCTAGGACTAAATTTACCTGCCACTGAGTCCAAACCCGCCGACTACCCCAGCTGAGGTCCATGAGCTGTGGCTCGGCTGGTAGGAACAGGATCTGCCCCCTCCCCCTGAGCCCTGGGGGATTGTTTTGCCTGATTCTTTTAGGTAGTTCTCTCCCTGGCCTTGGGGGAGGAGGGGTCCCTTATGTGCATGTCCTGGCGCTCAAAACTGGTGGGAGACGCCTTGCAGCTTCTCCAGAGCTTTCTCCCCAGTTCTCTGCTGGCTCCTGCTGGCTGTCTTGGCCTCCTGGGACCCACACCATCGCCTCACTCAGGAAGACCCCGGGCTCTGCTGCACCCCGTCCATTGCTCTGTAGCCTTCACGGTCTCCAGGCAGCGACGCGGTCAGTGCCAGGGCTCCCACTTACATTTTCTGTCTCTCGGGGTCCACTGTCCTTACTTGCCTGATACCCAGTGTCTTGAAAACTCTTGTTCCATAATCCTGCCCAGGCTTTTATTCCTTTCAAAAGGGACGGTCAATCCAGGCACTCCATTGTGGTGGGAAGCAGAGGTCTGCAGCCACTGGTAATTAATCCCCAATTCCTCTGCATTTTATGAATTTCTATGGATATAATTCTATGTTTACTTTTCCATGAACTCTGGAATTAGCTTGTCAAGTTCCTGCTCTTAAGATTAAAAAAATCATAAATATAACAATTCTTCTGAAAATCAAGTTCTTGTTCAAGATTAAGATATATCTTGCCATTTATTCCGGGTTTCTTTTCTGTAGCTCAGTAGGGTTTTAAAGTTTTCTTAACATAGCTTTTCAAATTTCTTGCTAAATTTATTCCCAGGTATTTTATGTTTTGTCTTAATTTTCTAACATTGTCATTTCTATAAGACATTGATATGTTATTTTTTGTAGCCAGCTGTTGTATCAAATTTTTATTATTTCAAGCCATTTTTAATTACACTTTCATGAGACACTGCTCTCTTTTTTCTAATTTAGCTCTATTTTCTTTTTGCATTGGTTAGCACTTGTAGAAACAAGTTAAATGATAGTGGTGCCTTGAGGCATCCTTGCTTGCTCTTAACTTTGTTTTACTATTAAGAGTGTTTCTGTTTTTTTCTTTTCTTTTTTTTAGTAGAGAAGTTGTAAGTTTACAAAACAATAGTGCATGCTATACATCATCCGTCTACCAAAACCTTGCACTGTGGTGGAGCATTTGTTACTAACACAAATGATGAAAGAACACCGTCCAAATGTTACTGCTAACTATAAATAGTCCACAGCTTACATTTAGTGTATTTTTCCCATAAACCACCTTATTATTAACACCATGTATTAGTGTTGTACATTTGTTAGAGTTCATAGGGGAACATTCTCATATTTTTTACTGTTAACCATGATCCATCACAGAGTTACTGTGTTATATGGTCCTCTGCCTTGTACAGTCCATCCAACGTGGACACTCAATGGCTCTTGTTTTCATCACAGAATTGTGCTGTCATCACCTCAGTCAATTTTAGAACATTTTCATGACTGCAAAAGGAAAAATCCCATATCCCCTTATACCTCCCTATTGCTGACCTTAGCATTGATATCTTACCTTAGCACTGATATTCTTTTCCACTGATGCAAAAATATTACAATATTACTGTTAAGTCTAGTCCATAAGTTACATTAGTTGTATTTTTCCCATGTATCTCCACCTTAACACCTTGTACTAGTGATGTGCATTTGTTGTATTTCATAGAACATTCTTTTTTAAAATGGAACATTCTTATATTTGTACTATTAACCACAATCCTCATCCATTACCAAGTTCATTCTGTTATACAGTCCCTAGATTAGCCTCTAGTTTCTTTCTATGACACTTACATCCCTAGATTATCCCTTTCAGCCACAATTCCATCAATTCTGTTTTTTTTATTTGAGTTAAACACTTTGACCCTTTTAAGGAATTATCTATTAACTGTTCCTTTGAAAAAAAAAAAAAAAAAAGGTAAGTGTTTTAAGCCAGTATTGATTTTGAAATTTATTAAGAGCCTTTTCAAAAATCAAAGGAGGAAGACTACTGGTTCTGCCAAAATGTAGTGGTCCCATTCCTCCCATACACAACTTTTAAAAAGTTCTTCCCCTTACAACTTAGATTCCCTGGACATACACAGCAAATGAATGTAGGAAGCCTCTAGAAAGTAGAGAGAAGATGGGCTTTTACGTTCCCAGGGACTTGATGGAGCACATGGGAGTCCTTGGTTTCCCTTATTGCCTCCATATCTCCAAGGCAGAAGCCCCCAAACCAAAGCTGACAACAGACACAGACAGAAAAGACCCCAAGAAAAGCCTGTTCCCTAGCCAATGGACAAGGAAATCTTTGGGACAATACATGCCTTACTGCAGCCAAACACCTGTGGAGAAACCATACATTCCCTCCCTCAGGTTTCAAGGTGGCTGAGTGGGGAATGGGTTTTCCATAATCCACGGGTCAAAGAGAAAGTTTCAAAGGAAAGAAATATAATCCCTAGAATCATATGAGAATGAAAATACAGCATATCACAAGTGGGAGGCAGCTAAAGCTGTACCAAAGAGGAAATTTATAGCCATAAATGCGTATATTAGAAAATTGAAATAAGTCTCAAATCAATGAGCTAAATCACTTCCTTAAGAAACTAGAAAAAAAGAACAAAATAAACAAAGCTATCAGAAGGAAGAAAATATGAAAGATAACAAAAATCAATGAAATCGAAAACAGAAAAGCATTTGGGAAAAATCAATGAAACTAAAAGCTGGTTCTTTGAAAAAAATCAATAAAATTGATAAATCTCTAACAGGGCTGACAAGGATAAAAAGAGAGAAGATAAAAGTCATTATAGCAGGAATGAAATGACATTCCATGCAGATCTTGTAAAAGTGATTATTTTTTTTTCCTTTTTCTTTTATTATTATTATTATTTTAAAAGAAGTTTTAGCCCCGCTGGCCTTCGGGGCTCTTCCTGCTATTCCCTACTGCGGTGTTTCTTCCGAGCTCTTGGTTCCTCTGGCTGGGGCTGAAACCGCTTTCCCTGCCACGACCCCTCAGTCCGGCAGGGTCCAGCAAGGAGTGCGAGGCGGCCCGAGCCGCGTCCGGCGGGAAGCTAGCAGTGCTTTGTCGGGTCACGGGGGCAGTCTGCCTCCCTCTTCGTAACTCTTGGCTCCTGAGGAGACACTACCTGTATTTTCCAGCTGCAGAATGTATAGTAACTTTAAAGATTGGCAGTGATGAGTAAACTGGAATTAAAGGAAGACAAGATGCTGGAGGTTCAATTTGTGGGGGATGATGATGTTCTTAATCACATTCTTGATAGAGAAGGAGGAGCTAAATTAAGAAAGGAGCGAGCTCAGCTTTTGGTCAACGCAAAAAAAAAATTATAAAAAAGCCGGAATATGACTTGGAGGAAGATGACCAGGAAGTCTTAAAAGAGCAGAACTATGTGGAAGTTTTGGGAAGAGATGTTCAAGAATCCTTGAAAAATGGCTCTCCTGCAGATGGTGGCAATAAAGTTTATTCTTTTCAGCACAGAAAACACTCTGAAAAGATGGCTAAACTAGCTTCAGAACTAGCAAAAACACCAAGAAAAAGTGTTTCATGCAATTTAAAGGATGATCCTGCAATAATGATAAGTGTTTCTCAAAGTAGCAAAGGGCATTCTACTTCAGACAAAATTCAGTTGAAGAACAAGGACAAAAGTGAATTTCTGTCAACAACACCTAGTGGTCTAAAGAAAAGATTAATAGTTCCAAGTTCTAATTCTGACAGTGAAAGTGAATACTCTGCTTCCAACTCAGAGAATGATGATGGAGTTGCACAGGAATATGAAGAAGACACTAATGAAGCTATATTGAGCCAAAGGATTCAAGCTCAGAATAGAGTAGTTTCAGCTCCTGTTTGCAAAGGAACACCTTCTAAGAAAATGAAAAGAGATAAAACATTCTTCAACATATTAATATTAAAGGATTTGCCAAGTCTGTTGAGGAGCAAACACAGAGTGACTTAGTAGAAGAGTATTTTGAAGCTCACAGCAGTTCTAAAGTTTTAACCTCTGATCGAACACTGCAGAAACTAAAGAGAGCTAAACTGGATCAGGTACTGAATTGTATAACAGAAGAAGTCCTTGATCATGTGGGCACTTTCCGCAGTGTGCTGGATCAGCTAGACTGGATAATAAATAAATTTAAAGAAGATTCTTCTTTAAAACTCTTCCTGTTCACCCACAATTTGGATAGCCAAATGTTGAGAGGAGACAAGAGTCAGCAAATTATTGGACAGCTGTCATCCTTGCATAACATATACCTTATAGCTTCTATTGACCACCTCAATGCTCCCCTCATGTGGGATCATGCAAAACAGAGTCTTTATAACTGGCTCTGGTATGAAACTACTACATATAGTCCATATACTGAAGAAACCTCCTACGAGATTTCTCTTCTGGTTAAACAGTCTGGATCACTACCACTTAGTTCCCTAACTCATGTCTTACGGAGCCTTACTCCTAATGCAAGGGGGATTTTCAGGCTACTTATAAAGTACCAGCTGGATAACCAGGATAACCCTTCTTACATTGGACATTCTTTTCAAGATTTTTACCAGCAGTGTCGGGAGGCATTCCTCGTCAATAGTGATCTCACACTTCGGGCCCAGTTAACTGAATTTAGGGACCACAAACTTATAAGAACAAAGAAGGGAACAGACGGAGTGGAATATTTATTAATTCCTGTTGATAATGAAACATTGACTGATTTCCTGGAAAAGGAAGAAGAGGAGGCTTGAAGCTAACTTCTGTGGAAGAGTAGTTGTATTCCAGCTGCCACTCCTCTAGTTAAAGGTGTTGTGTTTACATCTAACATCAAATTATTTTTCCAGGGTACAAGATTTAAAATTGGGGATGGGAGGAGATACCATTAATAAGAGCTTTTGATTAGCCTGGCTGGTGTACCATCTCTTGTACTATGCAGCTATCCTCAAGTTGGGGAATTTGTGCCTTTCATTCATTACCTCTCTGGAGACTTCTTGCTGGAATGAACAGTGTGCTCAGGGACCATTTGGAATTGGATGTTTTTGAATTCTTTTATATTAGAGATGATATTATTCCTAATTTTTTGAGGGCCTTTTAACACTCCCCGAGCTGATTATTTGTAAGTGTGCTTGTTCCAGAGTGTGGAAATAATGAAGACATGGGCATCATGTAAATGTGTTCTATTTGCTGTTCTGTGTGTCTGAACTGATGAGTGCAATGGAGAAGGCAGATCATCTTTTACTGTTTCTAAAATGGCTAAAAGTTGTAGATTGGAAAGAAATATCCAGCTATCTCTGTTTGGATTTAGGCTACATACTAGGGTGGGAGGGACGCAGTGACACTATTCAGTTGGGGTGGTAGCTTACAGGGTATGTACCCAACTTAGAAAGCACATGAACAATAGATCATGAAATTCAGAAGAGTTAATGTCTGTGCCATCACCTTCATGATACAAGTGAGGAGCCAGGCTAGAGAAATAAAATCCTGAATTACATTTTAGTAATTGTTTTCAAAACAACAGAAAATTAAAAAAAAAAAAAACACATTTCAGTATTCTTGTGTATTGGCATATTTTTTCTTTTCTTGAATAACATGCGGGTAAGTAGCATATTATTGGAAGGCTTTAAATTAATCTTGATTTCTCCATCAAGTAGACCTAAAGATCACTCTGAGATATTTTAATTTTTCTTTAAAATGATGATTTGAACCCTCCTAAATATTTATACAAGCCTCTTAAGAAAGACGAAAAGGCTAACCTTGACCACTGTTGTCAGCTTATAGTCTTCACATACTCACTGAAATATTTCATCCTTGGAAATAAAATTTTTTGTTAATATCACTGTAATAAAGTATGTACTTTTCATGTCTTACTCATTTCTTGTTAAACCCCTTTCATGGAAATATTTCCAAAAACACTTGGAATATTTTTATCATTTCTTTGTGGTATATGATTATTTTTATGTTAAATATATGTATTAAAGGTTTTATCTTAAATATAACCACTAATCAAAACAAACTAATTTATACATGCACGTGGTTTTTTAAAAAAAATTTTTCAGTAGTACTTAATGATATTCAATAAGAAGTGAATTTCTCTTCCATAGCTTCATCTCATGTCCCTTAGGGAACCACTGATAGCATTTTAAGTATACTTCCAGAGGTATTTTATGCATATGCAAGGATATTTGTCTATATATTTTTCCTTTTAAAAACAAAAATTGTAAGATGTGATAGTTGTTGCTTTTGCACCTTGCTTTTTTTTTTTTTTTTTTTTTTTTTTTTAATGCTAGTTTATAATATAACTTTGCAGTATAAAAATATATATACAAAATCTTCAGTGGCCTAGTGTGCAAAATTTTGCATTTGTCCTTAAATATCTGCTGGTTTATTTTTATAATTTTTGCATCTATACTATTTGCACGCAGTATGTATCAATAGTATTTATTATTAATAAAAAGCCAATTTCGGTAGAAAAAAAAGAAGTTTTAGATCACATAAATGTAACATAAAAAATATAGGGGATTCCCATATACCTCACCCCCTTTCCATTCCACACTTTTCCCCCATTAACAACATCTTTCCTTAGTGTGGTACATTTGCTAAAATTGATGAACACATATTGAAGCATTGATACTAAGCATGGTCTGTAGTTTACATTATGGTTTACACTTTGCACTGCTCAATTTTATAGGGTTTGGTAAAATGTTTAATGTCCCATATCCATCTTTGCAATGTCATGCAGAACAATTCCAATGTCCCCAAAATGCCCCATGTTACACCTATTCTTCCCCCTCCTTCCCCTCAGACCCCCTGGTGACCACTGCCATAATATCAATGTTACAAGTTCTTCCATTACTAGAATAATAGTAAGTCTACTTTAGTCCATAACTGCATTCCTCCTTATGTTTGTTCATTCCTCAATCTTGAGGATTTTTGCATGGTGATGCCCACTCTACTTCTGATTGAGAGGGGACTTAGGTCCCATGGGGCAGATGGGTGGAACTGTCTTGATTGTAGATACACTCTGTTTTTTGGGATGGGTGTTGTCCATCATCATCCTTTTGTTGGTTGTCCTGGGTGAGTCCGATGAATTGAAGGGTAGGTGTTAGCTGCAACTCTGCTGAGATTCAGGGCTCAACTGGCATGTGAACAACAGGAAAATTTAGGTCTCTGGGACACATATTTAATGGGTATAGTGCTAATTATAAGTACAAATAAAAGAGATTTAAGAACTATGTGTAGGAAATTTATAAATGAGTCCAACTCTGATACAATGGGGGGATAGGTTATCATATATTCCAAGGTAAGGCCTACTGAATAAGTACCGAATTCCTGGTATTACCTGCTCTCCCTAAGGAGCCTTCCTACTTTAGGCACTATTTACTGCAGCAGTGGTGAGAGCCTCCTAAGATGCACATAAGCATAATCTCTGGTATGACCTCCTGACTCACTTTGAAATCTCTTAGCCATAAAAACTCATTTGTATTTAATATTTCCCCCTTTTGGTCAAAGTCTTTTTTCAAATGCATCGCTAGTTGGCGCTTGGTAATAATCCCTCAGTGCCAGGGAGGCTCATTCCTGGAGTCCTGTCCCACTCCAGGGGAAAGGTAGTGAGTTTATATGCTGGGTTTGGCTTACAGCGAGGCCACATTTGGACCACAAGGAGGCTTTCAGAAGTAACTCTTAGGCAAAATATAACACTAGGCTAAGTTTCAATTTCACAAGAACAATTCATAAGTGCAAACATCAATATCAAGGGCCTGGCTTTTTGGTCTGTCCTCCTTTGCTAGGCACTGCCCATATACTCTAAGGATTCTTGCCGCTCTATTAGAAAATGTAGCAGGACTCCCCAGGATGGGCATTAAATGTTCTTTCAATTATTGTGTCGTCTCCACCCACCGAGACAACATTCCATGACCATTTGAACACATTCATATTCTATAGAGACATGCTCCAGGTACACCCCTCCCCACACATTGCCCCGTTCTGTTTGTTTATATTTTTAACAATAATATTTCTGAATGAGTCTTTTCTTTTTGTGCATTGTTTTTTAGGTTCATGTGCTACTATAATGCTGATTTTATCAAAAAGTATTTGAAAGTTTTATTTTTCTATCTATTCTCTAGAACCATTTAAATAGCATTGCAATGATTTGTTCCTTGAAGGTTAGATTTATTTATCCTTATAGTTTTTGCAGGTTTTGCTTTAAACATTTTGATGCTATATTATTTGGCATAGAGAAGAATTAATTACAGATCTTCATTATAGATTGTTCTTTTTGTTCTTTTTCTTGTTGTGTTTCCCTTGCACCAAATTTTTTCTTTACTCTTTCTGAGTTACTTTGTTTAAATGCATCTAAGTTTTGGTTTATGACCCCAACCCCCTTTTTTTTTTCTATTAATAGGTGAGTACTTTTCATTTACTTGTGTTGATATGATATATTTTTTCTACTTCTGTCTTGTCTTGTCTTTGTGAAGATTATTTTTTTATTATCAAGCTATACGATCTATTTGCCTTGAGTGTATGTCTGCACACATACTCTTGCATGTGTGTGTGTTTTATTTCTAATAGTGTGGATGATTATAGCTTGTTTATGATCTAGTGGTTACTTATAACTTTTGCTAAAAGAGTAAAACCTCTATTTCTTGATCAAAATTGTTAGGCAGTATCTAATCTCTCCCACCCCTAAGGAACACTTTCTTTTTTCCTTCCTCCTAATTTATCTCCCTCTTTTCACTCTCCCAGTTTAGTTTCTAGTGATTATCTTTATGCAGTTATATACGATACAAAAATTTCTATTACTTCATATATCAGTTTAATGATCTATTAGATTAAGTATCTATTTCCCCCTCCCTTGCTAGGTTTTGCTATTAAGTTATTATTTCTCCATTGCCAGCATTTATAAAATTATTCAGCTCTGCATATAAAATTCACATAGCAGTTTAATCACAGTTCTGCATTTAATTCGAGTCTATCGTCAGTATTCTAATAACAATTTCTTCATTCATCCCTTGGTTGGCTGGACTTGCTGAAGCTGTTTGAAGGTGAGCTCAGGTTGCCATTCCCCAGCCCTTGACTAGTTGAAAATGTCTATATATGTACAGCAGTTTGACTGGGGAGATAGTCTGCAGACATTGTTCAGTTGTTTTCAGTATCAAGATTGCTGTGAAGAAAACGTGAGGCTAGTCTGGTTTACCCCTCTGGTGGCAATTCAATCTTTGTATTTTCTTTCCTGCGTGTTCCTAAGATTATTTTTTCATTCTTGAAATCCAATAATTTTATCTGAATATGTTTGTTACCCATAAATTTTTTTTTGTGGGGAGGGATATAGTATGACCCTTTGATTAGCAGATTCAGGTCTTCTTCTGAGTTTTCTTTTATTATGTCTTTGCATCTTTAAATTTCTGATTCTGTTCGTTCAGGAAAATCAATTATGAGAATGCTATGTCATTCTTTTTGTCTGTCTTCCATATCTACTGTTTTCTGTCTCTACTTGTTTTAGCACTGTTCTTTTCCATGATATTTTCCAAGATATTTATCTTTCATATTCCTGATTTTTTAAAGCAAGGTCTGCTCTTCTTTTTGTACTTCTGTTGTGGCTTTTATTTCTGTACTATTTTAAAAGTTCTCTTCCATTTATTTGTCTGAGGTCTACCAGCTAGTTTTTCATTTCTCATCCTTTATATCTCTTTTGGTTTTTTCAAGGAACATTTCTCTGGCATCAGGGAGAGTTTTTTGATAGTTTGAAATGTTTTAATACTTCTAGTGCAATTCTCCTGTGGAAGTGGTATATTTTCCCCCTGCTCTTTGATTGCAAGCCTTTTTTGCTTTCTCTATTTTTCTGAGTATGTCTGTAAAGGACATGTGTGCCCCTTTGGGGTGGTATTTAGATTTAGTGAATGTCTTGCTGGAGAATACTGCAGAAAACAGACCTACGTATTTGGGGCGGGAGGCATCCCTCCTCGCGTGTAACCTGAGAGCAATGTTTAGATGCCTGCTCTTCTGTCCGCTAGGCTCTGGGCGTTTGTCTCTTTCATGCTCTGAGCGCCTTCGGCTCTTCCCTTCAGAGTGGACAGGAGGTCTGGTCCGCCTGGGAGGGCACCTCCTGTGGTTCGGACTTTGTGGGTGGATTTGGTGTTTGTCTCTTCTGCTGACAGTTTGGTCACCATTTCTGCTCTACCCAGCTGCCCTGCGGCTGGTTTATTCTAAAAATCACACTATTAAAAAAGATTTATTGGGGAGTGTATGTAGCTCCAGGGGTTGAGCGCGTGTTTCCCATGTACAAGGTCCTAGGTTCAATCCCTGGTTCTTCCTAAAAAAAAAAAAAATTAACAACAACAAAATTTTATTGCATTCTTATTAGGCACCAGAAACTGTTCAAAGCATTTTCCACGGTTATCCCATGTGACACGCTCCTCAACCTATGACTACGAGGTGGACACCACGATTATTTTATATTTGAGGAAACTGAGGCAGGACCCCCCTGCCCACGTCCACAGAGTTGCGATGCAGCACGTCAGGTGGTCTGATTTCAGAGGCGGCGCGTCTTCTGGGCTGTGTGGACAGTGTCGTTTCTTCTGCTGCCCTGCAGGGGTGGGCACGTCCGAGCTGAGCCACGCTTCCTGCAGAACCACCTGCGGCTCACGCCTCTGCCACTTGGCTCACGCCTCTTGGCCGCGGTTCTTCATGGCTGCGGGGCGGGGCGTTTCCTGGCTTCTTCTATGGCGGGTTTTGCTTTTCGTTTTCGGTACGTGATGGAGGAGGGGCTGTGTCACCTGGGCCCTTACACGAGGACGCGTCCGCTCGGTTGCTGGGAGTGCGGGAGTGCCAGGGCTGCCCTGAGCGCGCCCTTCGGCGCTGCGGGTCCAGCTCTGAGTCTTCCCCCGCCGGCCGCTGAGCTTCTCCCAGCCACCGCTCTCTCTCCTCTGCCTTGACGCTGCTGTTCCCAGGGGCCCCTCCCCTGCCCTCCCGGCCACCTGGGAGCTCAGCGGCTCTCTTCTCTGGGACACTCCCTCTCCTTTTTCCTCAGGCCTGGACGTGGGTGAGCTGACCTCTCTCTCCATCTCTCCTCCTCTCTAAATCTCCCACCAGCCACCCGAACTGGCACTGGGTCTGCCCTGGCAGCTTCTGTTTGATTTCACCGAGTCCCTGCCTGGGGAGTTGAAATCCCCTTTGGCCTTGCCCGGCCCCTGCCCCCAGGGAAGGCCGTAGTCACCCAGGCTGGGATTTCATCCGAGTGTCTGCCCTGGCCCCACCCCTGCGCAGCCGCCCC
The DNA here is from genome assembly GCA_026826555.1 of Tolypeutes matacus. NCBI lineage: Eukaryota > Metazoa > Chordata > Mammalia > Cingulata > Chlamyphoridae > Tolypeutes > Tolypeutes matacus. The sequence continues at coordinate 497,499 of JAKSZT010053930.1, read as the reverse complement.
TGTCCAGCCCCAGTTGGAGGGTGACTCCACCCTGCTCCTCTCCTTCCTGCCGCCTGAGCCTCCACCCTCCCCCTCCAGCGCCGCCGGCAACACCTGACACGAGGGGAACGGTACAAGGACGCCCACTTCTGTGACCCTGGGGTCTGCCCCCTCCGCCCCCATGCGCTCGGCTCACCCTGGGCCCTGCTGCCCGCTCTTCCCTTCTGTTCCACGCTGGCACGTGGGCTGCCACACACCTGCGCCCCGGTAGGAATTCATACCCAGGTAATCATTTGGCAACGATGGAGGGCTGAGCCGCGGGTTCTAGCGCGTTGCTGAAGTCATATTAAACTTTCGATGGTTGTCTAATATCCACGTTTGCATCTGTCTTCCCTGCTAGGCTGTTACCGTGTCAAGGCAGGAAGAGTCCTTATGGCTTCTTCTCTACCCACAGCAATTCCTTTCACCTGAAATGCAAGTCAGGTCCATTTCCCCGGAGACCAGGCGTGGAAGGAGAAGCTGGATGTGGCTGGGCCATCCTGGCGGATAAGCGGATCTGGGCTTGAGCTCACCATGTGCCATTTACTGGGTGGTGTTGGATTACCGCTTAACCTCTCTGTTTCAAATTCCTCAGCATGATGCGGTCATGGGGGATTGTATTAAACTGGGTCCATGCTTCCGAAAACACACAGCACTGCGTAAGTGTTGAAGAGGAATATTTAAACCTGAATCGATGCAATTACCCGAAATGAAGTTAGCTAAACATGCCAGGGTGATACCGTAGAACTTTTAACAACCACCATATTATAGGCCTGTGGTTTTATGTTTTGCATTAAAATGGCATCAAATTAGCAGAAGGAAGTCAAACATTTATTCACCAATATTGATATTGGGTTCATGGCTTACTTCAGGGACCTCGTGCAGCAAGGAGTCTGGGCCAAAATTCAAATTCAATCTGCTGTGCACACCGACTTCCTTTCCTCTGTGCCCCAGAGAGCCTTCCCTGGTTGCGTTGGCTCCCTGCTTCTGCCCGCGCGGGGCAGCCCCTCGCTCTTCTCTGCGTCTGTGCTCTGCTGACCTGCGCACCGCTGGAACGCCTTTCCCACCTGCCCACCCCGACACCCCTCCGGGCTGGGTTTCCACGGGGTCCAGGAGCTCCCAGGGCAGGACCCTCGTCGGCTCCCGGCCGGGGGCAGCGCTGCGCGCCCCTCCCTCCCTGCATCACCGCAGCATCACGGGTGCACCACCACGAGTGCGTTGGGGCAACGCTGGAATCCGGATGCGGGGACTTCCATTATCTGCAAGGGAAGGTACCAGAAGCAGCTGGCTCTTCTTCCCACACCCACGCCCTGGTCCACGCCGGGCCATGCTGCTTTCGTAGGGCAAGTGTGCCGGGACCCTGATGCCGGAACAGGCGGGGAGGATGTGTTTGTCTGACCTGCCTCGTTTGGCCTTCACCTGCGGAATATTGGTAATCACGACCCGATTAGAAAGGGACAGTGTGGAAGGGGAGCAGGTGCGCCGTCCCCTTTACCTGCGTGGCTGCTGCGTGGCTCCTGGGTGTGTGTGGGGGGGCCAGGCCCACACCAGTGTCACGCGATCCCCCAGGTATCTGACTACACAGCAGGAAGCAAGGGGGATGAAGTGGTATATCTGGAAGCCGGGGTGGGGGCCTCACCCCTCCCTGGCTGCGTGACTTGGGGAGAGTGAACTGGCTTCTCTTTGCCTCAGTTTCCCCACGGTGCTCAAGGGCGGGGTCCAGGTCCATCAGTGAAGGTGGCCCATGGTGGGCCTGCAGGGGGTCTGCAGTGGAGCTGGGCCTGGGGGGAGGGGTGGACCTGCTGGTGAGGGTGGAGCCACAGAGCAGATGCAGCTGCTGCCCAAGATATGACGTCAAACAGAGAAGGTGGGAGGCACCTGCAGTTTCCCATCAGCACCTCCACCGGCAGAGCCTGCCCAGGAGCCAGAGAGCAAGGGGCCTGGGACACGCCATGGCCGGGAGTCAGGGGGAGGAGGACGTGGACACAACAGGCACCTGGCCAGCAGCCCCTTCCCAGACTTGGGGCTCAGCCATGGAGGCGGCCTGCTTGGCCCATCAGTGGCGGCGTGGCAGGCGGCACGTGGCGGCTCAGCGAGCACTCGCGAGGCTGAGGGGCCGAGCCGGCCTTGGCACCAACAAGGCCACTCCTCGGTGTCCCCGCCGTTCGCTGGGAAATGGAGGGGGTGAGTGATCTGTACACGACTCCCCTGCCCCCCAGCCTGTGCAACCCGGGGGCATGGGACGGGACCACACGGGGGGCCCTCCCTGGGCTGGGGTCCGGCCGGGGCGGCAGGTAGGCTGTGCACCCCTGAAGGCTGGCACCCTCAGCAGGCCCTCCCGGGGCCAGGCCTGAGCACTCGTCAGCACCACCTTGAACTGGAAGTGCTGCCTGAAGCCCGGGGCTGCGTCCTGAGCGTGTGGGTGGCCGCACTGCCCAAAGACGGCCCCTCAGGTCCCGGATCTCCAGGTGGGCCGAGTCCCGGGAGCGCCTGCGGGTGGGCGCTGGGTTTCCTGTAGCTGCCCACCACCTGCAGAGGGGGCCCCGTGCCCCCCGTGGGTCAGCCAGCTGCGCCTGGAGCCCAGCCCCTCCCCCTCCCGCTCACACGTCCAGGGCTGGGGACGCTGGCAGTGGACTTGGCCCCCAAAGCCGGGGTTGGGTTCTTGCCCTTCGCTTGGTGCAGGGCTTGCCACGTTCCAGATCCCCCTGTGTAGACGCCCTCCGTGAGCCTCCTCGGGGAGTGAGAAGAGCCCCCCGAGTTCCTGAATGAGCCCCTCCGAGCCACATCCCTCTGCTTACACATGGCCCCTGTGGGTTTTGGACACAGGGGAGAGCCACGCTGACACCTGCAGGGTCCACGGGTGGGAAGGCGCGTGGACAGACGGAAACCTGATCCTGCCAAGATGGGGACCTGGTTTCCAAAGCCGGGAGTCCCACCACCTGGGCGGCAGCAAAAGGCAGTTAGCCTGCTCCCCAACCCGGGAACGCCTCGCCAGGCCTGCCCTAGCCGGCCACGCGCCCGGCTCTGCCCCAGGCCCCTTCGTCCTTCTGTTCTCCTCCTTGCCTTGGAGAATGGGAAGGTCCGGGGAGCCTGCTCCCCAAGGAGGGTCTGCTCCAACCCGAAGAGCCGCGCCCCAAACAGCCTGCAGCACGCCGGCACCGCGCATCACGCCCCGAGGCGCTCTGCCCCATGCCACCCGGAGGCCCTGCCCGAGGAGGGCCCTGGCGTGAGACGGGGAGCACTTCCCTGCCCCCACCCCACCCCCACATGCACACACTTGTGTGCATCACGACTTGAGTTGCCTGCCGTGGCTCTGGGGCCACGGACTCCTCTCTGTGGTGCCTGAGTGGCTTTGGGTTCCGCAGCCTGGTTTTGAGGTTTCCCCAGTGAGCCCCACACACCCCAGTGTTTCAACCGTTTCGGGTGGCAGAGGAGGAGGAGGGGGCGGCAGGAGCTGCTGGCAGAGCGTGTGGCCTCACGGCATATGTGGTTCCGTCACTAACGCTATCCAGGAACTCTTTTGCCCTGGAACTACCCCTTTTCCAGCAGTGCCCCCCAACATCAAGCAGGGAGCTGGGCCTGGGCGGGGCCTTCCGAGGCCCCCACACTCGCTGGCTGCTGGCTCCTGCTCTCTCCTGGGGCAGGGGTGCTGGAGCAGGAATCAAGCAAAGATGCAAGACCAATTTATAGGTGGGAGAACAGTCTGTCATCGAGAGAATTTATTTGTTGACTTTTCGAATAGATTTTGGCCAGAGCCCCCATCAGTCAATGCTTGGGGCCCCGGGGCCACGTGCCAGCGTGCTCAGGACACAGCGCCTCTTTGAACCCATTCTTGTCCTGGCAGTCGAGTGGGTGCTTGCTGGCGTTCCCACTGTGTAGACCAGGGCGCTCCTTGCCAGGGCGGGCAATGCTGACAAGGGGACCGGCCCAGTCCCCCACTGCCGTCCTTGTCTGCAGGGGCTCCTCCCCGCCCCACGGCCCTCCAGTCCCACCCAAGGCCGCGTGCGGGCATGGGCTTCACCCTCAGGGGCATCTGGCTTTGCAGAGGGCAGAAGAACGGGTTCGCAGATGAGCCTGTCTCCAGGGGCGGTCCACGGAAACAGCAGCGGCAGTTGTTCAGAAGAGAGAATTTCTATTTTCTTTTGGGTACGGTAAAAATAAATTGTGCATTCCAAAAACAACACCGTGAGTTATTGCTCAGGACCTTTTTCTTGGGGGAAAAAAAGAAGACGACGAAACTGCTGTCACTGCCAGGCTAAGAACCAAACGGCCTTTCTCCCACCCCATCACCTGGCCAACGTGGACGAGCTCGAGCCCCCACACCCCGAATGGAGCGCCAGGGCCGGCCTGGGCTGGTGTGTGTGTGTGTGTCTTTCTGGTGGAGAAACCATCCCCAACCCTGGGATTCGCAGGGCTTGCGGGGACAAGCTCTCCGAGTCGAGCCTGCTGCTCGCTCAGGCTTCAGCCTCCCCACCTCCTGCACCCCCGTCGAGACAAGCAAACAGCGCCCAGGATTCTGGGCTCCGGGGCGCCCAGGCCCATCCTCCTGAAGAACCTGCTGGCAGTGGGATGGGTGGGCTGAGCTGGGAGCCCCGTTACCTCACTGTGTCCCCCAGGTGCTTGGGCATTTACCAGCACCTGGGTGTCTGCTTTGAGTTTCAATCACTTCTCATCAAGCCCATCCAAGAGGAGGCTCCAGGGTAACTCGTGGGATCAAGGAAAAAGCTGCCCAGAAGTACGGGCAGCCGCCCTGTCAGTAGCCGCACTTGGGAGGGGACCGAGGAGCAGGTGCCTGCCATGCATGCGTGGGCAACTTCACCCTGTTCCGGCAAGGCAGAATAGGACGGCGCTGTGTGCTAGGCTTCTGCACACACGTGCACACACATGCACACGCACTGCACGTGACAAAGGCAGGATAGGACGGCGCTGTGTGCTAGGCTTCTGCACACACATGCACACGCACTGCACGTGACGGAGACAGGATAGGACGGCGCTGTGTGCTAGGCTTCTGCACACACATGCACACGCACTGCACGTGACGGAGGCAGGATAGGACAGCGCTGTGTGCTAGGCTTCTGCACACACGTGCACACACATGCACACACACTGCACGTGACAAAGGCAGGATAGGACGGCGCTGTGTGCTAGGCTTCTGCACACACATGCACACGCACTGCACGTGACGGAGGCAGGATAGGACGGCGCTGTGTGCTAGGCTTCTGCACACACATGCACACGCACTGCACGTGACGGAGGCAGGATAGGATGGCGCTGTGTGCTAGGCTTCTGCACACACATGCACACACATGCACACGCACTGCACGTGACGGAGGCAGGATAGGATGGCGCTGTGTGCTAGGCTTCTGCACACATGTGCACACACATGCACACGCACTGCACGTGACGAAGGCAGGATAGGATGGCGCTGTGTGCTAGGCTTCTGCACACACATGCACACGCACTGCACGTGATGGAGGCAGGATAAGACGGCGCTGTGTGCTAGGCTTCTGCACACACATGCACACACATGCACACGCACTGCACGTGACGAAGGCAGGATAGGACGGCGCTGTGTGCTAGGCTTCTGCACACACATGCACACGCACTGCACGTGACGGAGGCAGGATAGGACGGCGCTGTGTGCTGGGCTTCACATGCACATGCATGCACACACTCGTAAGCACACACACACCACATGCTCACACCCCTCAGCTATGCAGAGAATCTTTGATAAACGGGCAGATCAGCGATGTAGTAAAGGCCTCTGCCCTTGGGGCCAGCAGCACAGAGCCGCTGTTCTCCGCGCTGTGGGGCCCGGCTTCCTGCTTCCTGGGTGACTCGGGCTGGGGCCCTCATGGGATAGGGGCGCCCTGACCTCCCAGGGGCACGTGGACTACAGCAGGCCATGGATGTAAGCGTGGCCCACCAGCAAGCACCAGTGCCTTCCCCATCCCGACGCCAAGGCCAGAGCCCTGGGGACCGCGTCTCTGGGTGCTTATGGCCAAAGAAAGCCTTGGCCATTCCCACTTGCTGGAAGCGGCTGCTCCAACCCACAGCCCATCTGCTCCCAAAGGCCAAGCCCAGACTGCAGCCACAAAGCGCATGGAAATTCGCTTGCTTTCCTCACATGGGGGCTTATTCTAGAAATGTCCGGCAGCCCTTGTAGGGCCGAGGGAGGTGCTGTGAGATCACGGGGAAGACCCCTCTGTCCCCTGAAGCACCTCTCCAGGGACTGACATGTCATGAGCAGCTCTGGCCTCCGCATTCGGGTCATGGGACATTGGGAGGCAGGATTCAAATCCAAGTTACAGTCCAGCCGAGGAGAAGACAGGTGGGTTCTGCTAGAGGGAAAGAAGAGAAAGTGCAGAGATGGCAGGCTCCTGTCTGGGCACCATGGGGGGGTGGGGTCCCCACGAAGTGGAGGAGGGCCCAGGGATGGGCAGCAGAGGCCTGGAGCCTTCCTTTGCACCAGGCCTTGGCGGCACTGTCCAGAGAGTTCACTGTGGTCAGCGGCTGCCACTGCCTTCACTCCTCCCCCAGACCAGTGGGGAACGAGGCAAGGCATCTCTCGGGGGCCCCTTCGTCAGTGCCTCTACAACCAGGGCGCAGCAGCACTTTGCTTCCCACTGAGGTGAGAGATAGGCAGGAGATGCGAGCGTCACACGGAGAGGGGGTGGGGGCTGGGCCTGCTCCGCATCTTGATCATCGTTTGCAGCGTCTGGCACCTGGGGGCTGGCTGGTGTTGGCTGCAGCACCGAGCCTGGCCACGGCAGGGTTTGGGAGTGTGCTTAGTGAAGTGAGCTGGCCTTTCGGCGGCAACTTTTGTGGAGGGTCCCCTGAACTGTGCACAGGTGAGCAGCCAGAGCCCCTGGCCTCATGCAGGCAGCCTCGTCCCCGAGCCTTCCTGAGCAGGGGAAGCCACGTTATGTGGCCTCTCCACTGCCCAGGGAAGGGACTTCTGGGCTTCCCTCTGGAGGCTTCCGTTTCCCTGAGGCCCGAGCAAGGCACTCGGGCCACGAGACGAGCAAAGCGTGGCCCCCGCCTGGAGGAAGTCCCCGGGAGACGTCAATGTGTAAAGGAGCAATCTGATGTCGTGAGACTTGTTCCACCGCAGCTGTGCACACGAGGGGCAGAAGCTGCAAGGGTGGAGGCTGGCATTGTCCAGGATGGTCAGAGGAGAGGCCCAGGGGAGCCCATCCCTGCGTAGAGCTCTGGACCGAGACTGGGTCTTTTCAGGGGTCCAAGTGGGCGTTTCAAACAGAGACCAGGTGTAGGGTGGGGCTATGAAGTTGGGTGTCGGGCATCGGGGGAGCAGAGAATGGTTGAGCTCCCACCCACCCAGGGGGTGCCTTCCGGTTCACAGAACCCTGGGCACTCTCGGGGCTGCGGCTCCGTCCAGCTTCACATTTGGAAGTTGCTGTTCCTCCAGGCGAGCCCCGTTTCTGAAGGTGAGAGGACATCGCTCTCATCAGGAAGCCTCAGGCTGCAAGGCCCACCTTACAGCTCCCACCTTCCGCGCACACGGCGAGGACACGGGCGTGCAGCTCCTGGAGGGCCAGCCGGCTCCCATCTGCTGCTCTGGGCGCGCGTCCGTCCACCGTAGGCGGGAGATGGAGGCACTCAGCCCCGACGCCAGGGAGTCCGTGGCGCTCTGCGGCGTTCAGGAGCGGCTGGGCCGTGTGGCGCAGTGAAATGCACCTGGCGTTCTGTAAAGGTAAGGAGCCTGCCAGGTGAGGTGGCAGAGCCTGGCTGGTGGAAGCCCTTCCCTGCTTTGCTAACTTGGGGTCCCCATGGGCTGCCCCTGCTGGGCCCCAGCCCTCATGCCCATGCTTGTTCACATGCCTCCACCCCACATCAACACCTTTGGGGTGCAGAACACCCAAACTTCAGCAGCTGTGTCTGCAGGGTTGGGAGTACTGCCGAGTAATTTCATAGAAGAGAAATATTTGGTCTTTATGGGGTGCATTCGTCAACCAAGCAGGACTGCTTCCTCTGAGAACTGCCACAGGTCCAGCCTCCTCCAGAGATGGGGAGCCCTGGATGCCTGCCCACCCCACCCTCAGTCCCCAGGGCCAGCCCAGGACAGTCCCCAGGAGGCTGTGGTCCAGCCCAGGCCTAGGTCCCTCCCAAGTGAGCAGGGCTTGCTCAGTTTCCGGCCCTGTCCCTGACTCTGCCCCCAGAGTCCCCTTTCAGGGCGTCTGGTTGTGTCTCTTTCTACAGAAACAACTCTCCTCCCAGCCCCCGCACACTGCCCAATACCAGGGGCCCAGGGGTCAGCCTCATCCCTCGCTCAGTCCTGCTGCCCCACACCAAGTACTTTGGGGTCATTGCCAGGGCCCCCATTTCTTCCTGGGGTGCGCTCTGCTACCCTTTCCCTGCCCAGCCCTACTGGCCCCCCCCAGCCTGGGGCTGACTTTGAGATGCTTTGGCAGCACCCTACCCCTTGCCCACTCCTGAGCTGCCACATCCCTGACCCCCAGCCCAGCTCTCTCTTCCTCCTCGCCTGGACGAGTGAGGTCCAGCAAGCCTCCAGCACGAGCCCCTGGAACGGCTGTTAATCCCAGTGGTGTGGCCGGTGGGCAAACACCAGCACTGGAATGGCCTCTGGGTGGGGGGCAGCATCTCCAGCCACCGGCCCCGCTGCGCCCTGACTCCTATGCCCTCCCCGTCCACCCACTCACGTCTCCATCTGGCCACCAGCTTCTCATGCTGAGACTCGGATCTAAAGACCTGGCAGCACCGCCAGGACCCCCAGAGGGGTTGAGCATTTCAGAGGTGCCGTCTGCAGCTTCCAGTGCAGCTTGATCTGGGTGCCCGCTCTCTGGCTGTCCTGCCGAGGGTCTCTGCACACTTCATTCAGACCCAGCTACTGCCTTGAGGACATGCAGTCACCGAGCAGAAGAGGGCTCACAGGTCTCACAGGCCTCCAGATGCAGCGGAGGTGCCACGGAGCAAGAGCAGAGTGATTAGGCATAAAATATTCACTCAATTATTTGCCTAACAAATGAACTGAGTTCATCATGAAAATGGAATTAATTTTATTTATTGGGTGCATTAAAGTCAAAGCAAGCCAATTAAAGTTGCATATAATACGTACAGCAACTATTTCTAGCACAATAAAGCCAATTATTTTTGAAAATAAAATCTAGTACTGGTAAGAGCATATCTATAGCAACTGTTGGGAAGTTATTCTTGTCTAATTCTGAGCAATGAGAAGTCAAAATGATGCAAATGACTCCAAGCGTGTTTTCATCATCAAATGTTAAGTACTTCGAGCACTCGCTTGTGCTGGCTGTACCCCTCTCAGACGTCAAGTCCCGCCTTTCCACTCTAACAGGCACTTGGGGCGCGACAGCGTCTCCCCCGGGCACTGTGCCCTTTGCTCTCCTGGATGACCTTGCAGATGTCTGGGGCGGGGTCGTGGAGCCTGGGCCTTTCTGGCCGAGTGCGTGGTTGAGGCTCCTTTCTCTCTGCCTCCTCCCACACGTGGCTGACCGCTGAAGAAGGTGGCAGCCCTTCCTTGCCTGTGGTCCCCCTACTCATATTTTCTTGCTCAGTTTCCGGCCCTGTCCCTGACTCTGCCCCCAGAGTCCCCTTTCAGGGTGTCTGGTTGTGTCTCTTTCTACAGAAACAACTCTCCTCCCAGCCCTCCCCAACCTGCCCGCTGTAAAACCCTTGCTTCACCCAGTGGTACCTGAGGCTCTGGAGAGCTGGCTCTGCTCCTCGTCCCATTGCCCCCTGCCTCAGAAGGACCCCTGCCTACTGTGTCTCCGCATGGAAGGTGCTCCGTCTCTTTTGAGTGGTGCTCCCTGCTGCCTGCACCAGCCTGGCCAGCTCACGGGCCTCGCTCAAGTCTCCACTCAAACGTCACCTCCTCTGCAAGGCCTTCCCCGGCCCCACCGACCGCGTCGACAGAGTCATCTTCTCATCCGCCCCAGGGCCCTGAATCCCCGCTTCCATTGCTCCAATCCTCAGAGCCCTGGTCCTACAAGGCTTCCTCATAGTGCCCCCCACAGCCACTGCCACCACCAAGATATCGTCGGCTTGGCAATAAATGGTCTGGACAGAGTTTTTCAAACGATGGCCCCACTTTCTGAAGATCTGCTGTTCTAATGTATGAGTTACAACAGAATGAAGATCACCAGGTGCAAGCTCTGTGCTTAGCACTTTTGAAATATATTAATTATTTAATCATAATAGCCACTCTTTTAGCTTGTTGCTGCCGTTAGCAGCCCTGTTTTACAGGTGGGGAAGCTGAGACCCCGGGAGGTAAGGAACTCGCCTGAAGCCGCGTGGCTGATGAGTGGTGCAGCCAAGGCTTGAAGCGGAGGCTTTCTTAATCACCAGGAAGGCCTGAGACATGCTTGTGTGCACATCTGTGTCCCTCTCTAGACTGCTTGGCTCCTGGAGGACAGAACTGTGCCTGATTTATCTGAGCGATTTGGAGCCTGCCTCAGGGTGTGCCGTCACAGAAGCCCAGTGAGCCTGTGTGGACTGAAGTTAGAGCAAGGCCAGTGTGGGTGCAGCTGATGGGGTGGGAGTGTCTGAGCCCCAGGCCGGCTCGCTCCGGTCCTATACAGGTGCAGGCCTGGGCGCCCTCAGCTTGGCATCTGAGCCCAGAGGGTGCTTCTGCTAATTGCCCCCAACTCAGCGTGCACCAGCAGGCTCATCTCTGCCAGCAGGAAGCCTTGGCAGAAGTCTGTAGCTCTGAGCTGGGGATACAGAGGGAGCATCTCCAGCGTGAGGGAGCACCTACAGAGTGAGGGAGC
>JAKSZT010053930.1:475257-486702 GCA_026826555.1 Tolypeutes matacus | reverse complement strand
GTGAGGGAGGATTCCCAGTGTGCAATATCCCTCTGGCCTCCTTGTGGGGCCAGGCTTCTGCCTCTGTTTTCTGACTCAAAACCCATTTCTCATACAGGGAGTAGTTCATATGCCCTACAAAGTCCTTGGAGTTCTCACCCCAAGACTGCAGCCTCCTCGGAAATGAATTCCCTTGAGTCCTTTACAGGGATGAAAATCGTCATTGATTAGCTCTTACCTCATAACAGGATTTAGGGCTGGGAGAGGGTGTGGGAATCAGTAATGGATCTTCCACAGGAAGGAATCTTAGAAGGTTTCAGACCTGTGGGGATAAGGAGCAGGAGCTGGTCTAATCCCATCCACGGTACCGTAGAGCCCAGGACCAGTCTTTCTGTGCTTTCAGATATCTTGCAACTTCATGAGCTACACTCTCTTTGATCTGCCAGTTTTTGAGTTGTGTGTGTTAACACTTCCAACTATAATTTTATTTTTAAAAATCCATTTCTTACCATAGTTATACCAGTTGTTATTTTCTATATTTTGACACTATAGTATTTGGTACATTTATGTTCATGATCACATTTTCTTTATTTACTGTTTATGTTGGGTGTATAACATCCCTTTTTGATTCTTAGCATGGTATTCATCTGAACATTTTCAGTTTCATATTAAGACTTTGACCGCTAAACGTTTTAAATTCTTTGTCCCATATAGCTATTAAATTACTGCATCTTCAAAAATATTTATTCTGACACTGTCTTTTGATAAATGATTAGTATAACCCATTTACATTTGTTATAATTAATGTGATATTCAGAATATTTCATCCATATTATTTCATATTTTTAATGATTATATTTCATTTATGTTCCTTCTTTCTTCCTTTTTCTAACTTCCATTGAACAGACAAGCATTTCCCTGCTGGTTTAAGAAAGAATATTTGATTTTGATTATTTTGATGATTATTACAAACTTCTTCAGATCTTTACTTATATTTATTACATCTATCAATTTCTTAAATTTATCATTATCTATCTCTTCCCTGTGAGAAAGACAAATACCTGAAGCTACAATCAGATTGTTGTTCTTTTGGAAGTTATAGGTTTGTTTTTCTCTTTGGAAGCTTCTCTAATTTCCTCTCCTTTAATGTTCATGATACGCAGTGTATCAGTGTATCAAAGTTTGGGTTCTCTCTCTCTCTCGTTCACTCTCTCTTCATTGAGATTATAAATCTTCCTCAAATCTAGGAAATTCTTGGACAATAATTCTTCAAATATTCAAATATTTTCTTGCTTCTTCTTATTGTTTTTCCCCTCTGGGACTCAAATGTATATATGAGTGATTCTATTTCAATCTTCCATACCTCCTGACTTTCTAATTTTTACATCTTTTCATATTTCCCTTATTCCTTTTAGAGAATTCCTAAGACCAATAAACCTGCTGACTAATCTCGAGGTAAAACCAGTCATTTAATCCAGCTGTTGAGAATTTTTAAAATCTCAATTATGTCCATTTTACTTTTCTATATAAATTCTAGCTCTCGTTACATCTTTCCAGTAGCCTCCTCTATTTCTTAGAAGGAATTGAACAAGCTTATTTTAAACTTTTGCCTGTTTCATTTAGTCTGTCTCATCTGGTATGGGTTTGCTCACCTTAGTTTTCTCTTTATAGCAGTTGTATTCCTAAGAAGTTTCATTACTTTTCTCTGAAAGATTATATCTCCTTGAGGTATTATCTACTTTTGCTGGAAATAGGTATCTGAGGTGGGGAGGATAAAGCCCATGCTAGAGCTTGGTCTCCCACTGAGGAGTTCGTGGGGTAGAGGGAGGATGCATCTCATGGGGAAGTGTCCAGTACTGCAGTCTAGTTTAACAACTATCTTCTTCAGATGTGACGACGCCACGCTTGAGCTGTGGAGGAGGGTGCAGAGGAAAGAGCATGCTCAGTGTTTGGACAATCTGGTAGAGTCTGTTTGTAATTGTTGCCCATTCCAGCAAATGTCTATTAGAGTCCTGAATTTACCCCACTGCCCTCATTTAGCCCTGGGAGGGCTGCTTGTCTCTCACACAGAGTGAATGAAGCACCACTGAGCTCTTAAAGCCATGGAATGATGTATTCCATCATTATCTTTAGAAAATATCAGTCGTGATCTCTTCAAATATGACTTCTGTTTCATTTTCTCCCTCCTCTCCTTCTGGCACTCCCTGTATTGTAGGTTAACCTGCTTGATTGTAATTTGCATATCTGTGCTTTCCAGTCTTTTCTTTCTCTCCATGCTTCAGTTTCTTAGTTCAGTAATCCTGTCGTCAGTTGTACCAGTTTGCTGTTAAATTCATTCAATGAGTTCTTAACCTCAGATACTGTATTTTTCACTTAGAATGTCCATTTGATTGTTTTTATGGATCCTAATTCTCTCCTGAAGTTCTTCATAGTTTCGGTTACTTCGTCCATCTTTTCCTGTGTTGTCATTGATATATTTATAATTGTTCGTTTTGAGTCCTTGTATGCATCTGGGTCATCTGTGGATCTACTTCTATTGGCTGCTTTTCATAAATCATCAGTCATATTTTCTTCCTTCGTGTTTGTCTAAACTTTTATTGTAAAACAGCTCTTGTATATACAAAAACAATAGTGATTAAGTTGATGTTACCTTCCCCTTGAGGATTTGCCTTGTCCCCCATGTTGGCAGATGGGGATTAGAGGCCGATCGCCTCAGCCCAATCAGGAATGGCATTAGTTTAGAATCAGTCTGCATTTGATTTCCAAGTCTGAAGGACAATGCTTGTCAGGTGCCTGTAGCCTCAGCCTGCCGGGTGAGGTAGTGAAAGATCTGGCTCTGCCTTTCCGGCCCAGCTGCTCCACCACCTGCACCACCCTGGCACTCAGCAAGGAACCTATGGGAGAAAACAGCTACACATTTTGGGGTCCTGAAGATTCTAACCTCTCATGCCAGCCCACGTGGCTTTCAAAATATTCGTTGATTTTTCTTTTCCCCAAATCCCAGCCTCTGCCCAGACTCAGAGCATGCCTCCAGGGGAGAAAATGGTCAGTGACTGCAGCTCATCTGGGAGGCCCTTCCTGCTCTGTAATTTCATTTCAGCTGGTCCTTCTTGCTTCCAGTGCTATGCAACAATTTACAACTAAAGTCTGTGCAACTTGCTCATTTTTTCTAGTTTCTGTGGTAGAACAATCGTCTGCAGATACCTGCTATATGTTTCCTGGAAGCTGAGACAGACAAGTGCCTGCCTAGCTTCCTGCGGGGAGGAACAAGGGCGCACCCTGAAAGCCCTCCCCGACACCTCCCCCTTTTCACTCTAGGTCGTAATGCCTCCTCCCGCTCTCTCCTCTTCATCTCTCCTCCAGGACCCCGAGGACCTTTTGTTGTCCCAGAGGTTCTCGAGGTTTTGCTTTCTTGACAGATCCACCAACTTCCCTCTGATTTCTGGTGCATCGCCGAGCCTGGCTTTGGGTTTGGGACCCAGTAGCCCGTGCTAGTCAGCCATCACGCCATGAGCCAGAATTACAGCAAAGGCCCACCTGTGCCATATAGTATCTGTACACGTTTCGGCAAATCACTTCACCTCTCCTTTTCTCAACTATAAAAAAAGTGTTGGACTAGTTCACACCCACTTAAATGGGAAGAAAGTATAAAAACACACATTGCAGGCTGTAAAGAGCTTGCTCTTGCGGGTGGTTATTATCTCTCGCTCTTTGCAGAGCGATTCTCTCTTAGGTGCCCCTGGATCACCCTGAGGGTCTCGCGCTATGCTTTCTTCTTGCTGTTTTTGCTTATTTGAAACCCATGCCAGTGCGTAAGCCCTCCAAAGGTCCCGGCCACTTGCTTTTTAGCTGACCCCATCCTTGTTTGGCTGATCCCACTTCCTTACGGGTCATCACAGGCAGGTCCGCTTCCCCCGGCGACTGCCCGAGGTGACGGAGCTGGAGCTGGTTTCTGGGTAGCATGGCTCAGCTGCCCTCCGTCTCCTCATTATCCCCTCTGCCATTCCTGGGAGGCTTGGTGGAAGCGGCAGTGCTGCAGGGAACACCACGTACTCCAAGAGCCGTCTCTCAGGAGGAGCAGGGGATGAGACCTGGTTTCCATGGCCTGTGAGCCGTTTCTTACCTGACTGGGGTGAGAAGGCTCAGAACTATACAGCACACCACGTATGTCTCAGACCTGTGGATGCCACTTCTTTTTACCTCGAAATATGTCGTTTCACCTTTCCATGGGTTTTGTTTACAGGAAAACCTCCACATTTTAGCCATTTCTATGGGAAGATAGGTCCCAG
The DNA here is from genome assembly GCA_026826555.1 of Tolypeutes matacus. Classification (NCBI taxonomy): domain Eukaryota; kingdom Metazoa; phylum Chordata; class Mammalia; order Cingulata; family Chlamyphoridae; genus Tolypeutes; species Tolypeutes matacus. Next base: position 482,434 of record JAKSZT010053930.1, on the reverse strand, counting down.
GACTAAAAAATGTGAAAAGGTGTCCACACTCTACTTTGAAGAAAACTCAGATGTGGCAGCACGTAGCAGGGAAACCTAGTGCAGGTGAGGAGGCAACTTCCTCAAGCTGCTACTTGGATCTACTTTGCTCTTTTTTTCTGAAACTAGAAACTCAAGAGTCACATTTTTATATTAAATTTTGAAGCGCTGAAAAAGTTCACGAATACTTTTCTCCTTTTGAGTTTCGCTGCCTGTTATATTACTTTCCAGGCCATTCCATCAGAACAGACCCCTGATAATGCATTGCTATCGCCCCGAGAAGTCAGAGACTCTGGGGTGCAGGCACAGGGAGGTCGAGGCTTATGAGGCAAGGTAAGCATTTCCTAGGGAGTCTCCTCTTCTCGCAAGGTGAAGTCGCGATTGCATCAGGCCCTCCCTACACTCGGGCTGTTTTCCCTTTCCATTCCTGCCTGTGCACACAATGACGTATACAGATTTTTCTGCTTTGTTCCTTTTCAGTGCAAGGAAATCCCACCTGGGCATGGAGAAGGCTAGTTCACTCAACGCATCATCCATTCTGCACACACTTATTGAGCATCTATTTCGCCCCGAGCTCCATGGTAGGTGTGAGCTCGCAGCAAAGAACAAGGCCCGTTTCCTCCCCTGAAAGACCTCGTGGGATGGCAGGGAGCCGGGCGGGAACCTGGAGCGCCGAGACGCTGTGACAAGCATGACGGGGGGTGCATGGCTGTTGGAGGAGAAAGCGCCCCAAGGACAGGGTCCCTGCCCTGGTGCTGAGGGGAGGAGCGTGTCAGGAGGAAAGTGGGCTCCAACGGCTCGTGCAGAGGCAGTGGCGTGTGCAGAGAGCCTGAGAGTGGAGGGCCCAGCGCTGACGCTCCCTGTGTCTGGGCCTGACGAAGTACGGTGGAAGTCCTGGGTGTGTCTGAGGATGTGCTGAGGTCTTGAGTGAGAAGAAGCCCATCCAAGGGGGGGTGACAGTGGTGAGTCCGGGTGTGGCTGGGCCGCCTTCAAACGTGGTAGCTAGTGATAAGGGGGCAGCGTTGTCGGCGAGTGTCCCTTAGCGCATCTTTTAGGGTCTATCTCTCTCTCTCTCTATATATATATACATGTATTCATAAACCATTTGAGAGTAAATTGCAGATATGTCCTTTCTTATAAATATGTGTGTGTATTTTCTAAGAATAGGGATATTCTTAGCAGGAAATTAAACACCAGTATAAAACTCTTAAGTACTCCACAGTTCATCACCATTTGTCACCATCTATCCCAATATTTTCCCTTATAACTATTTTTGTCCAGCCCAGAACTCAGCCCAGGATCGCATTTAATTTCCATGTCTCTTTAGTCTCTTTTACTTCTTGGAACGGGTCCTCAGCCTTTCTCTGTCTTCCATGGGCTTGACAGCTTTGCAGGGCACAGAGCAGCTATTTTGCAGAATGTCCCAGGGGCTGGGTCCGGTTATACATTTCGGACAGGGGCACCCCAGAAAGCAGATCGTGCATTTGCCAGTGCATCACTTCAGGAAGAATGTTGTGTCCCGGCTTTCCTGCTAAGTTACTTTCCTCCTTTCTGAGCAATTCACCTTTGTGGAGCCATAGTGTTCCCCCTCACATTCCACCCTGTCATTTTAGAGACCATGGAGGATTCTTGTCTGAACTATGATGGCTGTAAAATGGCAATTCTCTAACTCCTTCTCTCCCTCTTCCTTTATCAGCTCACCATCTACTGTAAGGAAGAGCTTTTCTTATACCCTCTATTTATCCCTTTATTTTTATATCCTAAGTTCTCACGGATTCTTGCTTTATTCAATGGGCTATCATCTGTTGCTACCATTATTTAATGCTCAACTTGTCTCACATTTGGCCATCGAGGGACTGCTGAGTAAACACCTCATCATGCAGATCTCAGAGACCGTAGGTTGGATGGACAGACAGACTCATGAGTAACGACTCTCGGTTGTGTTGATAAAATCCTAATAGACCAGTCTTAGGCTGGGGGCCCCCTCTGCCTGCACCCTGCTTTTCTCATGGGTCTCCTTCAGCCCCTGCCAGGACCCTTTCCTCCCACCAGCCTGGAGGATGGGCCAGGTTTGAGGACACTTACACCTGGTGCCTCCCCACCTCCAGGTATTGGCCTGTAAGTCCCCTCCCCGTTCCGCACTTGGCTCCGTTTACGCCTCTAGACTCACCTACCCGCCCCCTCTCTCACTGTCTTGCCTGGTCCGAGCCAACCTGCCACCGCAGCGGGACCACCTTCCACCTGCACACCCCCGCCGGCTGGCGCTGCAGAAGCAGGCAATCTGATTGGGAAAGAATTTGGCAGCACACAAGAAGACTCATAAAATTGTTTGTTCCATTTGACCTCATGATGACATTTCTGGGAAAACATTCTAAAAGAAAAGGCCAAAAATGGACAAGGGCCTATGCATGAAGGGGTTTGTTGCAGAATTATACCACTCACAGTGCAAGCGGGATGCCTGTCAGCAGGGGAACGGCTGGGTCACCTGCGGCATGTTAAATGGTGTGCGTGATTCTCAAGGTCATGGAGCAACAGGGAAAATGCTTGTGGTGTGTGATCAAGGAGAACACAGCCTTGTGCACTGCCTGAGGAGAGCCGTGGGTGAGGAGGCGGGTTGCCCTGGAGCGCTGGCATCGGAAGTCCTCCTGGGGAGGGGCGCACTTTGCAAAAGTTCTTTGCGCTCGTGGAGTCGGAGCCCCGGGGAGCTGAGGCGGAGGCTCCTCGTCTAACCCTGACCACTGGCCAAGGTGTGAGGGCCACCCAGGTGGCATTGGTCCCCTCTAAACCAGGCGAGCGCCGCGGGCGGTACTGGGAAAGGTGCGGAGGCCACGGCTTCCCCAGACCCACACGGGGTTCTCAGGCACGGGGACGGGCAGCGTCAAGCGCAGGGTCTTCCTGAATGTTTGAGCTGCGTGATCACAGCAGCTCCGGCTCCAGGAGTATTTTGAGGGTTGCAGGGGGGTCACTTATACTTTCCTTGCACAGTGCCATGAGGTGCCAAAATGGCAGCATGTGATGTTTCAATACTAAATTTGATTAGAATCTATCTGTGCTCCTTATTCGTCATTTTCAGTTCTTCTTGCACCTTGGCTGGTGATTTTGATGCACAGAAATGTCACTGAGTATCTCAGATCCCCTGCATCGAAGAACACATGGCCTGAAAAGATACTGTATTTACAATGAAAACTTTCTTTTCTGACTTTAAACATTGTACAGATTTCCCACAACACGATGGGACATGATGTCACACCTCATTGTACCAAAAATATTCAGGGATCGTGGCTAGAATGTATGTGTGTATGTGTATGCATGGGTGTGTGTGTATTTTTATTTTTATTTTATTTTTGTGTGTGTGTGTATTTTTGAACTGTAAAGGTCAGCACGAGGGGAGGAAGGGAACACCCCCAAAGGGTAGCACACCCAAGCTGGGAAGCCTGGCGCTGACTCCCCACACCGAGAGCTGTGGTTCAGGCCCCACACCCGGGCCGGGAGACCTTCACGTGGCCTTCGGCAAGGTGTGGGCAGTGGGCAGCTGGAAGCGAGAGCCCGCAGAGGGGGGAGCAGGCCTATGGCTTGGCCTCTGGAAGAAAAGAGATGTCTACCATGGGAAAAAATAAAAGTCTCCCAAACTTCAGTGTGTCTATATTTATGCTATTCAGGGGCTTTGGAAATCCCACATTGGAAAATTAACCTAAAAACTGGTTTTAGACAGAATCACTCATGGCATCTCTAGCAGAAACAAACCCTCAGCAGGGACATTTAGTCAGCCCAGGGCCAAGAGAGCAGTCCAGAAAGAGGGGTTTCCATTGAGGGTGCACCGGCAAAATAAACATGAACGTAAATGAAAATAGAGAACCTACCGCACGCTTCTTGACGCTATGTGAAGAAGGCACTGAATTTTAAGAACACAGACACCATTCCAGTGTCGCTGCGATGGTGGGAAAGTCCCCATTCTGCATATGTCTGTTTAAGAAGGTGCCTAAGAACCTCCCTAAATCCTCCTTTATTCATGAAATTTATGCCATGATCTTTTCCCCACGTCTACCATATTTCAGATTATTTTTCTTCGTATAAAAACCCACACGGCTTTTAAGGAAGATTTTGCAGATGTAAAGGATCAGTTTTGCACTTCTGGGCCTGAGAGGAGCGGGTGGGGCGGGGGGTGGGCAGGGCGTGGCACTCCCGGGACGACGGGCACCTTGGGGTCCGGGCAGGGTCCTGCCCCTCACCAGTTCGTGTGGTGCTGGTCCCTGAGAAGCGGGATGGTCGGCGGCCTCACGGGCCACCGGGGCGCGGTGTGTGCCAGCACTGGGGGCGCTCGACGGGCTCTAGGAAGGCGGGCAGTTGATCCCGTGGCGTTGCGGATCGGCTGCAGCCCAGCTGGCGGCTCCAGAGTCAGCCTAGGCCAAAGCCTGGGTTCCCAGGCTTTTCCCGAGACCCCCACTCAGCCAACAGCCCCAGCCAGGGCCTGGGGGGTGCAGGGCTCGGATTTCGCAAGCAGGCGCTGGGCCTAGCACGCTGGAGGTGTGCGGGGCAGGGCCGTGGCGTCTCCAGCCGAGCCCCAGGGGTTTCTGGCCGAGCGGCGGCCCCGGATGTTATCTGAGCCATCGCAGCCGACTGAATGCACCTCGAGTCGCTCCAGCTGCAGTGACCTGAAATAACCCCCGTGAAGGCGGCGCTGGGGGCCGGGGGAGGAGGGAAGGACGTGTGGACAGTCAGCTCAGGGCTGGCGGCCGCCTGCAGGTCCGGACCTGGCTCCTGTGGCTGCACCGGAGACGGCCGGGGGCAGCTGGGAACGGCCACAAGCGCCGCGGTGGCCAGGGCAGGCGCGGGCCGAGCTCCCCTAAGAGGGCTGTCCTCCAAAGCCCATGTCCGGCCTCCCCAGGCAGGGCACATGCTCGCGCTCGATGCAGAGTCACGCTGCTCCCCCCTCCCGGGTTAAGGGGTGGGGGAGCTCAGAGAGAAGTGGCCGGCCCAGGGCACACAGAGGCCACTGACTGTGCCCCGGGACCCTGGCCCCATCTACGGGCTAGCCTCGGAGAGTGACAGGACTTCCTGGGGCCAGCTCATGGTGCAAAGCCCGAACATCCTGGGGCAGAGAGGGCCGGTCACATCTGCCAGGCCCCTGTGTCCCCAGGGCGGCTGTCGGTCACCTCTCATCTGCGAGAGACGCCTCTGGCTCTAGGGGAGCAGCTGCTATAGACATGGGTTTTCCCAGCCCAAACCGACTTCTTATCCCTTCTCGGTCACGGGTCCTAGTCCTGGAGGCTGACCCGCAGCCGCCCTGGGCGGCCGCCGTGCTCGTTCATTCCGTGCGTCCACTGGGCAGGGCTGGGGCATCCAGTTATTCTGTCCAGCACCGGCCAAGGTGCTGCGGTGGAGGCATTTCACAGCCGAGGTGAGCACCTTTACGCAAATTTGGGTGGGCCCCAGCCCGTCTTCCCACCAGCTGTTGGTTTTAACAGCAAGGACCGAGGGCTCCAGGCGTCAGAAAAACGTGCACCTGGGACTTCATTGTCCACACTTGCTGTAATTCCCAGGCTGCCAGCTTCCCCGGGACTTCACCGTCACCTTTACCGGTGTTTCCACGGTCACACGTGTGTGCACACAGGCTCCTCACTTGTTGTTTCTGCCGCTCAGACAGTCCTGCCCCAGACGCCACTTTGTCTTTCAGGGTCCCCTGCCATATGCCATCCACATCATCCACACCCAGGCAACCCACAGCTGCCTCGCCCCACCCCAAATACCCCGAATAGTGAGGCCCAAGACTGAGGGGTCAGGGCTCGGGGAGGAGAGGGGCCGCGTCCTGCCTCCTGGGCACAGGAGCTGGCAGTGCTGCGTCCACACCCCAAGAGCAGGGACGGGGTCAGTGCAAGGGGTCACTCTGCACCCACACAAGGAAGCTTGGCCCTGCAGGGGGTCAGCATGGCAGACTGTCCCTGCTATTCCGTCAACACGGGGGCAGCCTTGGCCGAGTGGCTGCCAGGGGTCAGGGGACGCGCCCTGTCCTCCAGAGGCTTTGATCTGGGCATGTCCACGGCTGGACAAATGCCACAAACATGCGGAAGCAGAGAGTGAGACCGTGTGGCTCGGCTGGCCGGAGGCCTCCTCGGAGAACCAGGTCCGAGCCGGGCGCTCCAGGAAGCCTCGGCCAAAAGGAGGCCAATTGGCATCCCACAGCTTTGGGGCATCTTTCTGGTTTTCACAGCTTTATTAAGTTATCTTTCACATACCAAACAGTGAGCCCTTTGAAAGTGTACAGCTCAGTGGCTTTTAGTATATTCACAGAGTTGTGCAGCCACCATGATTTTAGAACATTTGCATCACCCCCCAAAATTTGCTGTGCCCCTCAGCCACCGCACCTCAGTCCCCTCATGCCACCAGCCCTGGCAACTGGTAGTCTGCTTTCTCTCCCTATGAATTTGCTTATTCTGGGCATTTCATGTAAACATGCGTCCTTTTGTGCCTGTCTTCTTTCACAGCATAATTTTTTCCAAGTTCATATATGTTGTGGCATGTGTCAGAATTTCATTTCTTTTTATTGTGGAATGATATTCCCTTGTGTGGCTGGTCCACATCTTATTTATCCAGTCATCAGCTGATGGACATTTGAGTCGCTTCCGCTCTTTGTTTATTGTGGAATAACACCGCTACAAACACTTGTGTACAGCAGTTTTGGTGTGGCGGTTTGCTTTCCTTTCTCGTAGGTATGTACGCAGCAGTGGAATTCCTGGGTCATCTGATAACTCTGTGTTTAAGTTTTTGAGGAACTGCCAAACTGTTTCCCAAAGCGGCTACACCATTTTACATTCCCTCGAGCAGCGTGTGAGGGTTCCAGTCTCCCCAGGCCTTGCCAACACTTGCTATTATCTGTCACTTTTTTTTTTAAGATTTATTTATTCCCGCCCCGCCCCCGTTGTTGTTTTGCACTCGCTTTCTGCTCTCTGTGTGTTCTTCTGTGTCTGCTTGTCTTCGGGAAACGATCCTGGGAACTTTTGGAGTGGAGAGAGGTGCTGAATTTCTTGTGCCACCTCAGCTCCCTGGTTGGCCACGACTCCTATTGTCTCTCTTCCTTGTCTCTTTTTATTTTGTCATCTTGGTGCGCCAGCTCTCCGCGTGGGCCAGGTCTCCGCGTGGGCCAGGTCTCCGCGTGGGCCAG
>JAKSZT010053930.1:441524-475247 GCA_026826555.1 Tolypeutes matacus | reverse complement strand
CCGCGTGGGCCAGGTCTCCGCGTGGGCCAGGTCTCCGCGTGGGCCAGCTCTCCGCGTGGACCAGCTCTCCACGTGGGCCAGGTCTCCGCGTGGGCCAGCACTCCTGCACGGGCCAGGTCTCTGCGTGGGCCAGCTCTCCGCGTGGGCCAGCTCTCCGCGTGGGGAAGCTCTCCGCGTGGGCCAGCACTCCTGCATGGGCCAGGTCTCCGCGTGGGACAGTTTGCCTCATGGGCCAGCTTGTTTTTCACCAGAAGGCCCTGGGAAACGAACCCCGGACCTCCTGTATGGTAGACGGGAGCCGAATCACTTGAGCCACATCCTTTTCCCTTATCTGTCTCTTTGATTATCGCCATCCTAGTGGGTGGCAAAATGATGTCTCCTTGTGGTTTTGATTTGCATTTCCCTGATGGCTAATGATGTTGAGCATCTCCCCATGTGCTTATTGGCCATCTGTGTGCCTTCTTTAGGGATGTACCCGGTGTCTTACATTCAACAAAACACTTCGACGTTTCCTGTGTTGTTTATTTACTTTTGATCTGCTGATACTTTCTTCTGGAAATTGCATCCTCCTTCTTTTGGGGAAACAGCTCCCCCTTCCCTCCCCTTCTCCCAAATGTGGCACTGAAGGGACCTCTGTCATCTGCACCACCATGCCTTCACCTCTGTGACTGATCTAGAAGATTGGTCAATATGAACTTGGCAACTGGAGGTGGCCGAGATTGCTGTCAGGGCTACGGGGTAAACTGGGCTGCGAGGCAAAAGAGGCTCCACAAAGAGTGACAGCTCTAGGCCTCCACCCTGAATTCCCCCCAGCTTGGAGGGGGACCTGTCCTTGAGTCTGGGCCTTCCAAGACCTGGTAACCGAACTTCTGCCCCTTCCACAGCCTGTGTGTGGACGATGCACGAGGGAGCTGCAGACTTGCTCTGTAAGAGGATTCACACTTGATGTGCTCTTCTGTGCTCACGAGCAAGCACCTGCTGCAGGTCCTGAGGGCGGCACACGAGCAGCCATGGAGCAGGGGTCTCACACATGCTGGCAGAGCCTCGGTCCATTTGTCATCCCTGCTTGATCCCCACTGAGACAGAAGCTGTGCGCTTGTGGAGCACAGTACTTTGAACTTCACCGAGGAAGGCAAGACACACTCACGGACAGTGCTCGATGAGGGCGGTGAGCGACTTTTCACTAAAAGTTCAACTGGGCTGAAGGGGCAGAGGGAAAGATCTACAGTTTTCTGTGGCTCTACTATGAGCCAGGCCCCATGCACTGCAGAGGCCCAGCGGGGATCAGTCATTTGCCAGGGAAAGCCAGAGAGCTGCTGCCACCAGGACTCAGACCAGATCCCAGGGCTGAGGCCCTTCTGGCTTTGTGGGTCCCCCGTGCCTGCTCAGGAAGGCGGGGGCTGGGGATTGGCTCAGGACCACCTCAGAGCTTCCCCAGCATGCGCTGCTTGACTGGGCAGATACACGATGCCCGGAGAACGTAGAATATGGGTTAGAAGACCCCTTCACAAGTGCTATAATTGCATTATACTTTCAAAACCGTCCATGGAATTCAGGGGTTTGGCAAATGTCTACAATTGGTTTTTAAGTGCTTGTGGCTTGGCAAATCCATCCTTCATTTTGGGAGGTAATCGCTCCCTTAACGTCTAAACCTGTGTCATTCTCCTAGGAGAAAAAATAATATGGACGTTGCCAAACCATTTTGACTTATCCCATTGAAACTTCAGTCTGTGCAAACCCAAGAGGACAGTGGGCCTGAGTCCTCCCTCTTGGGATCAGAATGTGCACTTGACAGCAATACGTTTGTTTTCTTATGTCAATCGTAACTTGCACCATGTACCAAGATTGGAGCTGTGGCCTGCGGATGTGGTCCGGACAGTGCTAACGTGGCAGTGTGTGGGTGTCAGGGGCCCAGTGGATATGTGGGTGGGAAGTAGGTGGACGGGGAAAAAGGCCGCCTGGGCCCTGGGAGGAGCAGGTCCTGAGCTGACGTCCATCCTTCCTGGGCCCTGGACTGTCACCTGGCTCAACCCAGGCTCATGGCCACCATTGCAGGGTCCCACTCTGGAGCCCCGGGGCCCTGCCCGAGGCCACGGCAAGGAGAGAGAGGAGCAGGCACATCTTCAGTTCAGCAAGCCCAGCTGGTGGAAAGCCCTGGAGGGACACGCCAGGCTGATGGGCCAAACCGCGGTGCTCCTTCTCTGCAAGCTCTCGGGCTGCTCACCACTGCTCTCCATTGTGGTTCCGAGGAATCCACGGAGCCTGCCTCAAGCCCATTGATTCGTCTCAGTGTTCTTTCTTCTTAAACGTTTTATTTGGAGATAATTGCAAATTCAATGCTGTTGTAAGAAACAACACGGAGAAATCCCATGGATGCTTCAACCCGTTTCCTTCAGTATGTGACTATGGTTCAGAATCACAGCCAGGAAATTGGCACTGGGAAGATCCACCCACCGTCCTCAGAGCTTGCCAGCCTCACCTGCAATCGCGTGCGTGCGCATGTGTGTGTGTTGTGCTTTAGTTTTATGCCTTTTTTTACCCGTGTAGGTTCGTGGCCACCACCACAGTCAAGGCGTGGAACGGTCCCTTCTCCAGGCCCCTCAAGCTGCCCTTTCCCAGCGACGGCTTCCCCCTCCTCCCTCCCTAATGCTCGCAACCACCGGTCCCCACTCCATCTCTACAGTTTCGCCATTTCACGAATATTATACGACAGGCGGCCTTCAGGAACGGATCTATTTCACTCAGCATAACCCCCTGAGACCACGCACCTTGTTATGGCTGAGTCGTGCCCCGATGTGGAGGCGCCACAGGGGGTTTACTCACTTGCCCACGGAAGGACATTTGTGTTACTTCCAGTTTGGATCTACTATGAGAAAAGCTTCCACAAACATTGGTGTCAAGTTTTCTATGTGAACAGAAGGGTTCATTTTCCCAGGTAAATATACCACAGGGCAATCGCTGGGTACATGGTAAATGCACGTTTAATTCGGTAGGACGCTGCCGTGCGCTCTTCTGGGTGGCAGGGCCGTTTACTTCCTCACCATGAACGAGTGACCCAGTCTCCACCGCTTTTCTCTCCAGTCCGATGGGTGTGTTGAGATCCGTCTCTTTCTGTAGAGAAGAGATTACAGAGCCCCTGAGAAGTGACCCAGGCGTGCTCAGAGGTCTTCCATGAAGGAGGCTTTTGCAAGGCCCCACAGGCCTGGAGCGTGTCGTCCCAGCTGCCCCTCCCCATGACCCCTTGCTCACCGCCATGCTTCTCCTCACAGGAGGGCGGAGGGGCCCGGGGCCCGGCCTCTGGCCTGGAGTGCGCACTGTGTCATCCAGAAACCTCTGGACACCTCCACCCCAGCTAGCCTAACTCTTCCTTCCTGCCGTGCTCTTCCCGGCTGCTGGAGCAGACAACGCGCAGTGGGGTGGCTGGAAGGAGCTTAAAGGCGGGAACCCAGCCTTGAGGAGTCGGCTGGGCCGCGTGTTCTCCTGAGATGAGGCCGTCCCCGACGGGGTGATGTCCTGGGTCTCCCTGCAGGGCTTTCTACAACCACGTCCAAATTTCCTCTCTTTACGTGGACAGATGAAGGTGCTCCCCAATGCCACTTGACCACCCCAAAACAGGACCTCAGAGGACCCTCCTCACAGATGCAGCCTCACCTCAGCTCCGCTACGTCTTGTCTTCAGCCCCTGTTTAGAAGGGCCGCCCGCAGGGCTGCAGATTAAGACGAGGCACAGGCTTGTGCATGGGCACAAGGCTCAGTCCCCCACACCTCCCGACCCTTACCATTAAAACGAGTTTATTTAACTGCTATTCTCAGATTGAGGAGAGAGGCGCTCCCAGCACCGGCAGGCCGTGGGAGAGGGTCAGTCAAGGTTTGTTGAGCAGCTGGATTGGCCAGTGGGGGGATGTGTGGGCCGCTTCATTCTCTCCAGGGAGGCTAAGGTTGATTTCACCAACAGATCCAAGCGCTTGGCCCAAGCGCATATGGAAACCGACCTGCTGGAGGCCCTGGGAGGAGCCTGCGTCCTCAGCTGAGGCTCCAGGCTCCAGGCTCCAGCACCAGGGAGGCTCCCCGCTCGGCCCAAGGGTGAGGGTCTTCCTGCTTCATTTAACTGGTGCCCACTGCCTGCCCCTGGGCCAGGCCCGCCCCTTCCCCAGTACCCTGCAGGGAAGGCCACCTCCTCTTGGCAGCAGGAACCAAGCAAAGTGGCGAATCCTTGTTCTCTCCGGCTTGGTGCTTGGCAAGGACACGTTTAGTTACCGGCGGCTCATCCGAAATGAATGTTTTCAGTAGGAATTATCCGAATGCGTTTCTCTACCAGGAAGAAAATGGGGAGATGCTCCCCTTCCACAATCTACCTTGGAACAACCTTATTCCACGTAATTAGGCATGTGTTTCTACGCCCACCCCCTCGAGACCTGTAATCCAGTATAGACATGTTTCCAGAAAACATGCATTTCCTTCTTTGTGCTTTCACGGGCATTTGAGTGTGAAGCCTGTGCTCACGGTTATGGCATGTCACCTGTAAGGATACATTTTTCACCTGGCGGTGAGCAGCTGTTCTGATCTCAGGGACCCTTTACACTCTTAAAATGAGGAAAGATGCACAAAGAGCTACTGTTTATGTGGGGATATCGGTCAATATTTGCCATATTAGAAATTAGAATGAAGACATTTAAACATATTTATTTACTCGTTAAAAAACAAGAACAAATTTCTTGCATATTTATATAAATAATTTATTCATTAAAACAACAATAATAAACCTCTTGTATGTTATTATAAATAATATGCTTACAAAAAGCAACTACTTCCTCCGTAAGACATTTGAGAGAAAACAGTGGTATTGTTTGACAGTTTTGAAAACCTCCGTAATGTCTGGCTTCATAGATGGCAGCTGGATTTTCATACCTGTTTCTACCACAATCTGCTGCAATATGTTGTTTTTGTTGAAATATATGAAGAAAATCTGTCCTTGTGCAGATCTGTTGTTGGAAAAGGGAGGACGGTGTTAATCTTTTTTTCATATCATTGTGGACGTTCTTTGTCCACATTACACCCAAACTGGACAAGCGGGGGCTTCTTAAAGGTTGGTTGCGAAGTGGAACCCGAAGTCACATCATTAAAGTGTTTGGGCTTTGTCACATTAAAACCCATTGGTGTGTCTTGCACTTTGGCTCTTTTATGCTCACATGATTTTGTAAAATCACATCTTAATCATTTTTGGAAAATATTGATTCACTGAATAATGTAGAGTTTCTAACACAGATATACAATATTTAAAACTCACATTTGCTGATATCACCACCCATCTCATTAGAAAAGTGTTTAAGTATTGGGAAGCTCAGAAGATTTTGTGGTGGATACGCACTTTGCAAAATTCTGATTTCACTTGAGAGCTCACATTTTCTTATTGGCAACAAATGCTGTCGCTTGTTTTCTTTTAAACGGCAGGCTTGCTTCACTCATTTTCAAGAAAATGTCCACCAATCTTTTGGGTCTGAACAACCACAGTTCATCTGTAAGTCGTTCTTTCAAGTAAAAATGGTGTTCCTGCAAAAAAAGCAGCTAGTTGAGCTCAACACTCAGTTACCCAAGCACATCTTCTCAAGACATCATACTCCAGTTTGCAGAAATGCTCGATGCGCACCGCCCGTTTTGTGAGAATATTAAAAAGCTGTTTGCCTTAGGCATTGGGATTTAATAAAATAAGTAATTTTACTATCTCATCAAGTATGTTCTCAAGTGCAATGTTTGTTTGTTTGTTTGTTTGTTTTTCCTGCAAGTGCCTGACAGTGAAGCACTTTGCCAATGCCTTGACTCCAGGTAGCTGACCGGGGATTTCTGGACCAAACTGAGAAATTTTGTTTTAGCCAAAGGATCCTGTGATAACCTAATTTCTTTTCTTCTTAGGATATAAACAATTTGATTACAAAACACTTTAGGGAAGCTTAGGAAACTTACTGCTGAACATTTTACATCCAATGATACAGTTTTTAAATCGGCTTTTCACATTAACCATACTTTCATGATCCATGTACTTATCTGAGCAGACTTTCAAGAGAATTTGAAATCATCAGAATTTATGTAAATTTTAGGTGCATGAAAATAAAGAATAATATAATATGCTCCCACGACCCCAACAATCAGATTGAGAACTGAAATGTTAACTTTACAGTTAAAGCCACCTGTGTACCCTGATCCTCTTCCCATCTACATCCACCTCAAGAGATTCTCACCACCCTGAACTGGGTTTTATCCTCGCAGTGAATTTCTATAGGTATGTACTTTCTCAGGTGTGTATACTTCCCTAAGCAAAATACAATATTGTCAAGAGCAAACAATTTTGCAAAAGTCTCCTTGTGCACTTAGAGTTCCTCTAAGTCTCCAAGATCTATACCAGAGAGGAAAATTGTTCCGTAGCTGGGTACGTGCATCTTCAAATTTACGAAATATTGGGAATTTGTTGTCCAAAGTGGTTACATCAATTTACCTTCCCACCAGCAGTGCATAAAAATTATCTTTTCTCTACATCCTCTGCAGCACTTGGGTTGATTTGCATTTATCTGGCCATAAGTGAGCCTGCACATATTTTCCAGTTTAGTTACCATTGGAGGATCTCTTTCCATAAATTGCCCTACAAATCTTTCAAACATTTTTTTCTCTTTTTTATTATTTAATGGTTTGGTAGGGATTCTTAACCCTTTGGCCACTTTATGCGGTGGGAACAGATTCTTCCATGTGTAGACTTTTTCTTAATTTCATTGTAAAGTCCTTTAATATATAATTTGTACTTTTGATATGCCCAAAAGTATCATTTTGGCCTTTATGGTTTGTGATTTTAGGATTTAATAAATGTTTCCTTACTTCAAATTGAAAAAAATATCTTCTCATATTTTCTTATGAAAGTTGTAAAGATTTGCTTTCCACACTGAGTTTAAACGTCCCCGAGTTTATCTTGGAGTATCTTGTGAGGAGGAATCCAACCTTATTCGATTTTCCCATGGGGATAGCAAACTTCCCAGCATGGAATTCTTCACCCAGTGACCTACAGTGCTACCTCTGCTTGCTTTCAAGCTTCACATTCTTGGGGAAATCCTAACGAGACCGTCTGCCCTGTTGCTGCTGGGTGGGTGCTCAGTAAATTTGGGGGGTCAGGTAGTTTGAGGAGGCTGTGCAAGTCTGCCATATCCTTACTGATTTTTTGTCTACCTGTTCTGTTCTGAGAGAGGAACATTGAAATCGACAACTAAATCTGTGGCCTGGTTTATTTGACCTTTCAGTTCTGCCAGTTTTTGCTTTATGTACTTAGGCTTATGTCCTCTTGATGCATTAACTCTTTTATCATCATAAAATCTTCTCTCTTATTTCTGGTAACATCCCTTGCCCCGACATCTACTTTGTCAGATATTAATATACCCGCTCCAGCTTTCTTAGGATTAGAATTTGCATGGCATCTCTTTTTAGATACTTGTAATTTTGACCTATCTGTGACTTTATATTTAAAGTGCATTTCTTGTGGACAGCTTTAGCGCTATTCTTTTAGCCAGTCTGTCCGTTTTTGCCTTTTACTAGTAGTTTTTAGGCCACCTATATATACTACAATTAGGGAGTTTACTTCTCCCTATGTTTTAACCTGCACAATACCTTTTATTCCTTGTTCCTTAAACAAATTATCTTTTAAAGAGTTTGAAAAACAAGAAAAAAGTATCTTGTATTTTTGTACAAAGTTGCCATTTCTAAGTATTCTCTCTCCTAGCAGAGAATATAGACAAGTGTAGATAGCACTGTTACACCTGAAGCTCTGCCAGGCGCTGCACAGATGATCTCTTGCTTCCCAGGCACGGGGCCTGCCCCCTTCTTATGGCAGAGGAAGCTGGGTTGGCACGGGGGTGCACTGGCCCTGTTGAAACCTTAGCTGTGGTGGGAGGGGGCAGCTTCTCACCACAAGGAGCAGGCAGGTGCGTCGGAGCTGGGGTACAACGGGAAGTGCTCCTCCTCACAGAGGAAGCCCACCTGCCACCGAGGCCACAGAGAAAGAACCGCGTAGAGAGGGGTGCTGGAGAGAATGGCAGGAGCTGCTGGTAAAGCCGAGGCCCCTGGGGAGCCGCTGTGGAAGCTCTCAGCCAGGAAGAGTCAGGAGTTTCCAGTAAGGGAAACGGGAGCGCAAAGGGTAGCCAGGCAGAGCGGCCAGCCTTGCCCAGACCGAGGAGGTGAGCGGTGAGAAGAGGGCGAGGTGTGGCCTCAGGCAGGCTCCACGGTCCACTGGGCCCTGGCCTTGAGGGGCCATGAGGGGCAGAAGGAGGTCAGGGAAGCGTGGGTGGAAGGAAGGGCTCATCCTTCCACCCTGCAGTCTCCCTCTGGAGCCAAGGCCGATTACTGCTTAGGGTCCCCCAGAGCAGCCCCCAGAACCCAGGCTCCGTGGTCCAGCCAGGCGCCACCCGCCAGCCTGACATCAGGAGATACGGGTCTCAGGCCTCTGGGAAACCCAGAGCATCCACCCCACAGCACCCCAGATCCAAAGGCGAACAAGGCGAACATTGGCGAACAAGCCGTGGGACGCAGGGCGGCTTCCTTCACTCCGCTGGGCATCGCTCCCCCTGGCCTCGGAATGCGGAGAAGGATAAAACCCGCCTCTCCAGCTGAGCACACAGGGCCTCATCGTGATGCCTCTGGAAAATGGTGCGGGGCGGCCTCCGGGACGGTCAGCCCCCGCCCCCGCCCCCGCCTTTCCCAGCAGCTGCAGTGATGACGACACTGACTCGGCCCAGCCCGGGCCGGCCTTCCTCTAAGCCCTTCACACGACAAGGCACCCAATGACCCCAGTTTAGAGACGAGGTAAACTGAGGCAGAGAGGGAGTGGGCATCTTCCCATGGTCACCAGCCGAGCCGGACGCACCTCGGAGCCTGAGACCTCACCCCACACTCTGCGGCCCCCTGCCCGCGGCAGCCGTCCCCGAGAGCCCCGGGCCCAGCCCGCTCCTCGTGCTCCCGCCTTCTCATCCGCCCGAAGCAGCTTCTTCTGGAATCGGGTCCTGGGTTCTTGGACTGGCTCTGATGAGCCTGTGGGGCTGGGAGCACAGGACCGAGGTGGTAGGGTGGAGGCTTATCACACTGAACCAGACGAGGGTCCTGGGGGAGGGGGCAGACCAAGAGGAAATTCAGGCCCCACCCTGCCTCCTGCTTTCCTGTCCTGCATCCCTGCTCCACAGACGGGATGCAAGGCGTCAGGTGCCATCTGCCGTCAGCTTCTGGGGTTCCCAGTGCTGCTCCCCCACCCTGGAGCTTTGGGGGCTCTGGAGACCAGACGCCTGCACGAGACCCCCAAGGGGTCCACCACTGCCGAAAGCCCAGGGTGGACCCTGCAGTGGGGAGAGAGCAAGAAGGCCAGAGTCACAGTCCTGCCGTGCCCCCCGGACCTGGGCCTGCTCCTGCCTCAGAGGACCCCAACCTCAGTGCCAGTGCTGCCCTGGCCTCCAGGCCTCCAGGGCAGCTGCCTCCTCGCCACTCAACCCAAGCTTCCAAGCCCAAGACCTTTCTGTCCTGGTGCCCTTGCTCAGGCCGTCACTGTGGCCCCAAATGCCTGGAGGATGCTGAGGCCATGCACACAGGTGAGCAGGGCCACGGGGTCCCAGCCACAGGTGGCCATGACCAGGGAGGCCCAGGCTCAGGAGGGAGGCTGGCAGCATTGCTCCGGCAGTTTGCACTTTGGAGATACTTGACACTCCTTACTTCAAAGGACTTGACGTCCTGGGACATGCTAGTTCCATTGACTTGTGCTTCTGACCTGTTGCCAGGTGTGGTTCACCCCAACACACAGGTGGGAGACACAAGCTGTGAACCAGTGTTGCTGCCAGAGTCACACCCAGAGCCCCTGAGCCCAAGGTGGAAACTGGGAAGCTGGCACTGGAGAGGGGTTCCGGGCCACACTGGCTGAATCAGATGAGCTCAGCCTGCAAAGCTGGGAGGTGGAATTAGGGAAAGTGGAAAACAATGTTGAATTTCTTGCTGCAGCTTGTTGAACTGGTATTGGGATAAAAACTTCTATCTTCCTCTGAGTTTGGGTCACAGTTCAGACTCCACTAAAGGCCTTTGCCCACAGCCAGAGACCTAGCCTTGCCCTCAAAAGAGGAGGTGGGCCAGGCCATGCTGTGGCCGTGGGCTCACAGTGCTGTGGGAAGGGATCTTTTTTGCTGCTTTCTTTAGCTGTGGGCATTCCTGGCCTGCAGAGGCTGCCTGTGGGTGCAGCTCAGGGGCTCCCTAAGGGGATGGGGGGCATGTGGCAGGGAGGGAGACCAGGCACTGTGTTCCAGCGGCTGAGGATCTGGTGTGAATCCCAGCCCTACCACCAGGCCTCGGGGCCACCCTGAACCTCATCTCCTTCTCTATAAATTGGGAGAGATGAGGGCTGTAAACACCCTTTGCAAAGAGGGGCTTGCCTTGGTCCCAGAAGCCAGGAACCTGGGCTCAGTGGGAGTTGTCTGTCCTCAGCTAATGGCACAGAGGTGAGCAGGGTCGTCAGTTTTCTCTCCTCCTCTCTGAGCCCCCACTACCCTGGGGAAGGGAGACAAGGACGTGAATGCCTCCCACACCACTGCTTGCCTCTGGCAGAAGAATGGGCTGTGAGCCTCTTGAGTGGGCCCTTCAGACCCTAAAGGCTGCCCGTGAGAGTGACCCTCGGAGCTACTGGCCCGGCCCCTGCCCTGGGCAGTGCATGCGGCCTCTGGAAGGCAGGAGCTTGCCATGTTCTTCCTTCCTTCGGGTCCGTCAGCCCCAGAGACCTCAGTGGTAGCTGGAGCCAGTGGCTGGGCCGGGCCGGGCAGTGGGGGACTTTCTCCAAGGCCAGCGCCTGGCTGCCAGCGCGGCAGCGTCTTCCACGGGGCAGGAGCGAGTCTCGGCACTGGGAAGCCACCCTCGGGCAGGAGCTTGGTCTTAAGCCTCCCTCAACTCCTCCACTCGTTCTGCAGACTCGTCGGTCCCCGAGGGGCTGCACACCCCAGGGCCTCTGCCCATGCAGGGGCTGGCCACACGCGGCCGCAGCCCACCCGGGCACACCTCTGCTGTGACGCGGAGGCCGTGGGGCGTCCTCGGGGAGCCCAAGCTTGACCTCACCTGCCCTCCCCGGGACTGCTTGTTTCCCAGCATATCTGGCGTTGGGAGATTATTGCTATGAGACTCTTTTCTTTTGTTGACAGAAGCCAGAGACTTCTGGGTCAAGTGTCAACCAGGGGAAACAGTTCTGCTCAGGTGAGGTCTGGTGGCAGGTCCCCTGGCATGCTCCTGGAGCTGAGGAAGGAGCTCGAGAAATGGGGGCAGGGGCACCAGCGGGCGGGAGGCTCGCAGGGCGGCTGCCTGCACCCCAGCCTTCTCCTCCAGGCCTCAGGGGACCAGAGATGCACAGGGGTGGGGGGCTGGGCACAGGCTGGGGAGGAGCACCCTGAGACCCCAGGGCAAGCCGCGTTCTCCCGGGGAGGGACTCCACGAGGATGAAACAGCACCAAGCGTGGATGGGCCCATGGGCTGCGCCTCTGCTCCCTCAGCGAGTTCTGGAACCTGCTCAGATGCTGCAGCTCAGCCAGGGTGATCCTGAGCCTTCTCTTGCCTTGAGGCCTGGCGTCCAGCCCCACCTCCCTTGCCAGGCAGTTCTGGGGAGCAGGGATGGCCCCCCACAGGGCTGGCTCATCCTGCTATTCATTTGCCTTTCTCCCACCGTGCCCTCCCCTGGAGCGCCCCTGGAGCTGGCAGCACTCCTGCCCCTCCTCTCCAGCCCCTGCCCCTCCTCGGCCCACTGAGGAAGCAGGGACCCCGGCAGGCTGTCTCAGCCCCCCTCCGTGCCCTACAGTCTTGCATGTCTGCTTTTGTTTCTCCTTTGTGTTCGGAACGCTGAGGAGTGAAGCTGCTGCGAGATCTAGCTGCGCCCCACCTCTCATTGGAAGCAGCTGAGCCCCTCGCGGCGCTGTGAGGAGACAGCCCACCGCAGGGCGGGCTTGTGGCACCAGCTCTCAGGGAACCCTGCCCTTGGGTCTCCGTGGCCTCCCCTGCCCCTCCAGTGCCACGTGCAAAGCCCATGGGCCCTGTGTTCCTTAAGTGGAGTTTCAAAGTCTGTCCTCCCTCGGCCCGTCGCGTGTGCCTGTGCCAGCGAGTTCCGTTACGGGTGTCAGGAATGGCATGCGTGTCCTGGGACACTGCCGTCCACAGCGGCCAGCTGGAAGGGCCACGGGTGCAGGCTCGTGATGGTCCAGCTGCTGGACAGGACTGGGGGGGGGGGCGCTGGGGAGGGGGCATTGGCAGGAGAGCCAGCAAGGGTTCAGGCAGACACTAAATCTGTCACCAAGCTCCAGGTGGTATTTGCTTATCAGGTCTTAGCCTGGCTGCTTAATAGAATTCAAAGCTGCCGCAGTGGAGAAAGAGCGGAGTCTTCCCTGCTCTTGTATCTTCCCAGCGTCTCCAGTTTCGATGGGGAGAGACAGCTGGGGCCTCTGATCTGACCTGGTAATTGAACTCAGATGTAATCTCTCCACTTCCCAAAATGTACCTGCACCTGCTCCGTGGACCCACCAAGCTCCGTGGGGGATACAAGGATTTTACAAAACTGCCTCCTTTAATTAGTTTCTCACCACGGAGATCAGTGCTCTCGTTATCCCTGTCCGAGCCCCATCTCCCAGAGGAGTTTTCCCTGGAATCCAGGCCCAGAGAGGTCAGAGACTGTGCCCAAGGTCCCAGAATTGGTATGCGGCTCAGCAGATTTCACACCCAGGACAGTGAGCTTGGATGGTTGCCTTCTTTTCACCTGCACTTTTCAATGCCCCGAATTCCCACCTGAAACAAATCCTCTCCAGCTCCCAGCCCAGAATGAGGACAAGTGAGCGTCCGGAAGGTGTTCCTGGGGGCTGGCCTGGTCCCGTGTGCTGCTATGGCTGACGGTTATGTGGCTGTTGATGGAGCGGCTTCCAAAGACCCCAGCTCTGCAGAGGGACGAGGACCCAAAGGGTTGCAGCTCCCCCTGCCCTGGGCTGCACAGCGTCGGCCTCTTTAGTTTGGGGTTATGTGGCATCTGTGGATTTTAGCTCTTGGATACGAGCCAATATTCAGAGGCAGAGACATTCCCATTTTAGCCTCCTTTTCTACCAGTTTCCCTTTCCTGCCCATATCCACTTTGTACCCAAGTTCAGAAGTTTCCTCCCCAGTGCCTCACATGCCTGGGTCCCCACTGCAGCAGCTCCTGACACTATTCCAGCATTTCTTGTTACTGTCATGGCCCCAGCTAAGGCAGCGTGGTATCACATGATGACTACAGGTTTTGCCGGGAGAAAAATCAGACTTCCTACTATAGCTCTGCCACTCCCTAGTTTTCTGTCATGGTCATGCCAGCTAATCTTTCCTTCTATAAAATGGGGATAGAAATGTCTTCCTTGCAGGGCTGTTATGCTGATGAAATAGAATAATGTATGGAAACATCAAACACACCAATTGCATATATCAGTAAGGCCATGCTGGGTTATGCTTGGTAACAAGCAGCCCCAGATTGCGATGACTTAGAAAACAGCAAAGCTTATTTTTCATCATGCTACATGTCCATCCGCTTCTGTTTCACTGGACAAAGCCATTCACTTAACCATGTCATACTCCAGGGGGTAGGAAAATTCAGCAGGAGAGGGGAATCAGAAAAACTTCACGTTCTTGTCTTCCACAGGGTTTAATAATTGCAGGCATCATTCCTTTTTGCCAACAACCCAACTACATCAAGTCCTCACCCTTCTCATCTCTAATCTTCGTTGTCCACTGAGGAAAGCCTAAGCTCCTTGTGCTAACATTTAGGTTGTTTACCACCTGCCCCCAGCCCACATTGCCACCCACCTCTGCTTCTTGAGCCTCACGTCTCCATCCACGGTGAGCTTGGCCACCGCGTGCTCCTTGTGGGTGCGAGGTGTTCCTACTTCCACCCTCTGCTGGAACTGCCTTCTCTTCACCTGCCTACCTGCCCAGCCTGCCTTTCCTCCATGGCCCCACCTGGGTCCTGCCCCAGCCCTGAGCCCCCTCTGGCTGGAGGTGATGGTCTCTCCTCTGTACACCCAGAGCTGCCTGGCTCTCGAGTCTCTTGTAGTTTGCACCCTGCACTCTGCAGTGCCTGCTAGTTGGGATTCGCTGAGTCTCCAGACTCACCTCTGCCTCTCTTGACCACACTGTGCTCGTGGATGGAGTGCTTGGGGGAACAAGAGGAAGGAGGTGGGGGGAAGGCTGGCAAGCCCGGGTTGCCCCGGCAGGGCCCTGACTCCACCGCTGTCTAACCAGGGTGCTGGGCTCCCACCCTCCCATTTCCTCCTTGACAGCATGAAGAGGGGCACGACACAGCGTCCGGCTTCTCTACCTCCAAACAGCCGGCGGCCACACTTCAGTGCCAAGATGTCCCCCGAACCCAGTTCCTGGCATGGTGATGCGCCAGGGCACGGCGGGCAGGACCCCAGGGCTGCCCCCACCCGCCCTCCAGCTCCCCTTGCCTGCCTGGACCAGATGGTATCACGCTCCCTCTTCTCTCCCTCCCACAAGGCTTTGTTAGAGCTGAACACACTTTCTTTTTCCAAGGACGGGTCGTTCTCACTCTCTCATGCCAACTCTGCTGGAACTTCTGAACATTTGGGGCTCTCACTCCTCCAGGATGTTCTGTTTGCTTCCAGGGCTGCCATCGGCAGCTTCCGGCTGGTGCTGTGCAGAACTCAAGGACTGAGCGGGGGGGAGAGGGCACGCTTGCCGGAGAAGTGAAGCTGGAAAGCCAGATTGGAGGAGACAGGGGAGTTCTGGAAAGGAGGAGGCTGCTTTAAACACCAGACCTCACATGGATGAGGTGTCCAGTCACACAGTTTTCTGGAACTAATTATGTTTATCGTCTCCCTTTCTCTCCCTCCCTTCCATTGCCTGCCCTCCCTCCAACCCGCCCTTTATTTTTTCCTTTAACAAAGGAAATTCTTTCCCAAAGGAAGCCAAAGGTCGATCCATTCTCACAGAGTTTGAATTCCTTGCTAAAGACTCTACTGAAAACCATCATATTGTTGTAATGTATTTTCTTTTGATATCATAGTGGATTATTAGATATATTTCTTATTAACTCATAGGGACTCATCTGATCGACAGGGTCTATTTATTAAATCATTCTTTTTTCAGTAGCTTTATTGAGATAAAATTCATATGCCATGGAGGAGATGTAGCTCAGGCGATTGAGCACTTGCTTCCCACATGCAAGATCCTGGGTTCAATCCCTGGTGCCTCTGAAAAACAAACAAAAAACCCCCTCTCATTGGGGAACAGATGTAGCTCAGTGGTTGAGCACCTGCTTCCCATATACAAGGTCCCGGGTTCAATCCCCAGTACCTCCTAAAAATAAAAATAATAAAAAATTTAAAAACAAAAACAAAAAATTCATATGCCATATAATTCACCCATTAAAATGTAAAAGGCAGTGATTTTCAGTATATTCAGAGTTGTGCAGCCATCACTACTGTCAATTCTGGAATTTCACCAACCCCAAAAGAAACCTTGTATCTGTTGGTAGTTACACCCCATTCCCCCTAACCGCTCCCTACCCCAGCCCTAGGTAGTCACTAATCCACTCTCTGTCTCTATCAGTTTTCCTGGTTTGGACATTTTTGTAGATGGAATGATGCACTATGTGGTCAACACAATTACCTTCATGCCCTTAGTACAACGCCTTCCAGTCCCACCCACGCTGGAGCACGTGGGGGCACGGCATTCCTTCTGATTGCGGGATATAGTCTACTATATGGATGTACTAAATCCACTTAGCCACTCACCAGTTGATGTATATTTAGGTTGTGCCCTCTTTTTGACTAGCAGGAATAAGGCTGCTACAAACATTCTTGTATAAGTTTGGTGAGAATATATGTTTTCATTTCTAGGCATATGCCGAGGAGTGGAATTGCCACAGGGTCTCTCTGTTTAACCTTTTGAGGTCTTGGCAAACTGTTTTCCAAAGTGGCAACACCATTTCACATTCCCACCAGCAGGGTATGAAAGTTCCATTTTCTCCACATCCCCATCAACACTTGTTATTATCTACCGCTTTGATTATGTCCACCCTAATGGCTGTGAAGTGATGTCTCATTACAGTTTTGATTTGCATTTCCCTGATGATGTTGAGCATCTTCCCATGTGCTTACTGGCCATTTGTATCTCTTCTTTGGAGAAATGTCTATTCGTACCCTTTCCCATTTTTAAATTGGATTATTTGTCATTTTATTATTGAGTTGTAAGTGTTCTTTATATATTCTAGATAAAAGTCCCCTGGCAGATATACGATTTGCAAATATTTTCTCCCATTCTAGGTGCTGTCTTTTAATTTACTTGATGATATCATTTGAAGCACCAAAGGTTTTAACTTTGGTGAAGTCCCATTTATCTATTTTTTATTTGGTTTCTTGTGCTTTTGAAACCATGTTCTATTCCAAGGTCAGGAAGATTTATTCCTATCCTTTCTTCCAAGAGTTTTTAATTTGATTCTTACATTTAGGTCTTTGGTCTATTTTTGAGTTAAGTTTTTATGTGGTGTGAGGTAGGGTTACAGCTTCGTTCTTTTGCATGCATATCCACATGTCCCATCGCCATTTGTTGAGACTATTCTTTCCAGTCAAATGGTCTTGGCACTCTTGTCAAGAAAGCTCACAATATGGCAACATTTAAGGAAATTTACACACCTGGTAAATATGTTATTGATTCAATTGTCCACCCCTATCAATTACCACTCAAATTCTTTTTTATTTTCCCTTTTTCTTCTTTTAAGAGAAGCTTCCCTCACTGAGTTGAAATTAGAGAAAAGCTTCCCGTGTCGCCCTGCAAATAGCTAACCTGCATTTAGACTCAACTTCTGCAGCTGGTGGTGGAGCTCGCGCCTACTGCAAATTGTACCTCCTTGCTGTGGGCCCTGCTCGCGCCTGCCTTCTGCTAATCTCAGAAAAGGAGCGCAGGACACAGCACCGTGTCTTCCCGTGCAAAGCCTTGTTTTGAATGGTGTGGCTTTCCTGGACATCCTACGGGCAGGTGTGGATGAGACTGCAGCTCCTGTCCCCATGCCAGCATATTCTACCGGAGCATCTCCTCGGTGATTTTCTCCTTCCACGCTCATTCCTCCTTCTCTCCTGGGCGTCCTCTGGAGGTGCCTCCTCTTCTCCCAGACTCCTTGGGCTCGTACCTGGGCGTCTTCTGCTCCAGCCTTCCTTGGTCTCTCAGCCACAGCCGATTCAGGTCGTGTCCATGTGCCAGTGGCTCCCCTGGTCATTGCCTCCAGTTCATATCTGACCTCCAAGCTCCAGACCAGAACAGCCAAATACCCACATGGACGTTTCTTCTTGAATGCCTAAAAAGCACCTCAAAGTCACTTTGCCAGACCCAGCTGAGGGTCTTCTCCATGAGCTCCTCCAACCACCATCACACAAGCCAGCAACCTTCGGAAGTTGCTGCTGATATCGTCCCCCTTCACCTTCTGTCTCCATTCAGTCCCCACATCTCGCTATCTTTCCCCCTAAATGTCCCTCGAGCTGCCCCTTCCTTCCTCTCCCAGGTCCACACCACCTGTGTGGTCTAGGATGATGGCAGTGACCTCCCCACGAGGCCTTGCAGCCAATCTGACCAGACCACATGTGAGATTATCAAACTCCTTCGGGAAGTCCTACTGTTCTTGAATGAAGACCGAAGTCCCGGGCACCTCCCCAGGTTCACATCACACATTGGCCCACCTGTCCTCCAGCTTCCTGGTCTGTCTTTCTTCTTCTGGGAATGTGTGCAGCCTCCACCCACGAGGGCCTTGCCAGCTCCTCTTCCACCTAGGACACACCGACCACCCCAGCTCCATCTTCTCCGTAGTAACTCTGCTCCTCCCCCATGTGTCAGCACAGACGCCGTTCCTCCTCAGGAAAAGTTCCTCCGCAGGCCTTCCGGGCCCATGGCCCCTTCTTGGTGGCATTTGTCACAGGCGTGGCTGGGGCAGGTAGACACACAGGAAGGACCCTGGGATGTGCCAGACTCCAGGAAGAGTTGTGAGCCCCCCCCCACACCACCCCCAAAGGCCTCACCCCTGTCTCCACCCACTTTGAGGATGAGGAAGGAGAAGAGTGCACATGAGAGAGGTTTGTGAAGAGGCTTTTAGCAAGGAGTTGAGGCCGAACCTCCCTCTCAGCCCAGGGCCGAGGTGGGGGTGCTGCTGCCGTCACCCCCAGACAGGAAGGCGCATCTTCGGGACTGTGGGGTGACTGGGGCTGTGTCCGAGACAGCGTGGGCGGAGCGGCTCTGCTGAGGAGGCTGTCCCGGCACCCGTGCACTCGGCCCCAAGTCTGTGGGCACACGTGGAGGTGTTTCCTGCATGTGGGTCCCCTGGGAGGAAGAGGGGACGCCTGCCCACAGGACCACCTGGGAGGGTGCAGTGACTTCATCACAAAGACACCGTGCAGGTCGACTGTGGGAAACCAGGAGGGAGGCCCCAGACCCTATTTAGGTAGAGGAAACGAACCTGCCCCTTCTCCAGCAATCTGAGCTGATTTACACAGAACTTCCAAAAGTTGTCATTCAACCATCCATGCAAATTTCTGATATCCTAATGCTAGTGCAGTAAAAAAAATGATGGAAGTCAATTGGTACCTTCTCAGGGAAATGCTGTGAAAACATCCTCAAAGCACAAGCGAGTTCACCGAGGGTGCCAGGCTCCAGAGTTGGATTAGTAAATAGGCACTAGGCAGCCATGGACAAGTCTCAGCTACGCCGAGGGGCGAGGACTCTGTGTGACGTGTCACACCAAACGCCACAGTGGACTATTTTCTACCCATGTTATTACGGAGAAGAAGGTCTGATAAACCCATGGAAGAGAACAGACTTTGGTCATTACAACCTGGGGTTGGCAGTCGTGGTGGAAATTATTTGGATCCTGTGATTGAATAATTCCATCAGTCTGTTCAAAATATCAAGTCCAACTCCTTCACTTAACAAATGAAGAGACAGCGATTTAAGGTTGCCTTTTGAGAAGGTCTGCCTTTGCTCCCACTGAACCCTGGACAAAGAGCAGGGATCAAAATGATTTGCACATAACTTGTGCCCTTTTTATTCCCAAAGGGAGCACTTTGATATGTTTATCTTACTTGAGTTTTAATTTTGTGGAATGTTAAATGTTACTCAAGAGAGAGAAAAAATAATTAAAATAAACTTTGCTTCCAGCATTTTGTTATTCGTGGAGAGAAGGAGGGACTGAAAAGAGAAAGAGTGAGAGAGAATGACGTGGCAATGGAAGAGCTGGGAGAGAGAGGAGAGAGGCTGTGGGTGACGACAGGCAGTGAGAAGCAGGAAACACTGATAGGGGTGAGAGAAGGTGGGAAGAAGGGCAAGAAACTGGAGACAGAGCTGGAGGAACAAGAGTGGGAAAGAGCAGGGGCTAGAAGCGAGAGAAGGGCAATTAGAAGGAAGTTGGGTGGGAGGGATTTGGCTGAAAGCAGAGGCAGGCAAGGAGGGGTAGGGCCAGAAGGAAAGAGGCCAGTGGAAGATGGAAGCTGAGAGGATGCTGGCACTGCCCCGGGCCTGCCTCACCTGCTGGCTCCGTCCACACTGGCCTCTTTCGGGCCCGGGAGCAGCAGCAACTCCCCGTCCCCTCTGGGGGCCAACGAGACCACCTGTCCAAGAGCTTCACTGCACAAGTGCCCACTCTTTCTTTTTAGGTCCCTCTTGTTCTAAAAGCACCGTTTATATATTTTTAAAATAAACATCTTTTGTTTTAGAGCTGTTGTAGATTTACAGAAAAGTTGCAAAGATAGTACAGCGAGTTCCCACAGGCCCCACACCCGTTTCCCTATTGCTAACACCTTGCGCCAGTGGGGACATTTGTTACAACTGATGAGCCAGTGCTGATGGGCTGCCTCTTAAATGAAGTCCTTGGTGTGCTCAGAGTTCCTGAGTTTTCCCCTAATGTCCTTTTTCTGTTCCGGGATCTCATCCAGGGTACCACACTGCATTTGGCCATCACACCTCCAGAGGCTCCTCTTGGATGCGATCGTTTCTAAGATCATCCTTCTTTCTCATGGCTTTGACAGTTCTGAGGGGGCTGGTCAGGTATTTTGTAGATTGTCTCTCAGTTAGGGGTTGTCTGATTTTTTTTTTCAGGATTAGACTGGGGCTATGGGTTTGGGGGAGGAAGTCCACAGAGAGAAAGCATCACCGAGTCACATCATATCAAGGGCACACACTACCAACATGACTTGTCACGGTTGATGTTGACCTCGATCGCCTGGCGAAGGTGTGATTGTCAGGTTTCCATTGTTCTCTGTTTACTCCTCCCTGTTTCCAAGGATGGAGGTCACCATGCTTAGCTCACACTTAAGGAGTGGGAAGTATTTATATAAAATATTTGGAATTCTTCTGCATGGGAAATTTGCCTCTTCTTCCCCAGTTGCTTACTTATTCAGTCACTTATTTATATCAACATGGATCCATGGATATTTATTTTAGACTTTAGGTTATACTCCGATACCACTTTATTTTGCTGCTCATACTGATTCATCTTTGGCCATTGGGACCACTTTCTGTTGGCTCCTGTGTCCCTTTCAGACCCCCATTGATCTGTGTGTTTTTGTTTTGAGTATTTCCTTACTTTCTCATACTGTGAGATAATCCCAGCTTATCTTGTATGTTCCCTGACTCAGTCCTAGAATTAGCCACTTCTTTTAGAGCCGTGGTTCTTATTATTGGAGAATGGTATTAAAAGCTGTGACAGTTTGAAGCTGGGTGGATCATAGAAGATCATGTTCTTAAAGCTAATCCATTCCTGTGGGTATAAAATCTAGTGTAGATGGGACATTTTGATCAGATTCAGTTAAGATACCTTCCTTTTGATTAGATCACTCCAGTATTGCATGACCCAAGGTGGGTCTTAATCCTTTCACTGGAGGACTTTATAAATGGAGGACTAGAAAAGCCACAGACACAGGAGAAAAACTGCAGAGACAGAAGCCTCCAGAGGTTGACTAACTTGGGAGAGAGAAAAGCCACAGATGGAGCAGCTCAAAACTCAAGCTATGAAGCCTGGAGGAGAAGGAAGAGAGACCAGCAGGGTCAACACTGTATTTGCCGCATGTCAGGAGTCCCAGATCTCCGCAGCTGACCTTTGGCAAGACGGCATCTCTGATGATGCCTTGATGTGGACATCTTCACAGCCTCAGAACTGTAAGATTTTAACTTAAAAAATTCCCTTATAAAAGCCAACCCATTTCTGGTATACTGTCTTGGCTAAAACAGAAGCCAAGATCTGGTGCTTGGTTTCTCGTTGGCACTGGGGGGGCAGTAGCTTCTGGACCCTCTCAACTGACAGGGCAAGAAGGTAGTGGGCACCTCCGCAGTCATCTCAGGGTAAGTAGATGCTGATGGGCACAGTCCCATCCATCCCAATGTCACGGCACCACACACAACTGCAGAATCCCAGGCAGGTGATGGGGGTGGCAGAGGGTGGGGGTTATTAGAGAAAAGCCCTAAGAAAAATTGAGTTGAATTGTCAAATTTGCATTCTCTGTTATCCCAGAAAAACGGGACATGGGAGTCAGAAAATAAGCTGAGTAATCAAAACTTAAGAAAGCTTTATTTCTTGCCCAGCCTGAGTTTGTGGACAGGCAATCAGTGTGTGTGTGTGTGTGTGTGTGTGTGTGATTGTGCTATGTACTATTTACTGTGCAAATATGTCAGGAACATTCCCCCGAGCTTTTGAACTCTTTACATTATTTTTAGTGGCATGTGTAATGCCTGTTGTCTGTTGAACAGGTGCACCATGATTTATTTAATTGTCTCATTAGTGCAGGAAATTTAAGCTCTTCACAGGTTTGTTGTACGTGTGGTGGTGGTTTATTTGTTATTTCCATTATACCCTGCGTCGTGAGGGCCTTGTCGTATGTAAAGTCAAATCTCCGTTTTCGTTATTTTCTTAGAACATATTCCTAAAATAGCAATGCCAGATTTTTTAAAAATTGCACACATACTTCATTTCTGCTCTTGGTCTCTATTGCCAAGTTTTTTCCAGAGATGCTGAGTTAGTTCACATGTCTACACCAAGTGTGAGAGTTCTCATTGCAGAAAACCAAAAACCATTTTAGTTTCCCAGATGCTAAGACAAATACAACGCAATGCATTGGCTTAAATGATGGAAATTTATTGGTTCATGGTTTTGAGGCTAAGAGAAGTCCAAAATAAAAGTGTCAGCAAGGCGATGCTTTTTCCCCAAAGACTGTGGCATTCTGGGGCCGGCTGCCAGCGACCCTTAGGCCTTGGCTTTTCCATCTCATGGCAATGCGCATGGAGGCCTCTTCTTTCTCTTCTGGGTCTGTTGGCTTTTCCAGCTTCTGACTGCCCCCCGTGGCTTCTCTTTCTGTGTCCAATTCCTTTTATTTACAAGGACTTCAACCATATTGGATTAACAACCCCCCCTCCCCCCAAATTCGGTTTGACCATAACTTAACTAATAATGTCTTCCAAGCTCTTATTTACAAGTGGGTTCATACCACAGGACCAGGGGCTTGGGACCTGCCTTTTGTGGGGGACATGATTCAACTCCCAACAGCTACCTTCTAATGATGGTGCCTTTGTTTTTATATGCTTATTGGCATTTATTCCTGTCCTTTTACTGTTAACTTTTTCTCTTATTGCTTGATGAAAAGGAATAAACCTATTAATATAGGCAAAGAAAATTGAGATGATATTTTGACTGAACCTAAGAATATATGAAATAAACTGGGTGTTTTGAAACAAGGCAAGGAAATGGGACGTAGAAGGCAACACAACAAACTGGCTGCCCACTAATTCCCCTTTCATTTCAAAATGTGGAAGTAAATGAAATGAGGCCAAAATCAATAGAAACAAACAGAGAAGTGACAGCACTAACATCTGTATTAGAAACAGTCAAGATCCACACTGGATAAAAGTGACATCAGGGACAGCAACTGGGCCTTCTAAAGCTCTACATAGGGAGGGACCAGTTTTCCCCCCAATCTGCTGAGGACCAATACTTTTACAAAGTCCAATAAAAATGGCATAGCAAAGTCCAATTGCTAAATGTTTCTAAGCACTGCTGATTCCTGTACTTAAGTCACCACAGACCAGTACTGGCCAGTCCAGCCACGGTCTGTGGACCATGCTCTGCTGATGTAGAGGGCAATGTGAGATGTTTCCAGAACACACATTGCTGGGCCATAGACGCAGCACAGCTCCTTTCAGAGAATGGCGGTTGGAAGTGGTAGTTACTAATTCGACATGCAGATGATAAAATATGCAGTTGTTGCTGTTGAGACAACTGGTAAACCAAAACCCAAGTGGTCTCCTTTACATCACACCCCGGAATACATTCCCGATGGATTAAAGAGATCATTGTGAAAAGTGAAGCCAACAATTTACCAGAAGGAACTATAAGTGGTCTCATGGGGAAGTCATAAACATAAAAAAGGAAAAGTAATAAAAGAAATTATTAATGTATTTGCATAAAAGTAAAAATTCCCACACAGCAGAGTACAATAAACACAAAGAAGGGCAAGTGAGCCGAGAAAAGTCTTCTGCCAGCTTTTCTAAGATACAAGCACCCGTCCGTCTGCAGGGGTGCTCACTGGGGCATGGCCACACTTAAAACGTGGACATCTGCTGTCAAGCCACGACGGGTTCTGCCAAGTGAAAGGAGCTGGTCTGAAAAGGCTCTGCCCCGCGTGGTTCCAGCTACGACATTCGGGAAAAGGCAAAACTGCGGAGACAAGAAGACGTTCAGTGGCGGCCGGAGCTCGGGGTGGGGGGGGGAGCTTTAAGGCAGGGGAACTGTTCCGTGTGATTCGTGGCGTTACGCAGCCACCGAAGCCCACGGAGCACTGGTGTGAAATAGCAGCTCTTGGGTCATCGATGGTTACATGTGGAGCACTTAATGCAGGGTGTTAAGAACAGGGGAAACTGCGGGGTGGGGGCAGGGGCTGCGAGACCCCTGTACCTTATGCTCATTTTTCTGTAAACCTGAAACTACTCAAAAATAATCTATTAATTTTTTTTCAAAAGCTAAAAACAAGTTTTTTATAAAGTACGTATATATGGAAATCTGAGTAGGCAACGGGGACTGGGCGTTTTCCGACCAGAGATGGCGAGCAGCTGCTGCAGCAGCCCTTCGTGGCACCTGCCTGGCTTCCTCCCTCACCTGCGCCTGCCTTTGTGCGCTCCTCACCCCAGAGAGCCAACGGACAGCCTTGTCCGACGGCGAGGTCCCCGCTGAGAGCTCCGGCGCCCGCCTGCCCCTTCCTGGCTTCAGCCGCTCCATCGCACTCGCTGCGACCCCACGTAAGTTTTCCCCATTTATATGTTCACCGTCTGCCTCTCCCACCAGAATTGGAACCGTGGCATCCACAGCTGAGTCCCCGGCCTGCGCGTGGGCCCTGGCACGAGGCCGTGCGCAGAAGGGGTTGTCGAGGGCGCCAACGGGTGGGGCTGCAGGTGAGCAGGGCAGCCGCCGTCTAAGCCCCCATCCGAGGGGGTCCCGCTGCCCACCCAGTCCTACAATGTCAGGTTCCCTGAGGAGCGGAGACCCAGGCCTCGGATATAAAGCCACCTGTGGTGGAGGAAGGGGGCTCCCCGCACCTCAGGGGCCCTAAAACCTGGCTCTGGAAAGGGTGGGCCATCCTGGCAGCAAGACCAGAGCGCCAGGTCCTGTCCCGGAGGCTTAAGGAAGAAGCTGACATTGGCCAGTGAGGTGCCTGTTTTCTCTGCCTGTCAGTGTCACGTCCAGTGCAGGGAGCAGCAAGTGGAGGCTTTGACCCCACCAGGGGCGGCCGTCAGCGAGGCTAAACCCAACCAGATGCCGGAGGGCGCAGCGGCCACTTCCCCGCGGACGCATCAGATCACATTTCCCAGCCCCCTTTTCTGGTTATGCTGTTTCTGATTTGAGGGTTTTCTTTCACGTCCAGATGACTGCAATAATTGCTTTAAAAGGAGGTCTTGGACACATTAGATGGAGCAGCTTTATCTTGCCCCCGGCCCTCCCGGGGAGCAGCAGAGTTGCTGTCTGGGAAGCCACGGGTATGTTTTGAATCAAAACTACGCGCTTGGCCTGCCAAGGAGTGGATTCGGAGATGATTCTCGCTCTCATTTTTGGGGACACCCCTGAAGCGGGGCTGCCCGTCTCTGGGTGTGGCAGGGAACTCGGCCATTCGCCAGCACACCAAAGCATTTAACGGGGGCTTGGCATCTTCAGACCCAGAATCGCAGTTTCTGGGCCCTTTCTCTCCCCAGGTGCAGTCCCTGTGCTCAGACCCAAACTCCTGCATTCACAACGGGCCTTGGACTTTCCTGTGGCCAGGTCGGTGTACACCCCGAGTTCTCCCTTACCCAAACAAGGGAGCGCTGGCTGCTGTCAATGTCCAGTGCTGGGGTAAGGGCTCTGGAATCAGACTGCCTGGGTTCTCCGACTGCCCCCACCAGTGCTGGGCACCCTGGGAAGGAAGGGAAGCTGCTTGACCCTCAGTTTCTTCATCTATAACACAGGGTCTTGCAGGGCAGGGATTGTCTGTGGCAGAGGCAGCCTAATGCCTGGCAGATCGCAAGCTCTCGCTAAATATTAGCTAAAATAATAACGGCAACACAACGGCAGCACTTGACATCGCAACGACTGGATGTCTCCAAATCATTTTTGTGCAGGTGGGTGGCCTAGGTGTGCGGTTCCCGGATGTCAAGGCCTGAGAGTCAAGGCTACACACAGCGTCACGGGCAGGGAGCATGGGGGCCCGGGGCGGACTCCCACCCGGAGGACGGCTCTTCTCCAGGTTGTGTTATGTCAGCCACACACGCCGGCAGCGGGCGTGTGTGAGACGGAGGAGGGCTTGCTAAGCTTACACGCCAGTAAGCGGGGAGCCAGGCTCTTCAATCCCGAAAGCACATCTCCAAGACTTTCAGATGTTCTCAATTTAAAGACGCATCACTCATTCCATGGTTTTTCAGGAGACAGTCAGGGAGATGGCTGCATGGATGCCACATAGGAGGTTTAAGGCACAGCCAAAGATGTGACGATGGGCAGAGGAGGAGGTCTTAGAATTGGGAGGCTCTACTGCCCGTGTGCTGAGCAACTTGCCTTCTGTGTGTCCCCGCTCTCCCTGGGGCTGGTTCTGGAGAGCCCCAGGATCTTGTCTTAGGTAAAATTAAATGAATGAGAAGCGCTTAGCTGGGGAGAGGAAGAGGGTAGGGGAGGCCCTGAAATGGGAACTGGAGCAAGGTTTCAGTGCCGGCTCTGCTGAGGTAGCCAGTCATGTGCTTTGTCCTCGTCTATAAAACAAAATGAAAGTGTTTACTTCACGGGGTGTCCTGGGGACAAAATGACGCAATGGACATGGAGGAACAGCGCTGACGCCATGTGCAGAGTGAACTTGGGCTATGCTTGTGGAAGGTGATGTGCAAAGACCAGCAAAGGCATACCCAAGCGCCCCACGACCTCAGCACTTGGCTGGGGTCAGGGACTCTTCTCCTCCAGAGACGTCTGGCTGAAGCAGAAGATGGACAAAGAGCCGCCGGCAGCCTCGACCCCCGCCGTCCCCTGGGCCCTGGCCCTCCGAGCGGGGAGGTCCAAAGCCGCGTCGGCAATGCGTCCCCCGCTCTCTGCTCACATTACAAGGCCTTTAGAGTTCTTCCAGAGCCGATTCCAGCTGGGAGTCCAAGCTAAGCCAGGCCAGGCCTCGCCCGCGTGCCAGCTGTTTTGAGCGGGGAAACAAACCAAGCTGGCCAGGTTTTCCATCGGATTGGAACCCTGCCTTGGCCTCGGTCCCTCTCCAGAATTGCGAGGGAATGTGACGCTAAAGGAACTGCAGGGTGGACTCTCCCTGGGCGAGTCCCCGTGGATGAGCTGATGCTGATGATCTGAGCTGCTGCGCCTTCCCCCGCGTCAGGAGCAGCCGTGGGGTCCTCAATCGGGAAGCGTAGGCCGGCCCTGGTGTAGACGCAGGCCTCGGGGCCCGGCCGGGCCGGGAGGGATTCCTCCTTACCTAACCGCTGCAGATGCAGTCAGAGAGCCCCTGGGCCCGGGCGGAGCATTCCATCTGCCCAGGGAGCGACACTGACGCGCCGGCTGACCTTTGCTTGTTGATTTAAAAAGTGCCCTCGGCCCATGTCGAGATGTCATTTCTGGGGCTTTTTCCTTTTACAAGGAGAGAAGGACAGAGAGGACCAGTGGTGGGAAAGCTCCATTCCCGGTCTTGACACGAAGCTCCTTTGCAGAGGTGGGGTCTCCTGGAGGCAGGGCAGGGTGCGGTTTGCAGTCTGCAGGCTGTGGGGCCTGTGGCTGGGAGGAAGGGTGGCAGCAGAGGCCGGGAGTGTGCTCCCAGGACCCCCGGGACGCGGCCCTCAGTCCTCGAGGCCATGGCGGAGCTGGCCCTTGACGGGGACTGCCTTTGGCCGAAGGAGACTTCCTGGCCAAGGCCATGCTGCCCGGGGGCGGCCCACGGCCGAGCACTGGTTGATGTGGAGGCGCCGCCAGCCAACCCCAGCGCCAGTGGGGACAAGCCCAGGTCAGCGGCGGAGGCCTCTGCTGCAGCGACTTGGCAGCTCAACTCACCCTGGGCGCAAGCCCCGCCCCTGCCTTCCCAAGGGGTGTCGCTCCCGAGTGGAATTCAATGGCTAACAAGCCCACAAAACTCTGAGTCTGAGGCCGAATGTCCACCCCTCAACCTCCTTTAAATTAATTTACTTTTAGATTGATGTTCAAAGAACCCAACACTATGCTGAGGAGCACCTGAAGGTACAAACTGCTGAGGTGTGAAGAGACCTCTGGCCGTGTGCACCTGCACCGAGCACTGGCGGCTTTACCAGGCCTGAGGGACGGGCGCCTGGATTCCCCGGGGAGGGCCGAGGCCTCTTGGGGCCGTCACACGGGGCAGGGGCGTCTTCCTCAGGGATCCCTGGGGCCCAGGGCGGACCCCGGAGGGTGTTGCTGCTCGGCCAGCGCTGTCCTGGGTCTGCTGTGCCCCCCGGTGTGAACCTGTATGGACGGCACTCTCGGGGACTTTCCTGCACTTGCAGACCAGAAAGGCAGGGGCTGTGAGCACCTCACTGGGCTGCAAGGGTCAGCGTCACCACTGGGCAGGGGCAGGGCCCCGGCGGACGGCAGCCCTTGGACGTGGGGCCCACCTCCTCCTTGTACCACAACGATGGCATCCCAGAGCGGCCGAGCCACCTGCTCACGCTGCAGCCGGCGGTGGCTGGTGCCAGCCTTTCTCTCCAGAGCCCAGGAGCCCACCTCCCGGGCATTCAGGTGTGGCCCCCACAGCTCCAGGGGCTCTGCAGCTCGGAGGGGGGCGTCCTATTGCTCACTACAGGTTGAGGCTCAGGTGGGGCTCACGCTCCCTCCACAGCTGGCCGTGGTGGTCCGAGGGACGCACAGGCTTCGGCATCCAGGTCGCTGGCTGCAGCAGAGGACACGCCTGCAGGGCAGGCCGCGTGGTCAGCTAGGGAGGGTATTGGCGTGCTCGTGGCCACTCGCCACCGAGACAGCCCCCTGCCTGCAGCACCTGGAGGCGCGGGGTGACGACACCGAGCCCCATGCTGTTGGCTGCAGTCCAGGCCGAGGTGATGCCGGACGTACTGGACATCAGGGGCCTGCGCGGTGGTGGGGGGAGGCGCTGGAGTGCCGGTCCCTCGGGCGGGCGGGGCTGTACGTGATGGGACCCACGGACGAGGGAGCTGGGGTGTCCGAGGAGCCTGCTCTCCTGCCCTTTGGCCGGCACGCAGAGTGGACAGCCCAGGCCACGGGACACGTGGATAAAGCAGACGGGTGGACGGATGACAGTCCACAGCTCTAGTGCATGGAAGGGAAACGAGGGGGACAGAGGCCCTCCGAGCTGCGGGCCAGCTCTCAGGGCGGGAGCCCGTGTGGCCAGCGGCGCAGGGCTGTGTCTGCTTTGCAGCCTGGCTAGGGGCTGGCTGAAGCCCGTGCAGGTCGCGGGGAGCCAGGAAGCCAGGCCCTGGGCGGGCTGTCCCTAGCGGGTGCAGACTGGCCTTCCTGGCCGCCTCCCACCACCCAGTGCATCCTTTAGGTTAGGGGACGCCTGCCCTCCGCGGTACTTGCTCTTCGGGAACAGCAAAAGGGCTAGAAGGCCTCTCAGCGCGCTGCCCTGGACCACTCCTCAGGGAGGCAGCCAGGCCTCAGGGGCTGCAGTGAGGCCCCCGATGCAGGGCCCCTGGCTCCTGGCCTCTGCCTCTGGACATGCGAGCTGGCCAGTCTCCCGACCCAGAGCCCCGGGCCTCGGTCGCCCGCCCGGGGATGCCAGGAGGCCGTGTCCAGCTCGGCCGGCTGCACCACCTGCGGTAACCACGCAACCCTGCCGTTGTAGCGCAAGGGCAGGAGTGGGAGTGGCTGGTGCGGGGGCAGCGGCCGTGGCCTTGCCCTGTTATCCACAGCAGCCTGCTTGCGCCCTGCTCCGGGGGTGGGGGTGGCAATTCGGGCGCCTGCTATCACAGCGGCATCCGGCCTGTCACCTACCACAGCGCCGCCTCCTCCACTGCCCTCTCCCGATTACAGAGCCGTTGACGCTTGTCCTGAATCCGCAGCACGGTGGCAAATTGCCACCGAAGGAGGCAAGCTCAGATGCCTGCCAGGCCTCCTTGCTTTCCTTAAAGCAGCAGGAGGAAAAACCATGGAGCACAAGCCCCTCCCCGGCCTCTGCTGGGCGCGCTGGGGCTGCAGAAGCGCTTGTCAGCCGCACCCGGAAGCCTTGTAGGGTGCTGGGTCCGCAAGGAGCCCCAGTGCCCCTCGTCACCATCTCGCCCCTCTGCCTCCGCATCCCTGAGCTTCCTCCCGGTGTCACAGGAGGCCCCCCCAGCGGCGTCCTGCCCCTCGGCAGCTCTCACCACCAGTGCAGTCCCCAAAGTCTCTATCCAAGCCAGCTCTGGGGCCTGGGGCCTGACCCTCCAGGGAGGGGTCTTGCCCTTGGCCTGGGGATCCTGGGAGGATAATGGGGACGGACCACCCCTGCCTCCGAGGCCTGAGCAACGGTCCAATAAGGATAACGCAGTGGACTGGGGGCTCCGCCAGGCCCCTCGGTGGCGATGCCTGTGAGTCTGGGGGCCAGGCAGTGCTGACGGGGGTGGGCTGCCCTTGGAGAAACTGGCTCCCTCCAGGGGTCCTGGAAGCGGGGGTGCCGGGGGCAGGCTCCACAGGCTGTGGGGTAACTTGGACAGGGTGGAGGCACCAGGTGTCATTAGCCGCTGCCCTCACCTCGGGGGCCTCTGGACCTTCCCTGCCCTCCCCAGCGATGTGCTGTTGCCCTGGAGGACCCCAGCTCTAGCACTCATGCTGGCTGCTCCCCACTGGAGACGGAGCAGGGCATGATTCTCTTGTCTCCATTTCTTGCCTTTTCCCACCCTATCCCAGACGCCGGGAGGCCCAGACGGAGCAGCCCTCAGCAGGTGCACTGAACAATAGCTCGATTCTCCATCATCAACCCTCTGCTCCTTGGATTTTCGTTTTGTTTTGTTT
The DNA here is from genome assembly GCA_026826555.1 of Tolypeutes matacus. Classification (NCBI taxonomy): domain Eukaryota; kingdom Metazoa; phylum Chordata; class Mammalia; order Cingulata; family Chlamyphoridae; genus Tolypeutes; species Tolypeutes matacus. The sequence continues at coordinate 444,743 of JAKSZT010053930.1, read as the reverse complement.
TGTCTGATAGCTGTGTGACCATGGCGGTTTTCTCGACCTCTCTGTTCTGCCATTTCTTTATCTGCAAGATGGGAATAATAATGCTGTCAATGACACAGCACCTGCCAAGCTCTTGGTACATTCCCGGTGCCTCATAAGTCTCAAAAAAAGGCAGACAGTGTCATTTTCATTACTTGTGTCCTTGTGGTCCCCTCCTAATAGTGTCCTTCTCCTCTCCCATCTCTCCAGTACACAGTCCAGTCACTTAGGCAGTGGGCAGGGACTCGGCCATCCCCAGTGAGCTGGCCATGGCGGTCCATTCCCCCTCGGCCACCCTCGCTCCCTCCAGCCTCCGTGGGCCAGGCCGTCCCCCCAGGTCCTGGTTTCTGTGCAGGACCCCTGACCCGAGTCTTGCCATCCTTCTAGTCCATTCCCAAGACAACTGTCTCCAGGGACTTTCCTAGGCACTGTCCCCATTCCGATGGGGTCACTTCCCACCTTGGGACACCCACGGCCGTCTCTCGGTGCCTGAGCTGCGTACTACCTGCTGGCGTCCCAGCCGTTACGCCCACGAGGGAGCCCCTCGAAAGCGTGCCAGGCCTCCTGGATCACCACCGTCTGGCTCTCCCAGGGCTCTGGAGAACCTGCTGGTGGAAGCCGGGGCGGGGAGGGCGGCGGGACGGTGGGAACAGGGCGATCGCGAGCCCGCCCGCGTGGTCCTGGACAGGGGTCTGCTCGGGTCCCCGCTGACTCGTGCCGCGTAGGCCAGTTCAGCTTCTGTCTGTGTGTCCAGTGTGCGGCTGAGTCAAGTCCCTGGGACCAGTTAGTGCTCCGTGACCCTACGTGCCCTCTAGGGTCAAGTACCATCTGGGCCAGGGCTGCTTCAGGGGAAAGAGCTGCTCCCCTGCAAGGGTGTGTGCGGAGCCCAGGGAGTCCAGTTCCATTCGCTCCTGCCGTAGAAGACGCCAGCGAAGCGCGTGACCCCGAGAGTGGGGTGGCAAGGCCTGGCTCTCCAGAGCGGAGCGCCCCTGGCTCCTGGCCACTGCCTCTGGACGTGCAGGCGAGCTGGCAAAGCAGCCCTTCAGCGCTGCCTTCTTTCCCGACCTCGGCGCTCCTCCTTCCCCAGCCACCCACAGCCCATTCTCCAAAGCCTTTTCCAGCCGTGGAAGGACCGGCTCCTGCCTCGGGGCAGAGGGCTTCCCAGGGGCGCCCCCAGGCCTCACTCCGGGCACTGCCGTGCCAGCCTGTGGGTGGCAGGCCGGTCCAAGCATCCCTGCGCCCCTCCACCTCTCCCGCGGGTGAGACCCTGGTCCGCTAGGGGCAAGGCCCAGAGTTAGCCTTGGGGTCCCCGCATTTCCATGGGGCCTGGAGCCCACAGCCCCTGCAGCTGTGTGTCCATCCTCCCGTCCCACCCTGCCCAGTGGCCTGAACCCTCCGAACCGGGGGAGCCGTGCAGGGAGAAGACCATTCACCTCCCCTCCCAGACGTGGATGGGCTCACTGGGGTCAAGACCCGAGCCCAAGGTCTGGAGAGCATCGAAGGAGAGAGTGAGACTCCAAACCCGCCTCCTGCCACTAAGCCACGCTCTTCTAGGCCTTGATGCCCCGCCCTCGCCTTCCCCCCCAGCGGCCCTCCGTGGTTCATGACACAGCTGGGGGTGCACCGACAGCCACGCAGTGGATATGACCATGCCCGGCCCTGTGTGGATGGCCTGGAAGGTTCTAGCCTACACAGAGCCCCACACCCTTCTCTAGGTGCCGGATTTCCACCTGCCTCCCGGCCCCAATCTAGGCCCCTCTGCAGTGACCTGACCCCGCAGCCAGCCCCACAGCCCGCGGCCGCACGCTCTGGGAGAACACGCCCTGCGCCTCTCGCTTTAGCCTCGATGGAACTCGCTGTGTGACCTAGGCTGGGTGGCCGCCCTCTCTGGCCTTTAGTGTCATCCCTGCAGCAGGAGGGCTGGATGAGGAGGTCCCGCAGTGTGGGCAGTACTGGAAGGCCCGGGCCCGTCAGGGAGCCCCAGGGCCAGTGTCCAGTGCCACAGCAGCCAGTCAGGGGAAGGACTACCGGAGCCCAGTGGGGAGGGAGGCCAGGAACTTTCTGGAAGCCTCGAGGCTGGTAAGGTGCTCAGCGGGGAGGATGTCCTAGCCGTGGGGACAGTGTCCCGGACAGGGAGGCCCCAGGGAACGGCACAGGTGGCATCTTGGTCCACCGCCACGCATTCCCTCTTCTAGGGTGACGAGCAAATGAAGCTCGGTGATCAAATCAGCCAAATCCAGCCAGGAGGGCAGGTGGGCAGCTGCCGTCTGTAGGCACAGGGTAGAGCTCTTGGGGCCACTTGCTGCAAAGTGCTCCTTGGCAGGCGGTTTCTGCTTCGGGGGGCTGCAGGGATGCAGCCTTGGGGCCTGGGTGGGCCCACAGCAGGGCTGGCCTTGCAGGGGGCACCCAGGCAGGGCCTGGACTCTCGGGCTGCTGGCAGGAAGGGGCCGCAGTGCCCCGCTGGCCTTCCCAGGGGTCTGCCTCCTGGGGTCTCCCTCCCGTGAAGCGAGGGGGTGCCTCACTGGATGGCGGGGGAGCCTGTGAGTGGTGGGGAGACAGGCAGCACCCACAGGCCTGGGACAAGGTGGGCTGGGAGTGTGGACTGGAGCCGGCAGCCACCCTGGGCTGTGACGAGTCACACCGTCCCCACCTGCTTCCCCTTCTTCCATCAAGCCCTAAACCTTGGCCAGAGGGAGTCGGGCAAGGCCGTGCAGCGTGCGGCCCGTGGGCTGGCTCCCCTCCGGGACACCCCTCGCTGTGCAGGCTCGAGCAAGTCCCCCATGGCTGTCTTGGGGCTGGGGGAGCTGGAGGTCTGCTGAGCCGGGGCCCAGCGTGGACTGACTCAGAGCGGGGCACATACTCAGAGCAGTGTGGCCCTGGGGGGCTGCCCTCTGACCTTAGGGCACCTGGCAGCCCTGCCCGGGGAGCCTCCGGCCTGAGGCCTGGCGTGGCCGGGCGCGGGCAGGATGGCGGGGCCCACCTTGCTTCTCCCCAGAGAGTGAGGGCTCTTCCCGGCACCCCGAGCCTGTCCCGCTCTGTGGCTGCGGAATGTCTCGCTCCACGTCTGTTCTTGAATTGAATTAGGAGGTGGCGCCAGGAGAGCCGCCAGTGTATCTGTGAGTGTGGCCTGGGCCGTGGGGACTTGTCCCTCCCGGTTCCCTGGGGCGCGTGGTTGCATCAGCTGAGGGCCGAGGCCAGGCC
>JAKSZT010053930.1:406246-441514 GCA_026826555.1 Tolypeutes matacus | reverse complement strand
GTTCCGTTGACTTCCCTGGGGCTTCTCTCTGTGTGGCCTTCTCTTTAAGTCCAGTAATAGGACTAAGACCCATCCTGATTCAGTGGGCCACACCTTAACTAAGAGTGGTATCTTCAGAAGGTCCTTTTTACAATGCGCTCACACTCACACGAGCGGATTAAGACTAAGAACATGCTTTTCTTGGACATAACTCCAAGCTACCACACCCCCAGACAATGGACTACTGCTCATAAATAGAAGAGAGCAACCTACTGACAATGGGAAAAACACACATGAATCTCAAAAATGTTATGCCGACTGAATGAGGAACTACATGGAGTGTTTACTGTATGATTTGGTTCATAGGATACTCTAATAAACACACTAAATGAATCCACAACTTTAAAAAAGTCTAAAGAGTGGTTGCCTCTAGAGATCTGGTTAGGATATGACTGTGAAGAGGCATGAGAGAACTTTCTAGATGATGGTAATTGTATTAGCCAGCCAAAGGGGTGCTGATGCAAAGTACCAGAAATCTGATGGCTTTTATAAAAGGTATTTATTTAGGGTACAAGCTTACAGTTGCAAGGCCCTAAAGAGTCCAATTCAAGGTAACTCCTCACCAAAATCTGTTGCCATGTGTTGAAGCAAGATGGCGGGCGATGTCTGTGAGGGCTCAGCCTTTCTCTCTCTCTCAGCTCCGTGGGCCCTGCTTGTTCTGTGTATCTCAGCTGTAGGCTGGCACAGGGCTCAGCTGCTCCGTTCTCTTTAGCTGCAAACTCTCAGGTGAATGGCTCATCTCTCTTCCTGGGGCTGCAGGATCAAAGCTGACAAAGTTCTGTCCTCTGGCATCTACGGAGCTCTCTGTTCCCAAGTTTCTTCTTCTCGTATCTTCTCGTGTGTGTGTGTCCATTTACATATAGCCCACCAAGGGGGTGGGGACTCAACCCTGCATGTCCTAATGACGTGGTCGAATCAAAGCCCTAATCTTAACATAATCAAGTAAACGTAAAACCTTTGAATCTAATATAATCAAAGGGTATCATGCCTAGAGGAACAGACCAGTTTACAAACATCATCAATACTTCTTTTTGGAATTCATAAATAATATCAAACTGTCACAGTAATGTTTTGTATTTTCATGGAGGCTTGGATTACCCAAGTCTGGATTTATTCAGACTCACTAAATGTTACTCTTAAGATTTGCTCATTTTGCTGTATCTCGAATATGCATAAAAAACCATAAACTACTACTGAAGCCTGGCTCATGATAATAATTCTGAGCTATGTGGACGAAAGGGTACTGATGTCTATCGCTTCCTCTGACATGCATAAAAAATAAGGGCTGATGGAGAGATAGAGGGCAGAGTAGAGGGAGAGAGAAGTGATAATGCAAAATATAAGAGTCTAGCAAAACATCTATCAAGAAGCTAGGCGTTGGTTATACAGAGGGTGAAATTCTTTCAGCTTTTCTGTATGTTTGAAATTTTTCAACATAAAATATTTGAAGAAATTACTGTCAATGTACCATGCTGCCCGTGGTAGCTTCCTGGTTCTGGAATGTGCTTTCTATAATGGAAAGAACTGAATTACACCTATTTTCTCAGACAACACCCATGCCTGAGGGACTGCAACGTGGGCCAGGCACTGGGCTAAGTGTTTGAGATACATCAGTGACCAGAACAAAATCCCTGCACTTGGGGACGTGACAAGGTAGTGGGGGGAGATGCACAATAAACAGGATGGATCTGATGACTTGGTGACACGAGGGACCACATGCTCTGGGAAGAAAACTTTATATATATATATAAAGATTGATTAGACATTTCCCAGGCCAGGAAGTTGTGCTTTGCTGTAGAAAAATGCTGGCGGTTTCTCCAAGATGCACCCTTTTGTGAGTTGGTGAGACATGGCAGAGGGATGCCCCGCATCTGCCACATGCAGGTGGGCTGAGAACCCAGCAGTGCCAGTTGCCACTCTTGAGAAGGGAGCAGGTGGAGGGACACCCTGAGTCCCCCAGAAGGACTGGGGAGTTCACTGTGTCCATGGGGACAGGGCCTTGTACTTGGATGCTGGCTCAGCGTTCTGAAGCCTTCCAGCAGCATCCTGGAAACAAAACGGACTCAAGGAGGATACATCCCAAGAGCAGCAAGGGCGCCAGCCTGTCCTGGCCCAAGGCCACTCGTGGCCTGGCGGAGCCCGCTATGCCGTGGGCTGGCCAGTATCAGGCGTCTGCTGGACACAGCGCCCCCGCCCCGCCCCTCGGAGCACCTGGAGGCGGCCCACAGGGCAGGACCAGCAGCTTCCTCACCTGTAAACTGGGGTCATGACCCACCCATCCGAGTCTGAGGAGGGGTCACACGTGCAGCACCCAGCAAGCACCCAGGAAGCGGCACTGCCAGGGCCCTTATGGCCGCCACGGGCGGGTGTTGAGAACGAGTGGGGAAGTGTTCTGGGCGCGCTGAGACCCTGGTTCTCTAGAGTGGGTGGGCAAGGGGTGGCGGCGTGGGGCGAGGCGTTCTCAGACCCCCTCACGGCAGAGGTCAGGGCAGGGCGCAGGGGCCAGCGGGGGAACCCGCCGCTCCAGCAGAGGGGTCTGGCCACGAAGGCGGTCTGCCCCGCCCACAGCCCTCGCCCTCCTGCCCTGGTGCCGGCGGCCTCTCCTGCCCTGTCCTGAATTAGCCCTGCACGACCACGGCCACCAAGCACGATGGCTTGGATGGAAAACACTTTCAACAGAACCACCCGGTGGGGAGGGCGGTGGGCCGGCTGCGGGGTCTACCGTCAGTCCGCTGGATGTCACTGCGCCCTTGTGAGTGCACCGAGGACCCCGCACCTCCCGGCGGCGCCTCTGCCGGCTCAGTGAGGGGCGCCAGCCGCTCGGCCGGGGAGGGGCCAAGGGCTTTGGGTTGCAAACCCGGGCAGTACTTCGTTTCTGGCACGTGTGCTCTGTCTTCATGTGCCAACGACTCTGTCTCCGTTAGAAGCCGCCGCAGGGCAGCCTGGCATCCCACCTGGGGTTCTGCGCGGCCAGAGTGCGTGCTCTGCCTGGGGCTGGGCCCCTGCAGCAGGCTCGGGGTGCTGGGTGCCAGGGCGTCTTCTGTCCTTCCGGGCAGAGCCCAGCTAGAGCTTCCCCGGCACCTGATGAGGGAGTGACCACCCTTCCCGGTTCGCCCAGGCCCAAGGGGCTCCCAGGACGCAGGATTTTCTGTTTTAAAGCCAGGACTGGGGGGACGGATGTGGCGCAAATGGTTGGGTGTCCGTCTCCCATATGGTGGGACCCAGGTTCGATACCCGGGACCTCCCGGTAAAAAAAACAGAAAACAAAAAACTAAAGCCAGGACTGTCCCAGGCAGACGGGGATGCGTTTCCTCCTAATCAGTGATGACCTTGACGGCTGCTGGGCTCCTTGACCCTTGGCAGGAGCAGGGAGCTGTGAGTGGGGGCCCACGCGGGAGGAAACTCAGCCGTTCCCCGAGGACCCTCCAGGGCATGGAGAAGGGCGGGAGTCTTCTCGGACCACCCCCATGTCCTGCACGGGGTGGTGAACCCAGGACCAGCTACTGTCCTGTCCTGCGGCCCCTTGGGGCGACCCCTGCACCCCGACCCTCATGCTCTGCAGCGCTCATGCCCTCCTCTGACGTTCATTTGGAGCAGGGGCCCCCTCGGGAGGCCGCCCGCTGGAGGCTGCTCTGCTCCAGGACCCGCCCTGTCCCGCCCTCTGCCAGGACGCCCCCGTGCCCCTGCCCCCTGGAGCCTGAGCGCGCGTGGTCTCCGGCCAGCGACGACCGAGCTGCGGGAGGGCAAAGCCTGACGGCAAAATGCGTCTTCGTCCCACGAAGCAGAGGTGAAGGCGGCTAGAAGGTCCCCACAGCCCGGACGGGGACGGCTTCCCTGCCAGGGGAGTCACGGCCCCTGTTAAGCGGCCACGGCCGGGCCCCGCCGGCCCCACCGCCGGGGAAGCCGCAGGCACGGCTCAGCGGCCTTCTCTGGCCTTCTGCTAGCCTCGCCCCCTCTCCTCTGTGTGCCTTTCCCCAAACGGGGGAGATGTTAGGTCTAACGGAGAGGCCCAGCAGACCTTGGACCCGGAAACCAGGGCCCTCCCCGCGAGGTGGATAAACACCACACTCAACAGTCTCGGGTGGCCTCTTGACTATGTAAGTGACCGGCAGGTGGGCCCTTTCTGGACCCTTCAAAGGGGTCACCTGCTGGAAGTCTGCTGTGCACTCGAGTTCCCGTGACGCGCCGTTGTAGTAACTCGCTGCACACAGTCCTCTGGGAAGGTTTTACCAGGTTTGCTCTTTTGGCTGCTGATTATTTGGCTGCTGGGTTTACCTGACCATCAAGATCTAGGGTGGGAAAAAAGCAAGACAAAAATAATGTTGGGAAGAGGGCCTGTGGGTTGGTAAATGTTGAAGCTGGGAATGACCCACTGGGGATTTATTTTTCACTATTCTCTTTACTTTTTAAAATACCTTTATTGACATATATTTTGCATATATGAAATTCATTCATTTCAAGTACATGATTCAGTGAATTTTCGTAACTTCACCAAGTGGTGCAACTACCCACGCATCAGTTCTAGAACATCTGCATCCCCCAGGAAGACCCCACACGCCCACGTACAGTTAATTCCCGTTCAAGCCCCAGCCCAGGCAATCTCTAATCTCCTGGTCTCCAGGGTCTGCCTTTTCTGGGCTTTTCATGGGAATGGAATCCTACAACATGTGGCCGCCCGTGTCTGGCTTCTTTCACTCTGCGTGGTGGTTCAGGGCTCATTGTGGTGTGGATGTGCCGGTGGTCTGACCCGTTTGTTACCACGTAGTTTCCCGCTGTGTGGAGAGACCACATTTTGTCTGCCCCTCACCAGCTGATGGCTATTTGGGCTGTTTCCACTAGTGAAGAAAGCGGCTGCAAACTTTCCCGTGCCGGTATTTGTGTGGGTGTGTGTTTTCGTTAGTCTCGGGCAGAATCTCTCTACCTGTCTGTGTCGTAAGCGCTTCGCAATACCAAGTGTGAGAAACAGGCTTGAAGAGAGAGGAGACGGCGCCTCTGGGAAGGCAAGAACTGAGAAAAGCACATGTTCCCCAAACCTCCCCAAAGCGGAGGCAGGCTGAGGGCGGGCTCAGAGCGTCGGCGAATCGGGCCCCTCTCAGAGCCACCCTGAAATAGGCACTGGACGATGCGCACGGGCGCCCGGCTCAGGCGGGGACCCCAGGGGTGGTGGACGGGGCCCAGGTGGGGTCTCTCGCTCCTGCTCCGGGCAGCAGCAACGACGTCCAGAGAGTCCCACGGAAGCCCCCTTGGAGGGCCCAGGTGGAGATCTGCTGGACCCTCCACAGCCCGCCTCCGCCTCCGGCTGGGGATGGGGAGCCGAGCAAGCGCGCCCCTGGCAACCAGAACTTCAGCTTACGCCACGGGGGCTCTCCTGACAGCAGCGGATCGGAGGTGGGAGCGGCGCCAGGCTTGCTCGGATCTCCTCCCATCCCAGGGGATGACCAGTCGGGAGATAAGCAAGCTCTAAAAATGCCACCATGGGCCTCAGAAAAGATTCCAGGCATCGGGGATTTAAGGGAAATGCGTACTCGTGAAACAGGACTTGCGCAGGAAACACAAGAACATTTTACAGAGACTTAAGCCATCTCTTCTCAGAATTCTGGAAAGTGCAGACAGTATTAAAGAATTGGGGGGTGTCCAGCGCAGTAGGAGGTGATGGGATGAAGGTTGTAAAGAAGGTAAAATCATGTTAGAGGAAATAAAATGATGATCATGCACAATAAAAAGATTTTATAAGGCAGAAAATCAAACCAATGATGTGTATAATAAATAGAGAAGCATTCAAAATGTGTTTAATAAACTAGAAGACTTCAGAAGAAAAGGACAAAGAGAACAAAATGTGAACGTTCATACATATGAAAGGCAAGGAAAGGATATCCAGAGTATTACATATATGTCTCTGTGTATAGACACATACATCCATTTTTACACATACACCTCAAGAAAAGTAAAAATATAAGCAACTAAAAATAAGCAATAGTCAAAGATTTAAGTGGAAACAAATTATCTATCCAGAGGTAAATAAAACCTGAATTTGGAGAAAGATCTTTCTGAGTACCAGATAAATTTAAATGATCACCTAGCTATACTTGGTTACTTTTTTAAATTCAGAGGTGAAGAAATCCATAAAGGAAAGAATCCACAGAAGAAAATCATATTTTGATCTCAAATTTCTCCTCCACCACAGTAAATAGAAGAAGATAGCAGCTTATTGATTTGTAAGAGGTCTATCTTTTAGGGTTATTTAACTACCATCTGGCACGTATGTTGCAAATATTTTCCTTATTTGCTTTTTGTCTTTTCGCTGTACTTATGGTTGGGTTTTGTTATTAGTTTGGCACCAAAATTTTAATTTTTTAATGTAGTTATACTTTCTTCCTTGAGGATTATGTTCAGAATGTCTTTTACCATTTTTAGCATATTAAAAATTTTCATCTAAATTACCTGTTAATTTGTGACTTTAATTTTTTCATTTACATTAAATGAATATGTTCTTAAGATGAAAAATACAAACAATATGGGAACATGTAATAAAAAAAGTCAATTTCTTCTTCCTGATTTTCTCTGCCCTTTGCCTTTCTGTGAGTACCACCACTAACTTTTGGTGTGTATCCTGTCAGAGCTTTTGCTATGCTTCTATCTACACACATGCAGCTAATACACCTCAATCAGGCTCTGGGCAAGTCAGTTTTCACATAATTAGCATTTTCACTTGACAATGTGGCTCAGAACTTTTTTCATGTCATATATATATTTTTATGTTTTAACTTCTGTTTGGCATTTCATAGTGTAGATAGCTCAGCATTTACCTGCTCGTTTTCTGATTGATGGATCTTTATACACTGTTATATGTATGCAGCAGTAAACACTTTGCAATGACGTTTCCAGGCTTGATTCCTAGACGGCCTGTGAGTTTAAAACTCAGACAGATCTAGGCAGTTTCCCTTCCCAAGCCCTGTAACTGTTTACATTCCCCACAGTGGGCTGAAGTGCTGTGTGCCTAGGGTCTCCCTAACATTGAATTACAGTCATCAGGAACTTTTCCTCATCTGGCAGGTGGAAAATGATATCTCAGTTTGTTAGTTTCAATCTCCCTGGTTCCCAGTGTAGTCAAGCTCATTTTCTTATGTTTATTGATCACTTGTATTTTTCCCTTATGAATTGCCTGAATTTAGTTGTTTCTTTTTTCCTTAGTGCTTTCTGGGAGTTTATTACACTTTATGGATATTTGTACTTTATTATCAAAGTTTTGAGTATTTTCCCTTAGAATGTCGCTTGCCTTTTAGTTTTAGTGATGGTTTCTTTCATTATATTGAACTTTTAATTTCTTGTGATCAAAACTTTCCAATCTTTTCCTTTCTGATTCCTGGGTTTCCTGTATTAGTTAAGGAGGATGTCTCCCCTCAAGATTATATAATGTTCTCTTCTGTTTTCCTTGTCTTTTGTTCTTTTGATTAGCTCTTTAATCTATCTAGAATTAATTTTTACATAGCATATATATTATATTATGGCATAATATATTATACAGAACATACTATTTTGTGCAGGGCTCTAATGGTATTTTCCTTTGTGGAGATCCAGATGTTCACACACCCTTCCTGGGTCATTACCCACTCTTTTGAAATATGAACCTTTGCCCTCTGTTAAATTTCAGCTATATAGGGGATTTGGTCCACTGACATATTTGTTTATTACTATGTCAGGAACAGGTGTTTTATATAATAATACATAATATCTAAACAAATATTAATATAAACATACATATACACATGGAGAACCTATGTGTCAATATAAACGTATAAAAAAATCTATGTGCATCATACATTTGCACCTGTGTGTGTGCAGTCCCTGTACACTTATACGTGTGGAAAGCAGATTGGAGACTAGAATCGTGGCTCTTTCTGGGAAGTGATGGAGTTGGTAATGATGCACCACGTAGATATGCGGTGACCCTCTATGTCTGGGCCCGACATCCACGCCTACACGGCTGTAAATCGGCAAACCTGGCGTGCGTTTGTGTAGGAGACAGGGCAGGCCAAGCAGCGCCGGAGCCTGAAAGCACACGCCCCGCCCTGGGCTGCAGGGAGTCAGACTGACAACTGGACACGAACGCCAGCGGTGGATTCCGTGCTTCCACCCCAAGGCACATCCAGACTGTGAGGCCCGTGGCGCCGTGAGTCCTGCCACCTAGACCCCCTGGAGCCCCCGGGGGCCAGGACCAGGCTCCTGCTGCAGCTGTGTGGCCGCTGGACAGGACCCCCACCCCAGCCCCTCCGCCGCGAGCCCTGCGCCTTTTCTGGGTACCAGCTCGGCGGTCAGGCCTGCCTGTAAGGGTCCCGCCAGCCCCAGCGCTGTACAAACAGGTCTCCTTGGTGCCGGGCCGTGGCGTGCCCCCAGCAGCCTGGGAAGGGGCATCCTTAACGCCCCCGTGCCCCCACTTAGTGAAGAGAAAGGAAGGCTCCAAGGTCATGGGCGGGTGAGAGGTGGAGAGGAGCCTGGGCCCTGGGCCCAGGTGTGCGTTTACGTCGCTGTGGCAGTGGTCGGTGCACATGCCGCCCCCTGCCCCAGGGCTCTTCACAGGCAGGATGTCCAGTGGGTCACCTGCTATTGACCATGAGTCTCACCACGACCCCGTCCCAGCGGCACCTGCTGATTGTCGAGTACCCCTCCATGCCCCTCCCTGCCGGCACCTTCCATGCAGTAGCAGGGCTAGTGCCCATGACCCAGGAGGTCCTGGGGCTCACCCTGGGGGCTGGCCGCCCCCCACCCACCTGCCAGAGGAAGCCCATTGTGTTCAGGTGTTTCTACAGGCTCCGGGGCTGGCCCCACCCTGGCCCTGAGGGTCAGGCCTGATGGGCTGAGCCAATGCTCCCTGGCCTGAGGAATTAAGTGTGGAGGGGGGAGGGCCCCCAGGAAAGACCTGTTCCCTTTTCAGAAGCATCCCATGCCATCTGAATGTTAATGAGGTAATGCCTGCAATGGATTGTGACACTTCAAAGACGTTTAATTTCATTTAATTTCATGACTTTACAATACCCAAAAGCAACCAGTAGTCAACTTTGGAGAACCTCCTCACCCTTCCAAAAACTGGTAGATAAAGGATTAAAAGGGAGCCCTTGCCCTACCTTTTCTAGCAAATTGTCACTCAGGGCAATCAAATCTTTACTGAAAGGAAGTTTCTTTTTGTGGAAATGTTCTGGCTAATAAAGGAAGAAAGAAGGATAGCATTAGACTATTGTCCTTTGCAGCCCCAATGCGTTAATGAATCAAGGTGATAATCGTCCATGATTCACTTCAGACCAAGAACAAGAGGCACCTCATGCAGGGATGAGGTGGGCAGAACTGCCCATGAAGTTGTCTCTCCATAAACGCTCCTTCCTTCCAGCCTCCAGGCTAACTGCTGATTTTCAGGAATTACTGAGGACAGAGGAACAAGTCAAATGACACTCTGGGGGTGGAATCAACAAAAACTTGGCAGTGAAAATTACCCAGAACAAATAACTCACTTAACAACAACCATAAAATTTTAAAAAATCAAGATAGAAGAGATGGAGAGGAAACTACAGACTAAAACAAGTACATCTACCAACCACAGTGCGTGGCTCTTGTGTCCTGGCTGAACTAAATAAACTGTGAAGTAAGTGATTAACCACCATGGAAAGGTGACCACCCAGCGATGGGCTCTTGATGACATTAAGGAATTAGTGTTTGTTTTCTACACGTTTGAAAATCAGGGTGAGGTTATATTTTAGAGTCCTTACATTCTAGAGGTACACTTGGAAACATCTGCATATGCTTGGTGTTTGTTTTAAAACGATCCCTTGGTGGGAGTGGAGGTTGAGAAAGAACAGGTGGAGGAGAGCTAAGACCAGCTGGGGCCAGGTGTTCATTCCAGTTCCCTCGCTATGTCCACACGTGAAGTTTTCCTTCATAAAAAGCTTCCCTCCCTCCCTCTCTCCCCCTTTCCTTCCTTCCCTCCTTCCCTCCCTCCTTCCTTCCTTCCCTCCTCCTTCCTTCTCTCCCTTCCTTTATTTCTTTTTGGATAGGTCTTCTAGCCAGAGAGCCACTTTCTTTTCTTGGGACCTCACCTTGCCTGGCATGTGGCTGTCTCCCTCGCAGTGCAATGACAAAGCCAAGCTGCCATGAGGGTGGCACAGAACTGGAGGAAAGAGCCGAGGTCCACAGTGAGACCACCTATGGCACAGCCCGCCCCCTGGACCACGCCCGCTTTATTTAAGCCCCTTGGCGTTGGTGATGGTTTCTCACTCCCACATGGACAGAGTGTGGCAGTGCTGTCACACTCCCTTTGTGGGGAGGTTTGCCTCCGATATGCTACTTGAGGGCAGAGCCCGTCTCGATTCCCTGGGGCCCAGCAGCACTGGCCTTGGGCCTGCAGAGTACACCGACCAGAAACGAGGTGCGGGGAGGGCAGGTGACAGTGCAGCAGCAGCCAGAGGCCCAGGGTGTGTCCTGTGACGGAGCTCCAGAGCCTTCAGGTTTGTAACCCCCATGCCTCCTGGTGACTGTGGCAGTTTGGTATTGTTTATGAATTCCAAAAATAGACATTGATTATGTTTGTAAACTGGTCTGCACCTGGGCGTGATTAAATTATGATTAGGGCACTGATTGGGCCACGTCAGTAGGATGTTGAGGCCCCTTAGTGGGCAGGAACTCACTGAGAAAACTACACGGCAGAGAAGAGTGGAGTTTTTGAGCGGGAGCCTGGGAAGTAAACACACAGAGAAGAGCCCAGGAGCAGAGACGGCTCCACTGACACGGCAGAGGCCCCGGGAAGAGAGACGAGCCGCTTGCCTGATAGTCTACAGCTGACCTCGTGGAGAGACACAAGCCTGAGCCCAGAGAGAATCGAGCTCCGAGGACAGAGACAAAGCCTAGGGAGCCTGACGGCCTACGGCTGAGATCGGAAGAAGCTGGGACCACGAGGCCTTAAGGGGAAGAGGAAGCCTGAGTCCTGGCAGACGTCGGCAACCATTTTGCTCCAACACGTGGCAACAGACTTTGGTGAGGGAAGTAACTTACGCTTTATGGCCTGGTAACTGTAAGCTTCCACCCCAAATAAATGCCCTTTATAAAAGCCAGCAGGGCTCTGGTATTTTGCATCAGCGCCCCTTTGGCTGGCTAATACAGTGACTTTCTAACTCTTGCACTTGATGTGAAATTGCTGTGAAGCCCCAAATCCAGAGCTGAGGGAAGTGCAAAGCCCACTCCCAAATTTCTAAATTTCTTCTAATCATAGGGAGGAGGTGGGTGGGGGTGGGAGGGTGGATTCAGCTTCCTCCCGTGCTCCTGCCCTCCAGCTCTTGTCTGTGCAGAGCTGCTTTGCTCTCTTCTGGAGACTTGGGCCCTGTGGAATTCACCTCCACCCAAAACCCTTGCGAAAGCAGCAGGCTGCTCTCTCAGAGACAGAATCTGTTTCCAGATACTAGAGTAAGAATGCCTTTTGTATTTCCTTTGATAATTTTTCACACAAATTAGAGTTTAGTTCTCCAAAGACCTTGAGTTATGCAGTCAAGGCCAAGACTAGGGAGAGGTCAGCAAGGCACCTGGGGCACAAAGCTTCAGGAGGCTCTCGTGCCAAGAGGTGGTAGGTTCTTGGGGTCAAGGGAGAATCAGGTCAGAAGGGAATTTAGGGGCCTTGACAGCGTTGGCCAGGACTTATTGCTCCGTGTGAAACTCTGCTTTTGTTCACCTTCATCAGCTAAGATCTTTAGTTTCACTTTCTATGCTCAGCATTACAAAAAACAAACGTCTGTCAAATATGCAGCTTTTCTCCCTCCACTCCCTCCTTAAGCATCACTTATTTCATTGTACAGAAACGGAAGCACAGAAAGTCACGCAGTTGCTTTCAGAGCCCAGAATGATTTTTAAAAATTAAAAATAGTCGAAAACCAAAGAAACAAACAAAAAAGCAGGGCACTTTGGTTTTCAAACCAGTTCTACATCTGCTCAACTAGCTTCTCCTCTCTGAAACTGTGAGAGGGAAATCTGAATCCTTGGAGAGCAAGCAAGACCACATGTTGGTGGACGGGCCAGGGCCTGGGTCCTCAACCTTGTTGGTCTCACAGTTGCCTTGTCCTCCCTCCTCTTGGGATCTGGTTTAGGCTTCCACAACTGCTCCATGTACTACATCCTGGAGGGGAAACAGGGAGGGCTGATAATGAGGGCATAAGGTTCCTTCTGAGAAGAGGGCCATGAGATCAACGCAGAGGAACTGAGAGCAGAGATGGACATTTCAAACTAACTGAATGACCATGTCCTAAATATGTCAGTCAGGGGATGGGGTGTGGTGGTCAATAGAAACCTCTCTGGTCTAGAGCAAAGCCGGGAGACAACTCAGCAGTGCCCATCCAGGTCCTGGTCAGAGGGCCAGATGCCACCAGGAGGACCTGGAATCTGCTCCACAGACAGGTTTTCCCCCAGTGTAGAAATGGTCACATCAGCCACATGCCACTGGACCCAGGGTCCACCCAACTGCCCCTCCAGCTCTCTCTGAAAATTTTGCTTTGCTTGAGGGATGGAATGCATTGGCTGTTTGGCTTCAAGCATGGTTGGCTTGGGTATCCAATGGCTACCATTCATGGAGTACTTGAATGCCCCAGTCAGTGTGCCAAGTGCCTTGCATATTATTTCACTTAATCCCTTCAGGAACCTCATTGGGAAGGCATTATTGTCCCCATTCTACACAAAGGTGAAGCTCAGTGCTATTCAGTAACTTACCCAAGGTTCACAGTTAGCCAAGGGCAGGGCTGAGGTCCTGCCCAGATTCTATCCAATTCCAGAGACCTTGCCCGACTCTGGTGGCTCTCTTGCCTGGACACAGGCTCTCTGGCCCAACCTAATCTCAGCTGGGATGGGACAGAGCCTCTGGACTGGCTGAGCAATCTGCTCACAGAGGGTGAGTGGAAGAGGTCCCTCCAGGCCTGTGTGCTGATCCTTTCCATGGTCACAGCTGTGGGGATTACCTTGCTAGAGAAGCAAACCTACCAGGGCTTTCTAAATGGAAGGCGGGCCGCCTCAGGGGAGCTGGCTAGACAGTGTTCTGTACAGTGAAGTGACCAACTGCCTAGGGTTTCAGCCAGTCAGCTCCTTGGTGAGCACTGAGATTCCATCAAAGCTGACAAGGAAACTAATCTCCCACCCCCACCACAATAGACGTACCTCCCTGGAGGAGATGGGAGCTGAGACAGATGTTGCATGGAGCCTGAGAAGCCCACTTCTCCCCAACCATGTCCACCTCAGAGCAGCCTACTGACATTATCATGGTTACCTTTATCCACATATTCCCGAAACTCCAAGGACCACTGTCTCCTGTGAAACTACACAGATACTATTATAGGTTTCTTGCCTTACCCCTTATTTTGCATAAAACCCAAGGCATTTAAGTTCCCACAGACTTGGGAAAATCAGAGGAATGGTCTCAAGTCCTTCCCTTGGCCAAGGTTGGTCTTCTAAAGTCTTACAGAGAGGGTCTTACTTTGGATTTGCTACACATGAGTTGCATTGGGGGGTGGGGGTGGGGTGACCCAGTCTTTGTCTGGAAAGGCCAAGGGATCCTCCTTTGTGGCCCGAAGATCACTGCCTATCTCTGGAAGAGATTCTTCTCAGTGCTCAGAGTACAGACCCATGGGAAAGACACAATCAACCAAGCAGACCCATGCCCAAAATGCTGATTCATTGATATGATCATCCACTCCTTAGTATCTATTGAGCATCTATTGTGTGCCAGACACTGTCCTATGGAGGATGCAGTGGAGAACAAGAGTGTATATCTTCGTTCTCTCTCATCCCCACCTTAGTGGGGAATGGGTGACCTGGCTTTAGGCATGAAAACTGGGTCTGTATCCCCCAAGCTCTTCCCCCAGCCTTCAGCCCCTTCCAGTCAGGGTCAAGGAGCTTTGAAGGACCACAGGGAAACAGAGGTTGGGGGTATTAGAAATTGATGCTTCATGGGAAGCGGCTATGGCTCAATCAGTAGGGCTCCCGTTTACCATATGGGAGGCCCTGGGTTCGGTTCCCGGGGCCTCCTGGTGAAGGCAGGCCCGCCTGCACGGCGTGGTTAGCTGACCCAGCGAGCACAAGCAGCAAGGGGGGGATAAATGAATAAATAAATAAAATCTTTAAAAAAAAAAAAAAAAGAAAAAGGAATTGATGCTTCAGCCACAGAAGAAAGCCATCGCCCTTCAGCTCACCCTTAAGAATAGGGGTGTAAACTCTCTGAGGGGGGAGTTGAGGCAGGTTAGCACAGGGAACAAGGGAAGGCGGCTGCTTGGAAAGAAGCCATAACAACTGGGACCACCCTGCTCAGAACCCCCCTGAAGGACAGCAGCTCCTTGAGAGCAAAGCCATAGACTTTGCAGCCAAAAAGCCCACCAAGACCCTGGTCATGAGGTCCCATTTGAAACTCCTGGGCTTAAAAGAAGCCCTGGGTAACTCCAAACAGAAAGGCCTCCCTGCTGGTTCTCTGAAAGCTGGCAGGGGAAGGTAGAAAGGCCACCAATCAATCAGGCAGCAGATAGCTGGGTCCCTCAATATGGGGAGGGGGGGAGGAGGAAAGGCCTACCCCAGGGTCCCACGTGCACGTCTCTCCTGGCAGCACGCCTGCACCTGTGTCTGGGGTGTGTACTATCTCTTTTTTTGTTTCTTAATAAACTCTTTACTCCTTTGCTTAAAAAAAAAAAGACTTTTTCAGTACATTTTTCCTAGCTGATGGACTTCATATTAGTTTATGTCAAGAAACTGACACTACTACATAATTTTGTTTACTTTTTCTTCTATTTTAATTTCTTAGTTTCTCTTTTCCAATTTATCAGGAGTGACAACCTTAATTTTGCATGGGTATTCAGGAATTTTTGAAAAAGCTATTAAAACCTTAGCGTGCCATCTTAGCTTGGGTTATATAAATTCTCGAAGGAAGACAGAAATAACTGAACTCAAAGAAACAGAACACAGATATATGAAAATTAGAAGATAGAGACTGTGGCCCAATTCTGTGGCCCGTGGCTCAATTCTGTGGGCTGTGGATTGAGGTGTCCAGCAGGCATGGCTCCCACCCAGGGCCTGTGTCCTCCTTCTGAACATCTGTTCCTGATGTGCGGTATCAGGACATTTGTTCCTCTGAGAGGAGAACCCTTGCAGGGATCAATTTAGCCACCAGCTCTCCGTCCATTGACGCTTGTGCCCTCATTCTGACCATGGGATTGGGTCTGCAGGTGGTCAGGGCACAGAGGCCCCCACAGAAGCCATCCAGGGGTGTGACAGGCTGTCCTTGGGGATGACAAGGGCTCGAGGTGGAGCCTGAGACCCGCATCCTCACGGGCTGCAGGACTAGATGGTGTTGGCCGGTTTCCCAGCTGAAGGGCGATCAGCTGTGTCTGAGACCCCAGCAAGGCCGTGGGCATGTGGCTCTCTGGTCTGGCAGAGCAGACGGCTGCCCTTGGGTGCTCCTGAGCTGACTCAGAGCCTGTGCTTGCAGCCCTCCTCCTGGCCGGCCGCACACCTGCCTGCGCTGACCTCCCAGGCCCTTCTCCACACTCAGGTCTGGGACCGTGGGAGCTGTGGGCGGGGAAAGCCATCCCAGACTTTCCCCATTTCCCTGCTTGGCTGGTGGGACCCCAGGTTTAGTGGGGTTCTGTTCTTCCACCCCAGCACTGGACGGTGGCCTCTGGGGTGAGATGGGCACAGATGCAGGATGGTGAGGTCAGGCTGGTGGGAGTGTCGCCCGTGGACGCGGGGAGGAGGAGCTTTGGGAAGCACCGAGGCAGTGTGGTCCAGGCCCCGGGCCCTTCCTCTCGTCCTGTAGGCAGCTGTCCCGTGCCTTTGGTGGCAGCCCCTTCCCCCAACCCTGCTGCTGCCCCTGGGTCTGCAGGTGCCCAGCCCCCCGCCACGGCCACCACTGTGCCCCTTCCCTGCACGCGCCTCCTCTGCTGGCTCCTCCGGCGGCACCGTCCCGCTGCAGGAGAGCCCACCTCCTTCTCGCGTCCTTAGGGCCCTGCAAAGCCCAGCCCCGCCCTCGTTTTCCCGCCAGCCCCTGGTCCTCTGGGGACTGCGCTGCTGTCCTCAACCTCCTGGGAACACGGAGCCACCCCCTCCTGCCTCCCAGCACGTGGGCTCGTCGCAGCCTTCGGCTCCCGTCAGCCCCTGCCCGGCGCCATCTCCCGGCCTCACTCTCCACCCGGACAGGAACGCTCAGGGGCTGGGGCCCAGCACCCCAGAGCCTGCGCAGCCTCCTCCGGAAACTTCCTTGGCTGCGGGAGGCTTTGTACCTGGCGCAGGACATGGGTGTGTGCCGTACACCCTCACCGGTTGACCCCGCACTTCTACCTCCCGCAGAGACCAAATTGTGGAGTGTCCGAGGCGATCAGCCATCGGGCACCAACTTCTGTTCTTTCCAGGCTCTACATCTCACAAATGGGCACCCAAGGACCTGAGGGGAGACCGAGCCGCCTAAGGTCGCACAAGGACCCAAGTGTGCTCCCCAGCCTCAGTGGGCACAGGGGGCCGTGTCTGCCCCGGTGGGCTGGGCATTGTGCAGGAAGAGGGAAGTCCGCAGGGTGAGCTGAAGCCACAGGGACCCAGAAGCCCAGGCAGCTCTCTGAGCCTCTGGATGCCTGATGTAGAGGAATCCAGGGACCAGGGGGCTGGAAGGGGCACTGGGCAGGGGCTGGACAAGAATAGTGGTCAGTGAGTCACCTGACTGCATTGCAGCGGGCTGAATCAGGAGGCTGAGTCCCGGTCCTGGGCCGCTGCCTGCACCGGGAGGCCCCACATGGCCAGCTGCCTGCACCTCGCGGCCGGGGCGGGGGCGGCTCAAGAAGGGGATGGCATTATTCTCACTGAATTTTTAATTAGGCCTCAAAGGGTGGGGCAGGCTGACCCTCCCGCTGGACACACCCAACATGCCATTATGACAACTGGGCCACGGCCACCGCTTTATCCCCTCCTCTCTGGAAGATTCCAGCATCTCAGCCTGGTGTTCGGTTCTCCAGGAATCCTCCTCCAGCTCCTTGGAGCTTCAGTGTCTCGTCTCAAGATGGACAGATGGGGCAAGTGGTCGCTGTTGTCCGAGGGCCAAAGCCCCATGAAACGTGTGCTTAAGCCAGACCTTGGGCTGCTGACGCCTCTGTGTTTGGGCGCGTTGAGAGGGTCTCCTGCTTCCTCGGTGCCCGGGAATGCCTCTCGGTCCCCTCCTGCCTGGGACAAAGTGCAATCACCTTTATTCTGAACACACGGCCTGATGACAAACGTGGAGAAAGGCACCCCTGAATGCTAACCAACGCTGCGAGCCAGCGCCTTGACCCTGCCACAGTTCTTCGTGTCTCGTGGTTCTGCTGGGAGGGGCCGCGGCCTGCGCTCTCCCCTCCACTCTGCTCAGCCCTGGTGGCATCGATCCGGCCCGCGTGCGGGGCACCTAATGGACCCGCTTCCAGACGTCCCCCCGGTAACGGTCCTGGCTGAGCTCCTCGGGAGGGGCCCTGGGAGCCGCCTCCCGTCCCCGAGGCCTGGCAGCAGCTCTCAGCGCGTCTGGGTCGGGAGCAGCCAAGGCACCCATCACGGTGACCTCATCGCCACCTGATAAAATATGTATTATTGCTCTTTCCCCTTCTTAGACATCTCAAGGGACCCGTGGCTGATGGCAGTTGCTTCTTCCAGGCCAAAGAGGGGCGCAGTGTGGAGGCCGAGAGCCAGCCTCTGGCAGGCACCTCCGTGAGTGGCCCTCTGCCTGGGAATCCTCCCCGAGGCTGACCTGCTGGCTGTGGCCCAGTGCCCAGGCCGTGCCGCCGGCCGCCCCGCGCAGACCGTCCCCAGCTCTCCTGTCCATGCAGGGCTCCCTTGTCAGGGCCCACTGCTGTCTCCTGCCCTTTCTCTTCTCAGCATTTGCACCCACAGCTAAGCGTGAGCTCAATTAACTGCTTTTTCACTAATATACACTCAGTCCATATTTGGTGGATGAACCAATCAGTAAAGACACCAAGCAATGGACCAGGTGTTCAACATACATTGTCTTATTTATTCACAAGGACATTCCTTGAATAAGTAAATTCTCTCCACTTTGTAGATGAGAAAAGTTAGATTCCGAGAATTGCATGGGCCAAAGCCAGTAATTCAAGCCCAAATTCTTGCTCTGTCTGTGACATCATTTTATCACTAGACTTAGCCCAAGAAACAATGTTTCTCTAGTGGTCAGACTAGACCAGTTTAAGGTGCAAATGTCCGTGGACAGGCCAGGGACGACCTTCAGGTTGGAGCAATTACCCTTCTTGTTAAATGCCAAGACGCCTTGTGGGGCTCCTTGGCCCTGTCCTAAGAGGCTTTCTCCCGACTTGTGAATATGTCTTCGGTTTCCTGCTAGATCTGGTTTCTCGTGGGGGGTGGGGGCGGGGGGCAATCTCATCTGAATCATGCACATATTCCCTAGGCAGGGTTACTTGTCCACACCCCAAACAATTCTGGACTTAGAGAATTGCACGTGTCACACCAGGGGTTATCCATCAGCACAGCTGTCTCCCTTCTAGAATGTGAGCTCCTTGTGGTCAGGAAGCAAATTTTCTTTGCCGAGGTTTCTTCTGAGTCTAGCTTGGGCTTGACTTGTAGTTAAGGGCTCAGTAAATGATGGCTTGATGAGTCAATGGGTGCACTGATGGGTGGATAGGTGGGTGAATGAATGGATGAATGTATGGATGGATAATACGCAGATGGATAGGTGGATGGCAGGATGTATGAGTAGACAGATGTGTAGATGGGGGTGCACTGATGGATGAATGGATAGGTGGGTACATGAATGGATGGGTATATGGATGGATGGGTGGAGAGGTGGGTGGGTGAATGGATGGGTATATGGGTGGATGGGTGGAGGGGTGGGTGGGTGAATGGGTGGGTATATGGGTGGATGGGTGGAGGGGTGGGTGGGTGAATGGATGGGTATATGGGTGGGTGGGTATGTGGATGGATGGAAGTCAGGCATGATCAAGTGCTGATGATCATGCTTTATTCTTGAGGATGCTTTTGGGAGGTGCTTTGGGGTCTACGTATCTGTGAACGTCCTCTGTCATCAGTAAGTGGAGTGGGACGTGAGGAACACAAAATGCCTGAGAATTCCACAGGCTTAGGAAAGGTCTTCCTCATGCATAAATGTAGGCATGGGTAAGGAGAGCTCTCCTGAGAATTTCCAGATGGACCAAGTCAGACGACGAAGCTCAGAGCCTGTTCAGCTTTGCAATCCTGAGCCCCATTTCCTCTTCTTCCTAGAAAGAGGCAGCAAGACTTTTCAGGCTGATGTGTTAAGACACCCCCAGAAAGGCAAGCTCTCCTTTTCTCATCATCATCATCATCTCCCCAGGAAAACTGTGGAGGCATTTGCTTCCCAAGGGTTTTCTGCTGAGATGCAGAGTGTTTTTGAAAAAAACTGAGGAGGGGTGGGGATGGATGTCACAGAAGTGCTTCACACTGCAAGTGAAACTGTTAGTAAGGACAGGCCCAAAGGAAGACAGCTGCTTCTTAAGTGCCATTTTGGAAACTTCAAAGGAATCCACCAACATCTTTTCTTACAACAAGAGAGAATCTGAAGAGATATTATGGAGAGAAATAAGATGTGTGGGCTCCACCTTTGATCTTTTGGATTGCCCAGGTACGTCACCTGTTTCTCACTGATCAACAGGTTTGTCTTAGATACCAACTCTTTTAGTCACTCATTCTCCATCTGTAAATAAATAGGATTTGTTAGAGTGATTGTCATGGACATAATGAGTCTGGTCTTGCCTCCCCTCTTAGAACCACCTGATGCCTCCCCACTTTACTTCCCCCTTATCCTCAGTCAAAGATTCTTGGGACTGAAAAGGATGCAAATTATCACCCGGTCTATATTTGCACACTGCCCGAGACAGGGAACTCACTACCTCTCAAGGCTGTCTGCTCTTTCTTACGTAACTGCAACTGCTGTAAATTCCTTCCTTGCAACTTTATTTTTAAACATAGGGCAGGTATTGTTATGATCATCATCAAAATAAGAAAGAAGAGACCCCAAGGATTATGTGGCATGGCCTAGGACATGGCAGAAGAGAGCCTCTTGGTTGTCAGGCTGGCTCTTGCCCTGCCCCTGCAGGTAGTGTCTTAAAGTGGTGGCTGATGATTCTGCTCAGCTGTTGGAGGGCAAGCAAAGGGTTTCAGGAAGCACACAGTGGTAGAAAGAGAACTCATGATTTTCTTATAAATGACTCATTCTTCCAGTGACAACGCCACCATCACACCCCACCCTCTCTCTTTAGTTAATCCTTTGGTTCAGGAAAGGGATATGCCCATGGCATCTTTGGTGGAATACTCACAAAAGCTGGGCAGGCAGCAGCTTCTTGTGTTCAGTAACAAGGAAGAGGGGGCAGAGGAAGAGGAAGGGGTCAGTGCTTGATCAGTGGGAGCTGCTGAGGGCCCAGTGGAGAGGCTACGAAAGCAAAAGGGGCATGTGGTCATAGCAGTGCTGACCCCGCGTGCTCCCACCCTAACCCTCAGGACCTGTAATATGCTACTCTGTGTGCAAAAGGCCCTTGGCAGGTGTGGTGGGCTTAGGGGCCTGGAGGGAGAGCACCCTGGGCTGTCCGGGTGGGCCCCGTTTAAGCACCTGTGTCCTTGAAGGTGGCGACCTTTCCTGCTGTGGTCAGAGAGGGGATTTGCTGGCCTGGAAGGTGGAGGAGGGGGCCACGAGCCAAGGAAAGGGGGCAGCTTCTAGAGGCTGGAAAAGACCGGGGAAGTCTCCCCTGGAGCCTCCAGGAGGAACCGGCTCTGCCGAAACCTCAATTTCAGCCTGACGAGACCCCTTTAGGACTTCTGGCCTCCAGAACGTAAGATAGTAAATTTATATTGTTTTAAGCCACGAGGTTTGTGGTGATTTGTTAGAGGAGCTATAGGAAGCCAGTCAAAGGGGTTTGCCTGTCAGCAGAGAAGCCCAGGTGCTTGGGGGCTTTCTCCCTGGAGCGCGGGGGAATGCCCCCTTCCTGCAAAAGACTTAGTGCCATCATCACCAAGAAGAGAGTTCTTTCTAAATGCCCCCAAAAGATGAGACATTGTCCCTGCATAGTACGCTTCCCACCAGGATGGGTGGTCACCCTGGGAAAGCACTCTCAAGTCCAAGGAGCTCCTGTTGCGGTGGAGGCAGGTGCTTTCCCAGCCTCACAGCGCAGACAGCGGGCCCCACGCGGCCACGCCTCGCCCAGGGTGCAGAGCTGGCCAGCAGCTGGGCGGCTTCTCTGGCTGCCTCTTTCCCTGATGGGGTCAAGTAGGAATGGTTGGATGAACATGTGCCATAGCGTGAGGCCTATGTGTGCGGTTTAGGGCCCTCGGACAAGCCCCGTATCATCTGCTGCTGACTTTAAAACAAGGGGTCCTGGGGCAGCCTCGGAGGCAGAGGCTTCCCGCAGGCCAGCTCCATGGCCTGCAGCAGCGGCTTCCCTGGGGAGCTGAGTGGGGAGCTGTTCCCTCCACCTGCTCCATGGATAACACATCTCGGCCAGAATAGCATTACTATCCAAGGAACTGGTCGCTCTAGGCTGAGTGACCTCACGGCAAACACTCCTGTTTCAATGACTGTTTGGCCCAACTCTGGGGTAGTCCATTCTGATTCCAAGTAGGGTCTTTACATCCACTCCGAGCTTTCGACACGGAGCAGCCTTTGGTGTTGCTGGCTGACAGATTCCTGGGGGCTTGCCAGTGATCGACTCTGAGCGTGTGAGTGTGAGAGTGTGAAGGCACGTGGGTACAGGAGTGTGTGAGGGTGTGTAAGTATGTGAGTGCATTTGAAAATGAGGGTGCATGTGAGAGTGCAGGTGAGGTTGTGTGCATGCGAGTGTGTGTGCTGAGTGCAAGTGTGAGTGCAAGTGTGTGAGACTGCATGTGAGTGTGTGAGTGTGTGTGTGACCCCATTCCCTCACCCACCATGTGCCTGCCCACCGGGACACCTGTGGCTGCTCTGAGAGTCCCACGGGAAAGAGGCAGACAGAAGCCTGTCGGGGTCTCAGATCCTCAACCTTTAGCTGAAGCCTCTCTCCCAACCCCATGCCTCACATCACACACGCATGCACACACATGTATGCACACTCATGCATGCACAGTCAGGCATGCATGCACGCACATATGGGCACACTCACACGTGCACACACATGCGCATGCACACGCATGTATTCACACACCTGCACGTACTTGAGCTCACTTGCACCCACACACACATGCACACAGTGATGTATTTGATGGGTGTTCTTCGGCATGTGTGTCTCATGTTTTCTGCAAGGACTTTTAATTGACACCACGTGGGGCTCTCGGTCTCGTTGCTTTCCCCTCTTTCCTGCGACACCTGTTGTGGGGTGGCACGAGCACCCAGCTCTGTGGCTCCAGGGCCCCAAGAGCGTGTGTCCATATCATTTCTCGATCCCGACACTCGGACCATCCTCCCGAGCATGCTCCAGTGGGAATGTGAGCGCACGACTCCAGGGCTCCCTCAGGAGCAGGACGGCTGGGCCACCGGTTGCTGCCAGCCTCGTCCCAGTGACACTTGAATTCACAAAGCAACACGACCTGGGGGCTGAACAGATCATCCCCTCAGCCTGGAGACCAGAAGTTCAAATTGAGGTGTGGGCAGGGCCGGCTCCTCCTGGAGGCCCCGGGGAGAAGCTGTTCCTCGCCTCGCCCGGCTTCTGGGTGTGCCGGCCGTCCTGGGCTTGCGGCTGCGTCAGCCACTCGCAGCCGCCATCTCCACATGGCTCCCCCTCTTCTTCTCTCTCAAATCTCCTTCTGCCTCATATCTGTAAGGACACCTGTCACTGGACTTGGGTCTCACCTGATAACAAAGGATGACCTCCTTATCTTAATTTCATCTGTAAACCCCCCTTTTCCAAGCAAGGTCACCTTTACAGTTGCCGGGGGTCAGCACCTGGCAACCTTTTTGGTTCAACCCATGACACACTCGGGCATGAGGTTGCCGGCTGCCCACATCCTCACCAACACTTGGTAAGAATCAACTTTCTAATTTAAGCCAAACACAGGAATGTGAAGTAGTACCTCGTGATTGGTTGAAGTGGCATTTCTCTGATTGTCAGTGAGCTTGAACAAGTGTAACTGGGGTCAATTCAGATTCCCCTTCAGTGAGTTTTCTGTTCACATGCTTTACCCATTCTTCCGTTGGCCTTCATAGCTGTTTTTAGTTGAGTTGTGGGTATTTCTTGCAAAGCAGCAACTGAAAAAAATGAAATAAGATTTGTCCTTAGGTGCACATGAGGATTCCCAAGTACACCTGGAAATAACTGGAAGGAATTTTTCATGGGATTGGCCATCTTTGCAATGTCACTTGGGAGTGACGGCCACACACAGACCAGCTTTTACCGTGAAGGTGCCGCCATCTGTGCCCCGCGGGTGGGATCTGCTGGGGAAATGCCATCCACATCATGCTGGGGTCTAAGGGCTCGTTCACCCCTGAGGCTTGAGATTTCAGAAGCTAATGAGAGGCAGCAGCAGGGGCCAGTGGGGCGGCGTCCAAGCAGCAGCTTGACTGCTCTCAGGGGGCGCGGGCTGAGGTCAGCAGCAACGCAGAGACACCCCAGGCTGCCACGCCCGGATCCTCCCCGCCAGGACAGAGGTGGTCTGCTTCCTGCCAGCAGGGAGCTCCCAGGGAGAGCGGAGGGAAAGGCTCCTTCTCCCAGACTCCCCAGTTCCTAAGCTGCTCCTCCTGGGAGAAGCCAGGGAGGATTGGGGAGGCCTGAGCAGAGACACTCGAGGCCTGGGAAGGGGGCTGCCCTGCAATCCACCTGTCAGCCCGCATCATGGTTCGTCTGGTAGAGTTGTGCTCTCGCTTATGGGGTGACATCAGCGTGAACCACTTGATGCAGGATCCACACGAGACCCCAGAATCCTTGCATGAAACAACAGGATCCATTCAGGATCCATTCAAGATCCATGCATGAGATCCCAGGATCCACTCAGGATCCATGCACTAGAACCAGGATCCATTTAGAATCCATGCACGAGACCCCAGTATCCATTCCTGCGGAGAAGAAGCACGAGACCCCAACATCTATACACGAGACCCCAGGATCCATGCGCAAGACCCTGGAATCCATTCAGGATCCATGCATGAGGCCCCAGGATCCATTCAGGATCCATGCCTGAGGCTTCAGGATCCATGCAGGATCCACAGAGATCCCAGCAAGATGGGCACTAGCTAGCATCATTCCCATCGAGGAGATGAAGAATCCAGGGTCTCAGGGCTGGAGGGGCTGGCATGATACCTGGCTCCAGACCCTGAGGCTGGATCTCCTCGCCCCTCACCATCACCCTACAGGGGGATTTCTGCCCACGTGGTCCTGTTTTGGAGAGAACCCGCGGTGTGAGCCGAGGAAGGCCCTCCAGCTTCAGGAAGCTCACGGCCTCGGCTCTGCAGAGCGTCCACTGCGTGTTTCCCCAGGTCGCCGTGAAAACCGACTTTGTTCTCTCCTTGTTTATATGTAATATCCTACGTGCTTTTCCAAGCAAAGCCACACTCCTGTCCATAAGGGCATTTAAAAACCGGAACAGCTGCTGCAGTTATCAAAAAATACATCACGTTGCCATGACAACCTGGGTTCTAAAATTAGGAGCGCGGTACGGTGTGGAGCTGCTCAAGCCGCCCCGTCAGCTCTCCCCTGGCCAAGGATTGCTGTCAGCGATTCTGGCTGGACCTGGGCTGCCAGTCCCTACATGGAAGGGACCGTGGCCTCGTAGCTCCCCCCGGCCCGTGCTCGGGTTTCCTTCACAAACGCTGCCTCAAGGCTGCGTTCCCAACCCCCCCACCCCCACAGACGACCCCCGGGAAGCCCAAGCAGCAGCCTCTCGGCAGGGCCAGGGGGAGCCAGGGCCCAGCTCGGTCCTGGAGCGCCCCCGGGAGGCCCTGGTCACTCGCTCACGCCCCCGTGCTTGGCCGGTGTCTCAGGGGTCTCGGCCCAGGCCCTGCCAGCACCCTCCCCATTGACTCCCCGGTGCCAGCCGTCTACAGCAGAGCTGGCCGCGGGCCGGGACCCTCCCGCACCCCCCCATCTACACATGTCGGAGGGGGGACGCCCATGCCTCTCAGAGGGGGCTTCTTCCCTCCTCCACCCGATTCTCTAGCCCCCTAAGCAGGAGGCCTCTAGTCCCTGCACCCAGCCACATTCCACCCCACCACTGACGCTTCCCCAAACGGACCCCATCGAGAAGTTCAAATTCTGCTCTCAACGCAGGCTCTGTACTCTGTCAGCCACTGAGTTGAGTGTCGTATAACTGGACTGAGAATGTGAAAAAACCATTGTACAGTGATACTGAATTTGGGGCACACAGTTCCATGAATTTTAACACACGTAGAGATCTATCTAACTACCTCCACAATCAGGATACAGAACATTCCATCACCCGAAACAACTCCCTCGGGCACCCTCCCTCCACCCTGGCCCCTGGAAACCGCTGGTCTTTTCTCCATCTCCAGCGCCTTGTCTTTAAAGAACATTGTATACGTGCAACCCGACGGCATGGAGCCTTGGAGACTTCCATCACGCAACGCCCTGGAGGTCCGCCTAAGTCCTTGCGTGAATTGGCGGTTGGCTGCCTCGTGGCTGGGTAGACTTCCATTTATGGGTGTGCCTCAGTCAGTTTAATGTTCACCCATTAAAGGACAGCTGGGTTTCTCCAGGTGTCGGTGATTACGAATAGAGTTGCCATCGACACTCCTGTATGGGATTTCAGGCGAAGGTGCCTTTTCATCTCTCTGGGGTAAATGCCTAGGAAGGGGACCGACGCGTCTTCCAGAAGATGTTGTGTGCCCATTCTGCATCGCGCCAGCATGGGGCGAGAGCTCCAGTTACCCCACTTCCCCGCTGGCACTTGATACTGTCCAGCCACGCCAATCTAGCAGGTGCATTTCAGCCGTGCTAACACAGCTGCAACCAGTTTTTAAAGGACGATGTTAAAGTCCCTTGGAGTAGCAGATCCTTTCATTTAGCGAATGCCCCACCCCTAAAGGGATGCCAATTTCTTGCTTTTAAAGAGTGAGTTGGAGCTTCTAAGGTCTGCGTTCTACGAGGGGACTACAGATCTGCACCAGCAGGTTCTTTACAGACTCCTGGAGAGATTTGCCAGGACTGGTAACAACAACAACAACAATAAATAATAGTATAGCTACCTTTTGCAAGTGCTTACGAGGGGTCTGGTGCATGCCTCTGGCATTGGCCCCTCACCACCCTCTGAGGCAGGAGTCATTAAAGACCCAGCTTTGCAGATGAGTAGCTTGCCCGGGGGCACATGGGTTCGAGACAACTTCGTGGGAAGGAAGCTAAGGAAGCTCAAGTTTCAGGGCCCCTCACTCACACAGACCCCCCCCCCCACCCCAAAGGGAAAAACCCCTAGGAGCAATTTGGAAATTCTTGTCACCTGAAAACCATCTGTCTGTTCAACAAAGTAAACTGAGTTCTAAGTATTCGCCACCGGCGGAAACATGAATCACACTGACATTCTAAAGCTCGCGTATGGAAGAGATTTGACGGGGTTTATCCTGAATTTGGCGATTCTAAAATTTCTTGACATTACCAAAAATGAGTTGCAAAGTTAAAATTAACTTTTCTAAACTTGTGACAATAAAAAAGCATATGTTGGTCTACCATGTTAGAGAAGACTGAATTATCTATTTTTTTAAATAGAAAATGATATTATGCAATTACATGATGAAGCCATCAAAAAGTGTATGACCAAAAAAATGCAAGGATGAAAGTTTGGCAGGGATGTGTCAGGCAGTTGATTATTAATAATTATTGATGTTATTTTTCTGGCTTTTGTGTTTGTTATTTATTTTCTCATTCCAAAGAGATATTCACTTTTGTACCTAAAGTTGTATTTGCATTTTTCCTTTCTTTTTCTTACAGGGATCCAGGGTTGTAAAAGCTTCAGGCCCCATATACCTGGACCCAAAGGTGGAGGTAATAGAGACAGAAGGTAAGAATCTCTGCAGCTGGGAGGGCATTTCACCTGTTTTTGGAAGAGGATGGAAGTCATAGAAGCAGGCAATGATGAGAGGACTCAGAGCAGCTGCGGCCTCTTGGACAGAACCATGGACCCATCTGAGCTTGAGTTAGGGGCATGATTTCATGAATTGGGGCCACAATTTCCTCCATGTGGGCAGAGGGCTGGGAAGACCTGTTGCCTGCACCCCTCACAAATGTACATTCACTTCATTTTGTCACCTCTTTAATGACCTCATACCACTCCTGTTGAGCTGGACACAAGCTCTTCTGCTACAGAGAAGAGAGAGCAAAGCATCAGGCTGCATTTGGGAGCCTGTGGCCAAAACTGCAAAGAGTAAAGAAGAGGGTTTCCACAAAATCTTCCTGTGGTCCTAGCTTGCCTCCTTGCCTCAACCCCCATCCTTTCATTCCTAACTCACAGGCCATGATCTTAAAGCTCAACAGGTAGGGCCACCCAGCAGATCACGGCCAGAATGGGACCACAGGACAATGATTCTAAATGAAATGTTTTCTTTGGTGCTCCCTGACTCTTCACTGGTGTGATGGTTAGGTTAAAGTGTCAACTCAGCCAGGTCATGGTGCCCAGTTGTCTGGTCAAGCAAGCACTGGGCTCATTGTAATACAAGGGCATTTCATGGACTTTAATCACCAGTGAGTTGATTGAGTCGATGGCTGGTTACTCTACAATCAACTGAGGAGACTGTCTTCAGCAATGAGTGACGTCTCAGCCAATCAGTTGCAGGCCTTAAAAGGGGAAGTGATTTCAGCATTCCAGGAGAGAATTCCCAGCTCTATGTCAGGCAGCCAGCGTCTGCTGGGAACTCATCAGGGACCTTCATCAGAGCCCCTGGTTTGCAGCCTTCCCTGAGGAATTTGAACTTGAGCCTCCCCATGGTCATGTGAAAGAGTTTTATGAAATCGCATGTTATTTACAGATATTGCCTGCGGATTCTGATTCTCTAGAGAGCCCTAACTCATACACCTGCTTCACTGTCATGGGCCTCACACAGAAGGCAACCTTTCTCAGTTCTGGTTGCACATTTTACAGGTTGGTCCTCATGTGCAGTGTACCAGCAAGCGTATGTTATCAGTTACCTAATGCCACGTGACAAACCGCGTGCTTAGAACAGCGGCAACATTTATTTTGCTTACTAATCTGCTTTTTGGGCAGGACTTAGTGGAGCAGCCCATGTCTGCCCTCTGGACACCAGTTTGGATGGTTTGAAGAAAGGATACTGGGGTCACGTCACACGTCTGTTGGCAGCTCTGAGCTGGGGCTGCCACCCGTGGCCTCCCCATGTGGCCTCCCCATGTGGCCTCCCCATGTGGCCTGAGCATCCTCACAGACGGTGGCATTCCAAGAGAGAGGGAAGACAGGTGGATGCTCTCTTACCTTTTATGCCCTTCATGTCCCAGCCTTGCTTCCTCAGCCTTCTATTCTCCAAAGCAGTCACAACGTCCCTCCCAGTTCAGTGGGAGAGCAAGGGGACTCCACTCTGGGTGGGGAGTGGCGAAGTCCTGGACTGGAATATCACTGTGGTGACAAGGCCTGTGTGGCGCTCTTTGATGCTTCCCTGAGATGTTCCCGAGCCTGACGCTTTCCCTTAAAC
The DNA here is from genome assembly GCA_026826555.1 of Tolypeutes matacus. NCBI lineage: Eukaryota > Metazoa > Chordata > Mammalia > Cingulata > Chlamyphoridae > Tolypeutes > Tolypeutes matacus. The sequence continues at coordinate 412,851 of JAKSZT010053930.1, read as the reverse complement.
ACGGCCTTTTGTGTAGGGTACATATCTGGGGGGTGTTGGTTGAAGCAGTTCAAGGTTATTTTTTAGGGATCATTGGCCCTGTCCCCTGCTCTGACCTCTGAACGGTGCAGCCTCTCCTGAACAGAATCCATCGTGAGCCTTCCTTTCCACGAGGGCATGTGAGTCCCACCCCCAGCTGACTGTTGGGAAAAGCATGTGGTTCCCAGAGTCACTTCCCAGACACAAATATCTAGACTTCCAGATATTTATCAGGAGCACAATCTTGCCATCACTGCTGCCCAATGTAATAGACTTGTCAGTTACAGGAATCAAGACTTGTGTTCTCTGAAGGATAGCCATGCCTCTGGGTTTGTTTGTTCTGTCCCTGTAATCTTCCCTTTCCTTATGGTCCCCCAGCTTAGGCAGCTGGCCGGCAGGGCTGTGCTCGCTGCCTAGGGGAGGGATGTAGCTCAGTGCAGGCAGAAATCTCATTGGCCAGACTTTTGTTTCCAAAATCCTAAACCTTGGGTTTGAGAAGAAGACTGAACCTTGGAGTACACAGTGTCTTAGCCAGAAACATCGTGGGGAAAACATATCCAGAGAACTAGACAGAGATTCTCCTTGGCAGGGGGAGGTGATGACAGCAGGGGGCTCCCCGGGTCCTGGAGCAAAGGGGCCTTGGCCCAGCGAGTCAGGCCTGCGAGTTGTTCTCCAAACCTGTTTCCTCTTCTCCTGGACGCACAGCTGGACGACCTTCCACCTTTCTGATGGTCAGGTGTGCTCACGTGCTGAGGCAGGTAGGCAGAGTGATTGAGGGGAATAAGACACGGGCTTGGTGTACGCCCTCTTTCCCCCTGAGATGCCCCAGCGATCCCCCCCCCCTCGAGAGCAGCACGGAGTGTCGACTCGCCTCTAAGGTACAGAGCATGGCAGGAGAAGCAGGAGGGCACCTCTGAGATGGGGGTGTGAAACCACTGGCTTCTGTCTGGGGTGTGCCCTCTCATGCTCTCCTGGGCACTCATCACCCATTCTCGTGCGCCTCACTTTGATGGAGCCAGCTGCCGTGTTCTGAGCTGTCCTGTGGAGAGGCCCCCATGCCAAGGAAGTGAGGGAGGCCTCCTGCCTCCAGCCCGTGAGGCTCTCAGTCCACCAGCCTACGAGGAGCTGAATTCTGCCAGCGACCATGCACGTGAGCCTAGAAGGGTCCTCCCCAGTTGAGTCTTCAGATGAGACCCACGGCCCTGCCGACAGCTCCATGCATCCTCTGAGAGACCTTGCGACGGAGGTGCTCGGGTGAACAGAACGTGGATTTCTGACCCACAGAAGCCGTGAGGTCATAAACGTTTGCGGATTAAGCCACTGTGTTTTGAGACGATCTGCTGGGCAGCGGGAACTAACCGCTGCCTTCCCCATCTACCCGCTGAATGGTGAGTATGCCAGTGACCTGTGGAAAGGCAGAGCTGCCAGAAGGAAGGTTTCCTACCAACCAGGGACACCCCCATTGGACAGTTTTGTGAGCAAGAAACATCTTCCATGTCAAGCGGCTGGATTTAGTTTGTTTTGCTTTGCTAACGAAGCCAGCATTAGCCCCCATTTCCCCGAGATGGCCTGTATCATTTAGGAAGTAATAAGATACGCAGGAAACAAAGACTTAAACCAATAAGGTTTATTTTTCTCATGTAGCAAGCAGTCTGGAGCTGCTTTGGGCATGGTCTTTACCTTCAAGGGGCGATGCCCCTGTTTGGTCATTTTCACGAGGAAAGGCAGGTTTCCACTTACGTCTCACTGGTTAGAACTGTGTCACATGGCAACTCCTAGCACCCTAGAAAGGTGCCACCTCCACTTAGCCCCCCACCCCTAGATTCAGCTCCCTCACCCGGCTCAATACACCTTCTCTCGGTTGACATTATCTCCGCCTCCAAGTCGCAAGAAATGGTCCAGCCTGTAGAACTGATTTCTAGTCCTGGCTCAGACCCTCCTTTGGCCAGTCTGCTTTTCCTCCCTGGCCTCTGGTCTCCCCAAGGAAGAAATCAGGGATGGGGGCAGCAAGTTCATAGAATGTCAAGTTTTACGTTCTAACTGGGATCTGCAGTTGTCTCATGTACAAGGAGACCTGGTTTGGACTGGTCTTAAGGACTGGTTAAATAATTGGGAAATTTCAAGATCTGTCAAGAAAAGAAGGCCTGGAAAGAAATGAAAAAAGGAAAAGAACAAATAAACATTTTAAAAATCCAGATTACCTCTCACAAGAGAGAATCCAGTTTGGATGGAATCAGGCTATTTTTGTCAGAAACAGGCCCATTAGGAGAAACGAGAGGTAACACTGAAGGTGAAGACCCCAGGGGCAGAGGGGCTCCCAGCAGACGCAGCCCGTCAGGTGACAAAGACAAGCAGAGAGTGACTGCGTGACGAAGGGCCACATGGCCGAATGACAGTGAGGGCCACTTGGCAGAGACCATATGCAGATTCCTTTAGGGCAGCTGAAAATCATCTTTAGTGAAAGAAATATGGGGGGAAGGAGAATTCAAGGACACCTCCACTTGCATGTGTGTCTTGTAGGTTTAGCGCCAGCTCCAAGGGCCCAGCGATTCCTTCTCTCCCAGGACAGTGGGCAGCTGGGCTTCTCCTCCCGCTGTGATCCCAGCCACATCAGAGCCTCCGAGGCGTGCTGGCACCCACTCTCCTAGAACTTACAGCAGTTCTTTCCAAGAACCTACACGTCTTACAAATGGTACCGACTCCCTGGACAACCTCCTTTCCCCCAAATTTCCTAGATTTCATCACGCACTTTGCTTTGTAGCTTTTTGGCCTTTATTGTCTCATGGGAAGCTGTGATACCCTTTGCTGAAGACACTCCATGAATTTAAGGCACTTGTGCAGCCAGGCCCATGAGCAAACCCCACAGTGCCTGAGCGGAGAGGGTCTGTGTGACCAGGCGGCAGTTCTAGAGGCGAGGTGCGCATCCGGCCAAGCCCTGACGTGGCTCCTGGGCCAGGGTGGGAGGTCCGGGCCGGCAGAAGTGGCGCAGCAGGTGAAGTCAGCAAGCACAGCTGCCCCTCTCTGGCTCTCGGAGAACCGACGGCCTTGATCACGTGGGGACCTCCTCGCCCGCACCTGTCCCCTGGGGGACACAGCGCACTCCCACTTGCGGAAAGGACTCGCTTGTCACGGCCTGAGGAGCGTCTCGTCGCCCCAGCGCGTTCTCCCAGGCACGGTACCTTCTTCTTAGAAGCCAATTTCTGAAGGAGCTCCCAAAGCATATGGGGCTGTTGAAGGTGGAGGGTACACGACCTGGGTCCTCTCTGCTGCCCGTGCGGGGCAGGGGGGGTGTCCCTGTGCTTCAGGCCCTCGTTAGGGAGGTGGGCAGAGCAGGCTTGCTGCTAACCAACCTGCTAAGGGCTGGGGGCAGCGTCAACATCCCAGGCTGTGCAACAATGCAGGGGACAAAACACAAGGCTGCGGGAAGCAAAGCTGACTCGGTGGTCGGAAGACGAATGCTGGGCTGTGCGGTGGGGTTTTCTCTTCACGTGTGTAGCAGTTTGATATTATTTATGAATTCCAAAAAGAAATATAGATTATGTTTGTAAACTGGTGGGTTTCTCTGGCATAACCCTTTGCATTAGATTCAGCCGAGACTCCTGACTAAATTACGTTAAGATTAGCGTTCTCAGCCTCAACATGAGAGTGCGACTCAGCATCGAGTCCCAGCCCCCTTGGGGATAAAACAGATGCTCACACGGAAGTAAACACGCGGAGAAGCAGATGCGCAGGAACAGAGAGTGCTGCACAGACAGGGCCCCGGCAAGAGACATGAGCCCGTTAGTGGACAGCTGACCTTGTGGAGAGAACAGGGCAGCAGAGCCCTGAAAGAAACGAGCCCCGGGAGAGAGACGAGCCTTACGCCAGCCTATGGCTGAGATGGGAAGAAGCTGGGACCACGGAGCCTTTAGAGGAAAGAGGAAGGCTGAGCCCTCGCAGACGTCGCCCACCATCTTGCATCAACACGTCGCAACAGACTTCCGGTGAGAAAGTACCTCTTATGGTGCCTTGAGTTGGACTCTCTAGGGCCTGGTGACTGCAAGCTTCTACCCCAAATAAACTCCCCACTGCTGACGTCTGTAGGCGACGGTCTCCCACATAAGTGGTGGCACCCTCTCTGCTCACGGCAGTGCGTGCTTGGTGCCAAGGCGTCCTCTGGCCCGTGTCTGGGAGCTGTCTGCGGGCAGAAGCTGTGACTTGCCATCTGTGCAGGCACTTGAGGATGCACAGGCATGAGGACGCCAAGCTTCAGGAGCCAGGCAGGGTGAGGGGCTAAGTCTCCTCGGAGCGTGCTTGGCAGCAGGTCAGAGTGCAGTAGAGCTGCTAGAGCAGAGAAGGCTCTGTGATCAAGGGGAGTGCCAGCACGCCCTTAGAGGGTCTACTGCGCAGGACGCAGCAGGGAGGCTGCTTCCCCAAGGCCAGCACCACCCTCTGCCATCCCTCCTCCGTCCACTGGTCCCCGCCTCCCGCCCTGTGACAGCTGCCCTGGAAGGTCGCCTTCACTTTGCCACCCACCCCAACACTCCTCTGCCGACAGAGCTGCAGGTGGCAATCCCGAGGGAAACAGGAACCGGGACTCAGGAAGAAACCGTGTGGGCTGGAGCAGCCCCTCTCCCCTGGCTAGGGGTCCCAGCTCAGGAATGGCGGGGGCCTCGCCTGACCCTGTGCATGCTGGGGCCACAGTGGCAGGGGGTGCGGCTTTTGCATTTGTTTGACCGTTGGCAAAGACAAAGCAAACGTGTGCTGCCAAAAGAAAACATGTCAAGTGAGTCAGAAATTAATTTTGCCCCAACACCTTTGGTTGCTGAATCGGGGACATTTATTCCCCCTCACTCAGGAGGGAAGGAAATGCCATGTCTCTGTCTCTCCATCACCCCTGGGTCTCACTCAAAAGCCCCAGGCACCGGCGGCAGGTGGGGTCTGGTGCAGTAATTTAAATTCCCTCCACAGCCGGCGTGCAGCTCTTCTGTCCTCTCCTTCCACAGCCCCTCTCTAGGTGGGGCCCAGGACCCCAGGGCTGGGGAGGCTGGCTAAGGACTGGCGTGGAGCGGAACGGAGCTCAGGCGGCTTGGATGGAATCTGGCTCTTGCCTGGCCTTGGAGGCCACCTGCCCCCTATACTTTTCCACATCTCCACAGGGCTGGGGGACCCTGCACCCAGTGTTCTCCCACCCTTGGGTGCAATTTTTACATTGGGATTTTGTCCTCTGGGGCCTCTGGACTTTCCTTTCCTTTTTTCCTGTGTAGGCCAGCTGCTGAGACTGACTGGGGGCAGCACGCTTGCCCCTGCTCCCCAGGCCTCCTCCTGCTCCCCGGGCCTCCCCTGCTCCCCAGGCCTCCCCCCTGCTCCCTGGGCCTCCCCCTGCTCCCTGGGCCTCCCCCTGCTCCCTGAGCCTCCCCCTGCTCCTCTCTGGGTCACCTCTGCTCCCTGGGGCCCCTGCCTACCCCCAGGCTTCCCCTGCCCCTCAGTCTCCCGTGCCTGCTCCCCTGGGCTTCCCCTGCAGTGAACTCCCAGCAATCACACCCAGCTCACAGGCCACACAGAGCCAGATCACTGCGCAGTGCTTGCACCCCGGAGGCTCGCTGTGAGAGCCGCATCCCGGAAACCACACCTGGGGCAGTGTGTGAGCCCGTCACTGTTGCCCCCACTCCGAGCTTGGCCGAGGCTGCACAGCTGCCACGAGGGGCCTCAGGTGGCCAAGAAGCTGCTGCCGTCTGCTTTCCGTGGCCCTGGGCTCCACCAGGTGCCAGGCTCCCTGCCACCCCGTCAGCTGCAGCTCAGGGTGGTGAGGGGTGGCACAGACGAGCAGGAGGAGGAGCCCCTGGGACCAGGAGACCACCGGGCCCAGGCCCTGCCTCAGGCACCTCGTGTCCTTCGCTGGCCCCTGAGAACGGGGTCTGGAACAGCTCAGAGAGCCAGAAGGGGCCGGCATGGAAAGCCCACCCTCATTTCACAGAAGGGGAAAGCGAGGCAGAGGAGAGCGAGACCAGCCATGGTGGGTGTGCGCTGCCCACCCGAGGCCAGTCCCTCTAGGATCCTGCGTGCCCAGCAGCATCGTGTTGCAGCTCCACCGAGGTGTCATTTACTTGTCATAGCACCCACCTGTCCTAGGGGTACAATTTCATGAGTTTCAGCACATTTACAGGCTTGCACAGACATCCTCACCTTCCAGTTTGAGAAAATGTCCATCACCCCCAAAACGTCCTCCAGCTGGTTTGCCGGCAATTCCCAATCCCACCAGGGCGATCCTATCCTTTCCTGAAGCACTTGGCACGGGCAGAAGTGATGTTTTCAAAACCTGAGCTGCTGATCAAGGCTGGCTGAGCCGGCCCCACCGAGGAGGCCCTGCTCAGAAGACCCTGAGCTCGGGAGACTCTGCCGAGGGGGACCCTGAGCTCGGGAGACTCTGCCGAGGGGGACCCTGAGCTCGGGAGACTCTGCTGACGGGGACCCTGAGCTCGGGAGACCCTGCCCAGGAGGACCCTGAGCTCGGGAGACTCTGCCGAGGGGGACCCTGAGCTCGGGAGACCCTGCCGAGGGGGACCCTGAGCTCGGGAGACCCTGCCCAGGAGGACCCTGAGCTCGGG